>JAOYRU010000267.1:0-600000 GCA_026315105.1 Locusta migratoria
GAAGGTAGTGGCTATAAGTGTCAAAACCGCTGAATCGTGGTTACCAAGGCGCCCAGCGGCCCATTACAACTATATACATCCAAAAAACATCTCCTCCTTCAAAAATATGACTATTTTCCTTAAACAAACGGTCAATATACTGCATTACCATTAAGAAACAGCAAAATAAAACATTCTGCCGAGAAAATGAAGGTAGTAGCTATCGGTGTCAAAACCGGTGATTCGTGCACCAGACGCCCACCGGCCCATTGCAACTATATACATCCAAAATCATCTCCTCCTTGAAAATATGACTATTTTACTTAAACAAACGGCGAATATACAGCATTACCATTAAGAAACAGCAAAATAAAACATTCTGCCGAGAAAATGAAGGTAGTGGCTATAAGTGTCAAAACCGCTGAATCGTGGTTACCATGCGCCCAGCGGCCCATTGCAAACTATATACATCCAAAATCATCTTCTCCTTGAAGATATGACTATTTTACTTAAACAAACGGCGTATATACTGCATTACCATTAAGAAACAGCAAAATAAAACATTCTGCCGAGAAAATGAAGGTAGTGGCTATCGGTGTCAAAACCGGTGATTCGTGCACCAGACGCCCACCAGCCCATTGCAAATATATACATCCAAAATCATCTCCTCCTTGAAAATTTGACTATTTTACCTAAACAAACGGCGAATATACTGCATTACCATTCAGAAACAGCAAAATAAAACATTCTGCCGAGAAAATGAAGGTAGTGGCTATCGGTTTCAAAACCGGTGATTCGTGCACCAGACGCCCACCCGGCCCATTGCAACTATATACATCTAAAATCATCTCCTCTTTGAAAATATGACTATTTTACTTAAACAAACCCGCGAATATACTGAATTACCATTAAGAAACATCAAAATAAAACATTCTGCCGAGAAAATGGAGGTAGTGGCTATCGGTGTCAAAACCGGTGAATCGTGCACCAGACGCCCCACCGGCCCATGCAACTATATACATCCAAAATCATCTCCTCCTTGAAAATATGACTTTTTTACTTAAACAAACGGCGAATATACTGCATTACAATTCAGAAACAGCAAAATAAAACATTCTGCCGACAAAATGAAGGTAGTGGCTATCGGTGTCAAAACCGGTGATTCGTGCACCAGACGCCCACCGGCCCTCATTGCAACTATATACATATAAAAATTCATCTCCTCCTTGAAAATATGACTATTTTACTTAAACAAACGGCCAATATACTGTATTACCATTCAGAAACAGCAAAAATAAAAAATTCTGCCGAGAAAATGGAGGTAGTGGCTATCGGTGTCAAAACCGGTGAATCGTGCACCAGACGCCCACAGGCCCATTGCAACAATATACTTCCAAAATTATCTCCTCCTTGAAAATATGACTATTTAACTTAAAACAAACGGCGAATATACTGCATTACCATTAAGAAACCTCAATATACAACATTCTGCCGAGAAAATGAAGGAAGTGGCTATAAGTAATCAAAACCGCTGAATCGTGGTTACTTAAACAAACGGCGAATATACTGCATTACCATAAAGAAACAGCCAAATAAAACATTCTGCCGAGAAAATGAAGGTAGTGCCTATCGGTGTCAAAAACCGGTGATTCGTGCACCAGACGCCCACCGGCCCATTGCAACTATATACATCCAAAATCATCTCCTCCTTGAAAATATGACTATTTTACTTAAACAAACGGCGAATATACTGCATTACCATTAAAAAACAGGAAAATAAAACATTCTGCCGAGAAAATGAAGGTAGTGGCTATCGGTGTCAACCGGTGATTCGTGCACCAGACGCCCATCGGCCCATTGCAACTATATACATATAAAATCATCTCCTCCTTCAAAATATGACTATTTTACTTAAACAGACGGCGAATATACTGCATTACCATTCAGAAACAGCAAAATAAAAAATTCTGCCGAGAAAATGGAGGTAGTGGCTATCGGTGTCAAAACCGGTGAATCGTGCACCAGACGCCCACCGGCCCATTGCAACAATATACTTCCAAAATTATCTCCTCCTTGAAAATATGACTATTTAACTTAAACAAACGGCGAATATACTGCATTACCATTAAGAAACCTCAAAATACAACATTCTGCCGAGAAAATGAAGGTAGTGGCTATAAGTGTCAAAACCGCTGAATCGTAATTACTTAAACAAACGGCGAATATACTGCATTACCAGTAAGAAACAGCAAAATAAAACATTCTGCCGAGAAAATGAAGGTAGTGGCAATCAGTGTCAAAACCGCTAAATCGTGGTTACCAGGCGCCCAGCGGCCCAGTGCAACAGTATACATCCAAAATCATCTCCACCTTGAAAATATGACTATTTTACTTAAACAAACGGCGAATATACTGCATTACCAATAAGAAACAGCAAAATAAAACATTCTGCCGAGAAAATGGAGGTAGTGGCTATCGGTGTCAAAACCGGTGAATGGTGCACCAGACGCCCACCGGCCCATAAAACTATATACATCAAAAATCATCTCCTCCTTGAAAATATGACTATTTTACTTAAACAAACGGCGAATATACTGCATTACCATTAAGAAACAGCAAAATAAAACATTCTGCCGAGTAAATGGAGGTAGTGGCTATCGGTGTCAAAACCGGTGAATCGTGCACCAGACGCCCACCGGCCCATGCAACTATATACATCCAAAATCATCTCCTCCTTGAAAATATGACTATTTTACTTAAACAAACGGCGAATATACTGCATTACCAATAAGAAACAGCAAAATAAAACATTCTGCCGAGAAAATGGAGGTAGTGGCTATCGGTGTCAAAACCGGTGAATCGTGCACCAGACGCCCACCGGCCCATTGCAACTATATACATCGAAAATCATGTCCTCCTTGAAAATATGACTATTTTACTTAAACAAACGGCGAATATACTGCATTACCATTCAGAAACAGCAAAATAAAACATTCTGCCGAGAAAATGAAGGTAGTGGCTATCGGTGTCAAAACCGGTGATTCGTGCACCAGACGCCCACTAGCCCATTGCAACTATATACATCCAAAATCATCTCCTCCTTGAAAATATGACTATTTTACCTAAACAAACGGCGAATATACTGCATTACCATTAAGAAACAGCAAAATAAAACATTCTGCCGAGAAAATGAAGGTAGTGGCTATCGGTATCAGAACCGGTGATTCGTGCACCAGACGCCCACCGGCCCATTGCAACCATATACATCCAAAATCATCTCCTCCTTGAAAATATGACTATTTTACTTAAACAAACGGCGAATATACTGCATTACCATTAAGAAACAGCAAAATAAAACATTCTGCCGAGAAAATGAAAGTAGTGGCTATAAGTGTCAAAACCGCTGAATCGTGGTTACCAGGCGCCCAGCGGCCCATTGCAACTATATACATCCAAAATCATCTCCTCCTTGAAGATATGACTATTTTACTTAAACAAACGGCGTATATACTGCATTACCATTAAGAAACAGCAAAATAAAACATTCTGCCGAGATAATGAAGGTAGTGGCTATCGGTGTCAAAACCGGTGAATCGTGCACCAGACGCCCACCGGCCCATGGCAACTACATACATCCAAAATCATCTCCTCCTTGAAAATATGACTATTTTACTTAAACAAATATCGAGTATACTGCATTACCATTCAGCAACAGCAAAATAAAACATTCTGCAGAGAAAATGAAGGTAGTGGCTATCGGTGTCACAACCGGTGATTCGTGCACCAGACGCCCACCGGCCCATTGCAACTATATACATCTAAAATCATCTCCTCCTTGAAAATATGACTATTTTACTTAAACAAACGGCGGATATACTGCATTACCATTAAGAAACAGCAAAATAAGACATTCTGCCGAGAAAATTAAGGTAGTGGCTGTCGGTGTCAAAACCGGTGATTCGTGCACCAGACGCCCACCGGCCCATTGCAACGATATACATCCAAAATCATCTCCTCCTTGAAAATATGACTATTTTACTTAAACAAACGGCGAATATACTGCATTACCATTCAGAAACAGCAAAATAAAACATTCTGCCGAGTAAATGAAGGTAGTGGCAATCAGAGTCAAAACTGCTAAATCGTGGTTACCAGGCGCCCAGCGGCCCATTGCAACGATATACATCCAAAATCATCTCCTCCTTGAAAATATGACTATTTTACTTAAACAAACGGCGAATGTTCTGCATTACCATTCAGAAGCAGCAAAATAAAACATTCTGCCGAGAAAATGAAGGTAGTGGCTATCGGTGTCAAAACCGGTGATTCGTGCTCCAGACGCCCACTGGCCCATTGCAACAATATTCATCCAAAATCATCTCCTCCTTGAAAATATGACTTTTTTACTTAAACAAACGGCGAATATACTGCATTACCATTCAGAAACAGCAAAATAAAACATTCTGCCGAGAAAATGGAGGTAGTGGCTATCGGTGTCAAAACCGGTGAATCGTGCACCAGACGCCCACCGGCCCATGCAACTATATACATCCAAAATCATCTCCTCCTTGAAAATATGACAATTTTACTTAAACAAACGGCGAATATACTGCATTACCATTCAGAAACAGAAAAATAAAACATTCTGCCGAGAAAATGAAGGTAGTGGCTGTCAGTGTCGGAACCGGTGATTCGTGCACCAGACGCCCACCGGCCCATTGCAACTATATACATCCAAAATCATCTCCTCCTTGAAAATATCACATTTTACCTAAACAAACGGCGAAAATACTGCATTACCATTAAGAAACAGCAAAATAAAACATTCTGCCAAGAAAATGAAGGTAGTGGCTATCGGTGTCAAAACCGGTGAATCGTGCACCAGACGCCCACCGGCCCATTGCAAATATATACTTCCAAAATCATGTCCTCCTTGAAAATATGACTATTTTACTTAAACAAACGGCGAATATACTGCATTACCATTAAGAAACAGCAAAATAAAACATTCTGCCGAGAAAATTAAGGTAGTGGCCATAAGTGTCAAAACCGCTGAATCGTGGTTACCAGGCGCCCAGCGGCCCATTGCAAATATATACATCCAAAATCATCTCCTCCTTCAAAATATGACTATTTTACTTAAACAAACGGCGAATATACTGCATTACCATTAAGATACCTCAAAATACAACATTCTGCCGAGAAAATGAAGGTAGTGGCTATAAGTGTCAAAACTGCTGAATCGTAATTACTTAAACAAACGGCGAATATACTGCATTACCAGTAAGAAACAGCAAAATAAAAAATTCTGCCGAGAAAATGAAGGTAGTGGCAATCAGTGTCAAAACCGCTAAATCGTGGTTACCAGGCGCCCAGCGGCCCAGTGCAACAGTATACATCCAAAATCATCTCCTCCTTGAAAATATGACTATTTTACTTAAACAAACGGCGAATATACTGCATTACCAATAAGAAACAGCAAAATAAAACATTCTGCCGAGAAAATGGAGGTAGTGGCTATCGGTGTCAAAACCGGTGAATCGTGCACCAGACGCCCACCGGCCCATAAAACTATATACATCGAAAATCATGTCCTCCTTGAAAATATGACTACTTTACTTAAACAAACGGCGAATATACTGCATTACCATTCAGAAACAGCAAAATAAAACATTCTGCCGAGAAAATGAAGGTAGTGGCTATCGGTGTCAAAACCGGTGAATCGTGCACCAGACGCCCACCGGCCCATGCAACTATATACATCCAAAATCATCTCCTCCTTGAAAATATGACTATTTTACTTAAACAAACGGCGAATATACTGCATTACCAATAAGAAACAGCAAAATAAAACATTCTGCCGAGAAAATGGAGGTAGTGGCTATCGGTGTCAAAACCGGTGAATCGTGCACCAGACGCCCACCGGCCCATTGCAACTATATACATCGAAAATCATGTCCTCCTTGAAAATATGACTACTTTACTTAAACAAACGGCGAATATACTGCATTACCATTCAGAAACAGCAAAATAAAACATTCTGCCGAGAAAATGAAGGTAGTGGCTATCGGTGTCAAAACCGGTGATTCGTGCACCAGACGCCCACTAGCCCATTGCAACTATATACATCCAAAATCATCTCCTCCTTGAAAATATGACTATTTTACCTAAACAAACGGCGAATATACTGCATTACCATTAAGAAACAGCAAAATAAAACATTCTGCCGAGAAAATGAAGGTAGTGGCTATCGGTATCAAAACCGGTGATTCGTGCACCAGACGCCCACCGGCCCATTGCAACCATATACATCCAAAATCATCTCCTCCTTGGAAATATGACTATTTTACTTAAACAAACGGCGAATATACTGCATTACCATTAAGAAACAGCAAAATAAAACATTCTGCCGAGAAAATGACAGTAGTATCTATAAGTGTCAAAACCGCTGAATCGTGGTTACCAGGCGCCCAGCGGCCCATTGCAACTATATACATCCAAAATCATCTCCTCCTTGAAGATATGACTATTTTACTTAAACAAACGGCGTATATACTGAATTACCATTAAGAAACAGCAAAATAAAACATTCTGCCGAGAAAATGAAGGTAGTGGCTATCGGTGTCAAAACCGGTGAATCGTGCACCAGACGCCCACCGGCCCATGGCAACTTCATACATCCAAAATCATCTCCTCCTTGAAAATATGACTATTTTACTTAAACAAATATCGAGTATACTGCATTACCATTCAGAAACAGCAAAATAAAACATTCTGCAGAGAAAATGAAGGTAGTGGCTATCGGTGTCACAACCGGTGATTCGTGCACCAGACGCCCACCGGCCCATTGCAACTATACACATCCAAAATCATCTCCTCCTTGAAAATATGACTATTTTACTTAAACAAACGGCGGATATACTGCATTACCATTAAGAAACAGCAAAATAAGACATTCTGCCGAGAAAATTAAGGTAGTGGCTGTCGGTGTCAAAACCGGTGATTCGTGCACCAGACGCCCACCGGCCCATTGCAACGATATACATCCAAAATCATCTCCTCCTTGAAAATATGACTATTTTACTTAAACAAACGGCGAATATACTGCGTTACCATTCAGAAACAGCAAAATAAAACATTCTGCCGAGTAAATGAAGGTAGTTGCAATCAGAGTCAAAACCGCTAAATCGTGGTTACCAGGCGCCCAGCGGCCCATTGCAACGATATACTTCCAAAATCATCTCCTCCTTGAAAATATGACTATTTTACTTAAACAAACAGCGAATGTTCTGCATTACCATTCAGAAGCAGCAAAATAAAACATTCTGCCGAGAAAATGAAGGTAGTGGCTATCGGTGTCAAAACTGGTGATTCGTGCTCCAGACGCCCACTGGCCCATTGCAACAATATTCATCCAAAATCATCTCCTCCTTGAAAATATGACTTTTTTACTTATACAAACGGCGAATATACTGCATTACCATTAAGAAACAGCAAAATAAAACATTCTGCCGAGAAAATGGAGGTAGTGGCTATCGGTGTCAAAACCGGTGAATCGTGCACCAGACGCCCACCGGCCCATGCAACTATATACATCCAAAATCATCTCCTCCTTGAAAATATGACAACTTTTCTTAAACAAACGGCGAATATACTGCATTACCATTCAGAAACAGAAAAATAAAACATTCTGCCGAGAAAATGAAGGTAGTGGCTGTCAGTGTCAAAACCGGTGATTCGTGCACCAGACGCCCACCGGCCCATTGCAACTATATACATCCAAAATCATCTCCTCCTTGAAAATATGACTATTTCACTTAAACAAACGGCGAATATACTGAATTACCATTAAGAAACAGGAAAATAAAACATTCTGCCGAGAAAATGAAGGTAGTGGCTATAAGTGTCAAAACCGCTGAATCGTGGTTACCAGGCGCCCAGCGGCCCATTACAACTATATACATCCAAAAACATCTCCTCCTTCAAAATATGACTATTTTCCTTAAACAAACGGTCAATATACTGCATTACCATTAAGAAACAGCAAAATAAAACATTCTGCCGAGAAAATGAAGGTAGTAGCTATCGGTGTCAAAACCGGTGATTCGTGCACCAGACGCCCACCGGCCCATTGCAACTATATACATCCAAAATCATCTCCTCCTTGAAAATATGACTATTTTACTTAAACAAACGGCGAATATACAGCATTACCATTAAGAAACAGCAAAATAAAACATTCTGCCGAGAAAATGAAGGTAGTGGCTATAAGTGTCAAAACCGCTGAATCGTGGTTACCATGCGCCCAGCGGCCCATTGCAACTATATACATCCAAAATCATCTCCTCCTTGAAGATATGACTATTTTACTTAAACAAACGGCGTATATACTGCATTACCATTAAGAAACAGCAAAATAAAACATTCTGCCGAGAAAATGAAGGTAGTGGCTATCGGTGTCAAAACCGGTGATTCGTGCACCAGACGCCCACCAGCCCATTGCAAATATATACATCCAAAATCATCTCCTCCTTGAAAATTTGACTATTTTACCTAAACAAACGGCGAATATACTGCATTACCATTCAGAAACAGCAAAATAAAACATTCTGCCGAGAAAATGAAGGTAGTGGCTATCGGTTTCAAAACCGGTGATTCGTGCACCAGACGCCCACCGGCCCATTGCAACTATATACATCTAAAATCATCTCCTCTTTGAAAATATGACTATTTTACTTAAACAAACCGCGAATATACTGAATTACCATTAAGAAACATCAAAATAAAACATTCTGCCGAGAAAATGGAGGTAGTGGCTATCGGTGTCAAAACCGGTGAATCGTGCACCAGACGCCCACCGGCCCATGCAACTATATACATCCAAAATCATCTCCTCCTTGAAAATATGACTTTTTTACTTAAACAAACGGCGAATATACTGCATTACAATTCAGAAACAGCAAAATAAAACATTCTGCCGACAAAATGAAGGTAGTGGCTATCGGTGTCAAAACCGGTGATTCGTGCACCAGACGCCCACCGGCCCATTGCAACTATATACATATAAAATCATCTCCTCCTTGAAAATATGACTATTTTACTTAAACAAACGGCCAATATACTGTATTACCATTCAGAAACAGCAAAATAAAAAATTCTGCCGAGAAAATGGAGGTAGTGGCTATCGGTGTCAAAACCGGTGAATCGTGCACCAGACGCCCACAGGCCCATTGCAACAATATACTTCCAAAATTATCTCCTCCTTGAAAATATGACTATTTAACTTAAACAAACGGCGAATATACTGCATTACCATTAAGAAACCTCAATATACAACATTCTGCCGAGAAAATGAAGGAAGTGGCTATAAGTATCAAAACCGCTGAATCGTGGTTACTTAAACAAACGGCGAATATACTGCATTACCATAAAGAAACAGCCAAATAAAACATTCTGCCGAGAAAATGAAGGTAGTGCCTATCGGTGTCAAAACCGGTGATTCGTGCACCAGACGCCCACCGGCCCATTGCAACTATATACATCCAAAATCATCTCCTCCTTGAAAATATGACTATTTTACTTAAACAAACGGCGAATATACTGCATTACCATTAAAAAACAGGAAAATAAAACATTCTGCCGAGAAAATGAAGGTAGTGGCTATCGGTGTCAACCGGTGATTCGTGCACCAGACGCCCATCGGCCCATTGCAACTATATACATATAAAATCATCTCCTCCTTCAAAATATGACTATTTTACTTAAACAGACGGCGAATATACTGCATTACCATTCAGAAACAGCAAAATAAAAAATTCTGCCGAGAAAATGGAGGTAGTGGCTATCGGTGTCAAAACCGGTGAATCGTGCACCAGACGCCCACCGGCCCATTGCAACAATATACTTCCAAAATTATCTCCTCCTTGAAAATATGACTATTTAACTTAAACAAACGGCGAATATACTGCATTACCATTAAGAAACCTCAAAATACAACATTCTGCCGAGAAAATGAAGGTAGTGGCTATAAGTGTCAAAACCGCTGAATCGTAATTACTTAAACAAACGGCGAATATACTGCATTACCAGTAAGAAACAGCAAAATAAAACATTCTGCCGAGAAAATGAAGGTAGTGGCAATCAGTGTCAAAACCGCTAAATCGTGGTTACCAGGCGCCCAGCGGCCCAGTGCAACAGTATACATCCAAAATCATCTCCACCTTGAAAATATGACTATTTTACTTAAACAAACGGCGAATATACTGCATTACCAATAAGAAACAGCAAAATAAAACATTCTGCCGAGAAAATGGAGGTAGTGGCTATCGGTGTCAAAACCGGTGAATGGTGCACCAGACGCCCACCGGCCCATAAAACTATATACATCAAAAATCATCTCCTCCTTGAAAATATGACTATTTTACTTAAACAAACGGCGAATATACTGCATTACCATTAAGAAACAGCAAAATAAAACATTCTGCCGAGTAAATGGAGGTAGTGGCTATCGGTGTCAAAACCGGTGAATCGTGCACCAGACGCCCACCGGCCCATGCAACTATATACATCCAAAATCATCTCCTCCTTGAAAATATGACTATTTTACTTAAACAAACGGCGAATATACTGCATTACCAATAAGAAACAGCAAAATAAAACATTCTGCCGAGAAAATGGAGGTAGTGGCTATCGGTGTCAAAACCGGTGAATCGTGCACCAGACGCCCACCGGCCCATTGCAACTATATACATCGAAAATCATGTCCTCCTTGAAAATATGACTATTTTACTTAAACAAACGGCGAATATACTGCATTACCATTCAGAAACAGCAAAATAAAACATTCTGCCGAGAAAATGAAGGTAGTGGCTATCGGTGTCAAAACCGGTGATTCGTGCACCAGACGCCCACTAGCCCATTGCAACTATATACATCCAAAATCATCTCCTCCTTGAAAATATGACTATTTTACCTAAACAAACGGCGAATATACTGCATTACCATTAAGAAACAGCAAAATAAAACATTCTGCCGAGAAAATGAAGGTAGTGGCTATCGGTATCAGAACCGGTGATTCGTGCACCAGACGCCCACCGGCCCATTGCAACCATATACATCCAAAATCATCTCCTCCTTGAAAATATGACTATTTTACTTAAACAAACGGCGAATATACTGCATTACCATTAAGAAACAGCAAAATAAAACATTCTGCCGAGAAAATGAAAGTAGTGGCTATAAGTGTCAAAACCGCTGAATCGTGGTTACCAGGCGCCCAGCGGCCCATTGCAACTATATACATCCAAAATCATCTCCTCCTTGAAGATATGACTATTTTACTTAAACAAACGGCGTATATACTGCATTACCATTAAGAAACAGCAAAATAAAACATTCTGCCGAGATAATGAAGGTAGTGGCTATCGGTGTCAAAACCGGTGAATCGTGCACCAGACGCCCACCGGCCCATGGCAACTACATACATCCAAAATCATCTCCTCCTTGAAAATATGACTATTTTACTTAAACAAATATCGAGTATACTGCATTACCATTCAGCAACAGCAAAATAAAACATTCTGCAGAGAAAATGAAGGTAGTGGCTATCGGTGTCACAACCGGTGATTCGTGCACCAGACGCCCACCGGCCCATTGCAACTATATACATCTAAAATCATCTCCTCCTTGAAAATATGACTATTTTACTTAAACAAACGGCGGATATACTGCATTACCATTAAGAAACAGCAAAATAAGACATTCTGCCGAGAAAATTAAGGTAGTGGCTGTCGGTGTCAAAACCGGTGATTCGTGCACCAGACGCCCACCGGCCCATTGCAACGATATACATCCAAAATCATCTCCTCCTTGAAAATATGACTATTTTACTTAAACAAACGGCGAATATACTGCATTACCATTCAGAAACAGCAAAATAAAACATTCTGCCGAGTAAATGAAGGTAGTGGCAATCAGAGTCAAAACTGCTAAATCGTGGTTACCAGGCGCCCAGCGGCCCATTGCAACGATATACATCCAAAATCATCTCCTCCTTGAAAATATGACTATTTTACTTAAACAAACGGCGAATGTTCTGCATTACCATTCAGAAGCAGCAAAATAAAACATTCTGCCGAGAAAATGAAGGTAGTGGCTATCGGTGTCAAAACCGGTGATTCGTGCTCCAGACGCCCACTGGCCCATTGCAACAATATTCATCCAAAATCATCTCCTCCTTGAAAATATGACTTTTTTACTTAAACAAACGGCGAATATACTGCATTACCATTCAGAAACAGCAAAATAAAACATTCTGCCGAGAAAATGGAGGTAGTGGCTATCGGTGTCAAAACCGGTGAATCGTGCACCAGACGCCCACCGGCCCATGCAACTATATACATCCAAAATCATCTCCTCCTTGAAAATATGACAATTTTACTTAAACAAACGGCGAATATACTGCATTACCATTCAGAAACAGAAAAATAAAACATTCTGCCGAGAAAATGAAGGTAGTGGCTGTCAGTGTCGGAACCGGTGATTCGTGCACCAGACGCCCACCGGCCCATTGCAACTATATACATCCAAAATCATCTCCTCCTTGAAAATATGAATATTTCACTTAAACAAACGGCGAATATACTGAATTACCATTAAGAAACAGGAAAATAAAACATTCTGCCGAGAAAATGAAGGTAGTGGCTATCGGTGTCAAAAGCGGTGAATCGTGCACCAGACGCCCACCGGCCCATGCAACTATATACTTCCAAAATCATCTCCTCCTTGAAAATATGACTATTTTACTTAAACAAACGGCGAATATACAGCATTACCATTAAGAAACAGCAAAATAAAACATTCTGCCGAGAAAATGAAGGTAGTGGCTATAAGTGTCAAAACCGCTGAATCGTGGTTACCAGGCGCCCAGCGGCCCATTACAACTATATACATCCAAAAACATCTCCTCCTTCAAAATATGACTATTTTCATTAAACAAACGGTGAATATACTGCATTACCATTACGAAACAGCAAAATAAAACATTCTGCCGAGAAAATGAAGGTAGTGGCTATCGGTGTCAAAACCGGTGAATCGTGCACCAGACGCCCACCGGCCCATTGCAACTACATACATCCAAATCCATCTCCTCCTTGAAAATATGACTATTTTACTTAAACAAATATCGAGTATACTGCATTACCATTAAGAAACAGCAAAATAAAACATTCTGCCGAGAAAATGAAGGTGGTGGCTATCAGAGTCAAAACCGCTAAATCGTGGTTACCAGGCGCCCAGCGGCCCATTGCAACGATATACATCCAAAATCATCTCCTCCTTGAAAATATGACTATTTTACCTAAACAAACGGCGAAAATACTGCATTACCATTAAGAAACAGCAAAATAATACATTCTGCCGAGAAAATGAAGGTAGTGGCTATCGGTGTCAAAAGCGGTGAATCGTGCACCAGACGCCCACCGGCCCATGCAACTATATACATCCAAAATCATCTCCTCCTTGTAAATATGACTATTTTACTTAAACATACGGCGAATATACAGCATTACCATTAAGAAACAGCAAAATAAAACATTCTGCCGAGAAAATGAAGGTAGTGGCTATAAGTGTCAAAACCGCTGAATCGTGGTTACAATGCGCCCAGCGGCCCATTGCAACTATATACATCCAAAATCATCTCCTCCTTGAAGATATGACTATTTTACTTAAACAAACGGCGTATATACTGCATTACCATTAAGAAACAGCAAAATAAAACATTCTGCCGAGAAAATGAAGGTAGTGGCTATCGGTGTCAAAACCGGTGATTCGTGCACCAGACGCCCACCGGCCTATTGCAACTATATACATCCAAAATCATCTCCTCCTTGAAAATATGACTATTTTACTTAAACAAACGGCGAATATACAGCATTACCATTAAGAAACAGCAAAATAAAACATTCTGCCGAGAAAATGAAGGTAGTGGCTATAAGTGTCAAAACCGCTGAATCGTGGTTACCATGCGCCCAGCGGCCCATTGCAACTATATACATCCAAAATCATCTCCTCCTTGAAGATATGACTATTTTACTTAAACAAACGGCGTATATACTGCATTACCATTAAGAAACAGCAAAATAAAACATTCTGCCGAGAAAATGAAGGTAGTGGCTATCGGTGTCAAAACCGGTGATTCGTGCACCAGACGCCCACCGGCCCATTGCAACTATATACATCCAAAATCATCTCCTCCTTGAAAATATGATTATTTTACTTAAACAAACGGCGAATATACTGTATTACCATTAAGAAACAGCAAAATAAAACAGCAAAATAAAACAGCAAAATAAATATGACTATTTTACTTAAACAAACGGCGAATATACTGAATTACCATTAAGAAACAGGAAAATAAAACATTCTGCCGAGAAAATGAAGGTAGTGGCTATCGGTGTCAAAAGCGGTGAATCGTGCACCAGACGCCCACCGGCCCATGCAACTATATACATCCAAAATCATCTCCTCCTTGAAAATATGACTATTTTACTTAAACAAACGGCGAATATACAGCATTACCATTAAGAAACAGCAAAATAAAACATTCTGCCGAGAAAATGAAGGTAGTGGCTATAAGTGTCAAAACCGCTGAATCGTGGTTACCAGGCGCCCAGCGGCCCATTACAACTATATACATCCAAAAATATCTCCTCCTTCAAAATATGACTATTTTCCTTAAACAAACGGTGAATATACTGCATTACCATTAAGAAACAGCAAAATAAAACATTCTGCCGAGAAAATGAAGGTAGTGGCTATCGGTGTCAAAACCGGTGAATCGTGCACCAGACGCCCACCGGCCCATTGCAACTACATACATCCAAAACCATCTCCTCCTTGAAAATATGACTATTTTACTTAAACAAATATCGAGTATACTGCATTACCATTAAGAAACAGCAAATTAAAACATTCTGCCGAGAAAATGAAGGTGGTGGCTATCAGAGTCAAAACCGCTAAATCGTGGTTACCAGGCGCCCAGCGGCCCATTGCAACGATATACATCCAAAATCATCTCCTCCTTGAAAATATGACTATTTTACCTAAACAAACGGCGAAAATACTGCATTACCATTAAGAAACAGCAAAATAATACATTCTGCCGAGAAAATGAAGGTAGTGGCTATCGGTGTCAAAAGCGGTGAATCGTGCACCAGACGCCCACCGGCCCATGCAACTATATACATCCAAAATCATCTCCTCCTTGAAAATATGACTATTTTACTTAAACATACGGCGAATATACAGCATTACCATTAAGAAACAGCAAAATAAAACATTCTGCCGAGAAAATGAAGGTAGTGGCTATAAGTGTCAAAACCGCTGAATCGTGGTTACAATGCGCCCAGCGGCCCATTGCAACTATATACATCCAAAATCATCTCCTCCTTGAAGATATGACTATTTTACTTAAACAAACGGCGTATATACTGCATTACCATTAAGAAACAGCAAAATAAAACATTCTGCCGAGAAAATGAAGGTAGTGGCTATAAGTGTCTAAGACGCTGAATCGTGGTTACCAGGCGCCCAGCGGCCCATTACAACTATATACATCCAAAAACATCTCCTCCTTCAAAATATGACTATTTTCCTTAAACAAACGGTGAATATACTGCATTACCATTAAGAAACAGCAAAATAAAACATTCTGCCGAGAAAATGAAGGTAGTGGCTATCGGTGTCAAAACCGGTGAATCGTGCACCAGACGCCCACCGGCCCATTGCAACTACATACATCCAAAACCATCTCCTCCTTGAAAATATGACTATTTTACTTAAACAAATATCGAGTATACTGCATTACCATTAAGAAACAGCAAAATAAAACATTCTGCCGAGAAAATGAAGGTGGTGGCTATCAGAGTCAAAACCGCTAAATCGTGGTTACCAGGCGCCCAGCGGCACATTGCAACGATATACATCCAAAATCATCTCCTCCTTGAAAATATGACTATTTTACCTAAACAAACGGCGAAAATACTGCATTACCATTAAGAAACAGCAAAATAATACATTCTGCCGAGAAAATGAAGGTAGTGGCTATCGGTGTCAAAAGCGGTGAATCGTGCACCAGACGCCCACCGGCCCATGCAACTATATACATCCAAAATCATCTCCTCCTTGAAAATATGACTATTTTACTTAAACATACGGCGAATATACAGCATTACCATTAAGAAACAGCAAAATAAAACATTCTGCCGAGAAAATGAAGGTAGTGGCTATAAGTGTCAAAACCGCTGAATCGTGGTTACAATGCGCCCAGCGGCCCATTGCAACTATATACATCCAAAATCATCTCCTCCTTGAAGATATGACTATTTTACTTAAACAAACGGCGTATATACTGCATTACCATTAAGAAACAGCAAAATAAAACATTCTGCAGAGAAAATGAAGGTAGTGGCTATCGGTGTCAAAACCGGTGATTCGTGCACCAGACGCCCACCGGCCCATTGCAACTATATACATCCAAAATCATCTCCTCCTTGAAAATATGACTATTTTACATAAACAAACGGCGAATACACAGCATTACCATTAAGAAACAGCAAAATAAAACATTCTGCCGAGAAAATGAAGGTAGTGGCTATAAGTGTCAAAACCGCTGAATCGTGGTTACCATGCGCCCAGCGGCCCATTGCAACTATATACATCCAAAATCATTTCCTCCTTGAAGATATGACTATTTTACTTAAACAAACGGCGTATATACTGCATTACCATTAAGAAACAGCATAATAAAACATTCTGCCGAGAAAATGAAGGTAGTGGCTATCGGTGTCAAAACCGGTGATTCGTGCACCAGACGCCCACCAGCCCATTGCAAATATATACATCCAAAATCATCTCCTCCTTGAAAATTTGACTATTTTACCTAAACAAACGGCGAATATACTGCATTACCATTCAGAAACAGCAAAATAAAACATTCTGCCGAGAAAATGAAGGTAGTGGCTATCGGTTTCAAAACCGGTGATTCGTGCACCAGACGCCCACCGGCCCATTGCAACTATATACATCTAAAATCATCTCCTCTTTGAAAATATGACTATTTTACTTAAACAAACCGCGAATATACTGAATTACCATTAAGAAACATCAAAATAAAACATTCTGCCGAGAAAATGGAGGTAGTGGCTATCGGTGTCAAAACCGGTGAATCGTGCACCAGACGCCCACCGGCCCATGCAACTATATACATCCAAAATCATCTCCTCCTTGAAAATATGACTATTTTACTTAAACAAACGGCGAATATACTGCATTACCATTCAGAAACAGCAAAATAAAACATTCTGCTGAGAAAATGAAGGTAGTGGCTATCGGTGTCAAAACCGGTGATTCGTGCACCAGACTCCCACCGTCCCATTGCAACTATGTACATCCAAAATCATCTCCTCCTTGAAAATATGACTATTTTACTTAAACAAACGGCGAATATACTGCATTACCATTCAGAAACAGCAAAATAAAACATTCTGCCGACAAAATGAAGCTAGTGGCTATCGGTGTCAAAACCGGTGATTCGTGCACCAGACGCCCACCGGCCCATTGCAACTATATACATATAAAATCATCTCCTCCTTGAAAATATGACTATTTTACTTAAACAAACGGCCAATATACTGCATTACCATTCAGAAACAGCAAAATAAAAAATTCTGCCGAGAAAATGGAGGTAGTGGCTATCGGTGTCAAAACCGGTGAATCGTGCACCAGACGCCCACCGGCCCATTGCAACAATATACTTCCAAAATTATCTCCTCCTTGAAAATATGACTATTTAACTTAAACAAACGGCGAATATACTGCATTACCATTAAGAAACCTCAATATACAACATTCTGCCGAGAAAATGAAGGTAGTGGCTATAAGTGTCAAAACCGCTGAATCGTGGTTACTTAAACAAACGGCGAATATACTGCATTACCATTAAGAAACAGCAAAATAAAACATTCTGCCGAGAAAATGAAGGTACTGGCTATCGGTGTCAAAACCAGTGATTCGTGCACCAGACGCCGACCGGCCCATTGCAACTATATACATCGAAAATCATGTCCTCCTTGAAAATATGACTATTTTACTTAAACAAACGGCGAATATACTGCATTACCATTCAGAAACAGCAAAATAAAACATTCTGCCGAGAAAATGAAGGTAAAGGCTATCGGTGTCAAAACCGGTGATTCGTGCACCAAACGCCCACCAGCCCATTGCAACTATATACATCCAAAATCATCTCCTCCTTGAAAATA
Organism: Locusta migratoria; assembly: GCA_026315105.1. NCBI lineage: Eukaryota > Metazoa > Arthropoda > Insecta > Orthoptera > Acrididae > Locusta > Locusta migratoria. The sequence goes on from JAOYRU010000267.1 coordinate 18,300, forward strand.
TCACATTTTACCTAAACAAACGGCGAAAATACTGCATTACCATTAAGAAACAGCAAAATAAAACATTCTGCCAAGAAAATGAAGGTAGTGGCTATCGGTGTCAAAACAGGTGAATCGTGCACCAGACGCCCACCGGCCCATTGCAACTATATACTTCCAAAATCATGTCCTCCTTGAAAATATGACTATTTTACTTAAACAAACGGCGAATATACTGCATTACCATTAAAAAACAGGAAAATAAAACATTCTGCCGAGAAAATGAAGGTAGTGGCTATCGGTGTCAACCGGTGATTCGTGCACCAGACGCCTATCGGCCCATTGCAACTATATACATATAAAATAATCTCCTCCTTCAAAATATGACTATTTTACTTAAACAGACGGCGAATATACTGCATTACCATTCAGAAACAGCAAAATAAAAAAATCTGCCGAGAAAATGGAGGTAGTGGCTATCGGTGTCAAAACCGGTGAATCGTGCACCAGACGCCCACCGGCCCATTGCAACAATATACTTCCAAAATTATCTCCTCCTTGAAAATATGACTATTTAACTTAAACAAACGGCGAATATACTGCATTACCATTAAGAAACCTCAAAATACAACATTCTGCCGAGAAAATGAAGGTAGTGGCTATAAGTGTCAAAACCGCTGAATCGTAATTACTTAAACAAACGGCGAATATACTGCATTACCAGTAAGAAACAGCAAAATAAAACATTCTGCCGAGAAAATGGAGGTAGTGGCTATCGGTGTCAAAACCGGTGAATCGTGCGCCAGACGCCCACCGGCCCATAAAACTATATACATCAAAAATTATCTCCTCCTTGAAAATATGACTATTTTATGTAAACAAACGGCGAATATACTGCATTACCATTAAGAAACAGCAAAATAAAACATTCTGCCGAGAAAATGGAGGTAGTGGCTATCGGTGTCAAAACCGGTGAATCGTGCACCAGACGCCCACCGGCCCATAAAACTATATACTTCAAAAATCATCTCCTCCTTGAAAATATGACTATTTTACTTAAACAAACGGCGAATATACTGCATTACCATTAAGAAACAGCAAAATAAAACATTCTGCCGAGTAAATGGAGGTAGTGGCTATCGGTGTCAAAACCGGTGAATCGTGCACCAGACGCCCACCGGCCCATGCAACTTTATACATCCAAAACCATCTCCTCCTTGAAAATATGACTATTTTACTTAAACAAACGGCGAATATACTGCATTAACAATAAGAAACAGCAAAATAAAACATTCTGCCGAGAAAATGGAGGTAGTGGCTATCAGTGTCAAAACCGGTGAATCGTGCACCAGACGCCCACCGGCCCATTGCAACTATATACATCGAAAATCATGTCCTCCTTGAAAATATGACTATTTTACTTAAACAAACGGCGAATATGCTGCATTACCATTCAGAAACAGCAAAATAAAACATTCTGCCGAGAAAATGAAGGTAGTGGCTATCGGTGTCAAAACCGGTGATTCGTGCACCAGACGCCCACTAGCCCATTGCAACTATATACATCCAAAATCATCTCCTCCTTGAAAATATGACTATTTTACCTAAACAAACGGCAAATATACTGCATTACCATTAAGATACAGCAAAATAAAACATTCTGCCGAGAAAATGAAGGTAGTGGCTATCGGTATCAAAACCGGTGATTCGTGCACCAGACGCCCACCGGCCCATTGCAACCATATACATCCAAAAGCATCTCCTCCTTGAAAATATGACTATTTTACTTAAACAAACGGCGAATATACTGCATTACCATTAAGAAACAGCAAAATAAAACATTCTGCCGAGAAAATGAAAGTAGTGGCTATAAGTGTCAAAACCGCTGAATCGTGGTTACCAGGCGCCCAGCGGCCCATTGCAACTATATACATCCAAAATCATCTCCTCCTTGAAGATATGACTATTTTACTTAAACAAACGGCGTATATACTGCATTACCATTAAGAAACAGCAAAATAAAACATTCTGCCGAGAAAATGAAGGTAGTGGCTATCGGTGTCAAAACCGGTGAATCGTGCACCAGACGCCCACCAGCCCATGGCAACTACATACATCCAAAATCATCTCCTCCTTGAAAATATGACTATTTTACTTAAACAAATATCCAGTATACTGCATTACCATTCAGAAACAGCAGAATAAAACATTCTGTAGAGAAAATGAAGGTAGTGGCTATCGGTGTCACAACCGGTGATTCGTGCACCAGACGCCCACCGGCCCATTGCAACTATATACATCCAAAATCATCTCCTCCTTGAAAATATGACTTTTTTACTTAAACAAACGGCGAATATACTGCATTACCATTAAGAAACAGCAAAATAAAACATTCTGCCGAGAAAATGGAGGTAGTGGCTATCGGTGTCAAAACCGGTGATTCGTGCACCAGACGCCCACCTTCCCATTGCAACTATATACATCCAAAATCATCTCCTCCTTGTAAATATGACTATTTCACTTAAACAAACGGCGAATATACTGAATTACCATTAAGAAACAGGAAAATAAAACATTCTGCCGAGAAAATGAAGGTAGTGGCTATCGGTGTCAAAAGCGGTGAATCGTGCACCAGACGCCCACCGGCCCATGCAACTATATACATCCAAAACCATCTCCTCCTTGAAAATATGACTATTTTACTTAAACAAATATCGAGTATACTGCATTACCATTAAGAAACAGCAAAATAAAACATTCTGCCGAGAAAATGAAGATGGTGGCTATCAGAGTCAAAACCGCTAAATCGTGGTTACCAGGCGCCCAGCGGCCCATTGCAACGATATACATCCAAAATCATCTCCTCCTTGAAAATATGACTATTTTACCTAAACAAACGGCGATAATACTGCATTACCATTAAGAAACAGCAAAATAATACATTCTGCCGAGAAAATGAAGGTAGTGGCTATCGGTGTCAAAAGCGGTGAATCGTGCACCAGACGCCCACCGGCCCATGCAACTATATACATCCAAAATCATCTCCTCCTTGAAAATATGACTATTTTACTTAAACATACGGCGAATATACAGCATTACCATTAAGAAACAGCAAAATAAAACATTCTGCCGAGAAAATGAAGGTAGTGGCTATAAGTGTCAAAACCGCTGAATCGTGGTTACAATGCGCCCAGCGGCCCATTGCAACTATATACATCCAAAATCATCTCCTCCTTGAAGATATGACTATTTTACTTAAACAAACGGCGTATATACTGCATTACCATTAAGAAACAGCAAAATAAAACATTCTGCCGAGAAAATGAAGGTAGTGGCTATCGGTGTCAAAACCGGTGATTCGTGCACCAGACGCCCACCGGCCCATTGCAACTATATACATCCAAAATCATCTCCTCCTTGAAAATATGACTATTTTACTTAAACAAACGGCGAATATACAGCATTACCATTAAGAAACAGCAAAATAAAACATTCTGCCGAGAAAATGAAGGTAGTGGCTATAAGTGTCAAAACCGCTGAATCGTGGTTACCATGCGCCCAGCGGCCCATTGCAACTATATACATCCAAAATCATCTCCTCCTTGAAGATATGACTATTTTACTTAAACAAACGGCGTATATACTGCATTACCATTAAGAAACAGCAAAATAAAACATTCTGCCGAGAAAATGAAGGTAGTGGCTATCGGTGTCAAAACCGGTGATTCGTGCACCAGACGCCCACCGGCCCATTGCAACTATATACATCCAAAATCATCTCCTCCTTGAAAATATGATTATTTTACTTAAACAAACGGCGAATATACTGTATTACCATTAAGAAACAGCAAAATAAAACATTCTGCCGAGAAAATGAAGGTAGTGGCTATAAGTGTCAAAACCGCTGAATCGTGGTTACCAGGCGCCCAGCGGCCCATTACAACTATATACATCCAAAACCATCTCCTCCTTCAAAATATGACTATTTTACTTAAACAAACGGTGAATATACTGCATTACCATTAAGAAACAGCAAAATAAATCATTCTGCCGAGAAAATGATGGTAGTGGCTATCGGTGTCAAAACCGGTGAATCGTGCACCAGACGCCCACCGGCCCATTGCAACTACATACATCCAAAATCATCTCCTCCTTGAAAATATGACTATTTTACTTAAACAAATATCGAGTATACTGCATTACCATTCAGAAACAGCAAAATAAAACATTCTGCCGAAAAAATGAAGGTAGTGGCTGTCGGTGTCAAAACCGGTGATTCGTGCACCAGACGCCCACCGGCCCATTGCAACTATATACATCCAAAATCATCTCCTCCTTGAAAATATGACTATTAAACAAACGGCGAATAAACTGCATTACCATTCAGAAACAGCAAAATAAAACATTCTGCCGAAAAAAAGAAGGTAGTGGCTATAAGTGTCAAAACCGGTGAATTGCGCACCAGATGCCCAACGGCCCATTGCAACTATATACATCCTAAATCATCTTCTCCTTGAAAATATGACTATTTTACTTTAACAAAAGGCGAATAAACTGCATTACCATTAAGAAACAGCAAAATAAATCGCTCTGCCGAAAAAATGAAGGTGGTGGCTGCAAGTTTCAAAACCGGTGAATCGCGCACCAGACGCCCAACGGCCCATTGCAACTATATATATGCTAAATCATCTGCTCCTTGAAAATATGACTATTTTACTTAAAGAAACGACGAATAAACTGCATTACCATTAAGAAACAGCAAAATAAAACATTGTACCGAAAAAATGTTGGTAGTGGCTGAAAGTGTCACAACCGGTGAATCGCGCACCAGACGCCCACCGAACCCATTGCACCTATATACATCCAAATCTTCTGCTCCTTGAAAATATGACTATTTTACTTAAACAAACGGCGAATATACTGCATTACCATTAAGAAACAGCAAAATAAATCGTACTGCCGAAAAAATGAAGTTGGCGGCTGCAAGTGTCAAAACCGGTGAATCGCGCACCAGAAGCCCACCGGCCCATTGCAACTATATACATCCTAAATCATCTGCTCCTTGAAAATATGACTATTTTACTTAAACAAACGGCGTATATACTGCATTACCATTAAGAAACAGCAAAATAAAACATTCTGCCGAGAAAATGAAGGTAGTGGCTATCGGTGTCAAAACCGGTGAATCGTGCACCAGACGCCCACCAGCCCATGGCAACTACATACATCCAAAATCATCTCCTCCTTGAAAATATGACTATTTTACTTAAACAAATATCCAGTATACTGCATTACCATTCAGAAACAGCAAAATAAAACATTCTGTAGAGAAAATGAAGGTAGTGGCTATCGGTGTCACAACCGGTGATTCGTGCACCAGACGCCCACCGGCCCATTGCAACTATATACATCCAAAATCATCTCCTCCTTGAAAATATGACTTTTTTACTTAAACAAACGGCGAATATACTGCATTACCATTAAGAAACAGCAAAATAAAACATTCTGCCGAGAAAATGGAGGTAGTGGCTATCGGTGTCAAAACCGGTGATTCGTGCACCAGACGCCCACCGGCCCATTGCAACTATATACATCCAAAATCATCTCCTCCTTGTAAATATGACTATTTCACTTAAACAAACGGCGAATATACTGAATTACCATTAAGAAACAGGAAAATAAAAACATTCTGCCGAGAAAATGAAGGTAGTGGCTATCGGTGTCAAAAGCGGTGAATCGTGCACCAGACGCCCACCGGCCCATGCAACTATATACATCCAAAACCATCTCCTCCTTGAAAATATGACTATTTTACTTAAACAAATATCGAGTATACTGCATTACCATTAAGAAACAGCAAAATAAAACATTCTGCCGAGAAAATGAAGGTGGTGGCTATCAGAGTCAAAACTGGTAAATCGTGGTTACCAGGCGCCCAGCGGCCCATTGCAACGATATACATCCAAAATCATCTCCTCCTTGAAAATATGAATATTTTACCTAAACAAACGGCGATAATACTGCATTACCATTAAGAAACAGCAAAATAATACATTCTGCCGAGAAAATGAAGGTAGTGGCTATCGGTGTCAAAAGCGGTGAATCGTGCACCAGAGACGCCCACCGGGCCCATGCAACTATATACATCCAAAATCATCTCCTCCTTGAAAATATGACTATTTTACTTAAACATACGGCGAATATACAGCATTACCATTAAGAAACAGCAAAATAAAACATTCTGCCGAGAAAATGAAGGTAGTGGCTATAAGTGTCAAAACCGCTGAATCGTGGTTACAATGCGCCCAGCGGCCCATTGCAACTATATACATCCAAAATCATCTCCTCCTTGAAGATATGACTATTTTACTTAAACAAACGGCGTATATACTGCATTACCATTAAGAAACAGCAAAATAAAACATTCTGCCGAGAAAATGAAGGGTAGTGGCTATCGGTGTCAAAACCGGTGATTCGTGCACCAGACGCCCACCGGCCCATTGCAACTATATACATCCAAAATCATCTCCTCCTTGAAAATATGACTATTTTACTTAAACAAACGCGAATATACAGCATTACCATTAAGAAACAGCAAAATAAAACATTCTGCCGAGAAAATGAAGGTAGTGGCTATAAGTGTCAAAACCGCTGAATCGTGGTTACCATGCGCCCAGCGGCCCATTGCAACTATATACATCCAAAATCATCTCCTCCTTGAAGATATGACTATTTTACTTAAACAAAACGGCGTATATACTGCATTACCATTAAGAAACAGCAAAATAAAACATTCTGCCGAGAAAATGAAGGTAGTGGCTATCGGTGTCAAAACCGGTGATTCGTGCACCAGACGCCCACCGGCCCATTGCAACTATATACATCCAAAATCATCTCCTCCTTGAAAAATATGATTATTTTACTTAAACAAACGGCGAATATACTGTATTAACCATTAAGAAAACAGCAAAATAAAACATTCTGCCGAGAAAATGAAGGTAGTGGCTATAAGTGTCAAAAACCGCTGAATCGTGGTTACCAGGCGCCCAGCGGCCCATTACAACTATATACATCCAAAACCATCTCCTCCTTCAAAATATGACTATTTTACTTAAACAAACGGTGAATATACTGCATTACCATTAAGAAACAGCACAATAAATCATTCTGCCGAGAAAATGATGGTAGTGGCTATCGGTGTCAAAACCGGTGAATCGTGCACCAGACGCCCACCGGCCCATTGCAACTACATACATCCAAAATCATCTCCTCCTTGAAAATATGACTATTTTACTTAAACAAATATCGAGTATACTGCATTACCATTCAGAAACAGCAAAATAAAACATTCTGCCGAAAAAATGAAGGTAGTGGCTGTCGGTGTCAAAACCGGTGATTCGTGCACCAGACGCCCACCGGCCCATTGCAACTATATACATCCAAAATCATCTCCTCCTTGAAAATATGACTATTAAACAAACGGCGAATAAACTGCATTACCATTCAGAAACAGCAAAATAAAACATTCTGCCGAAAAAAAGAAGGTAGTGGCTATAAGTGTCAAAACCGGTGAATTGCGCACCAGATGCCCAACGGCCCATTGCAACTATATACATCCTAAATCATCTTCTCCTTGAAAATATGACTATTTTACTTTAACAAAAGGCGAATAAACTGCATTACCATTAAGAAACAGCAAAATAAATCGCTCTGCCGAAAAAATGAAGGTGGTGGCTGCAAGTTTCAAAACCGGTGAATCGCGCACCAGACGCCCAACGGCCCATTGCAACTATATATATGCTAAATCATCTGCTCCTTGAAAATATGACTATTTTACTTAAAGAAACGACGAATAAACTGCATTACCATTAAGAAACAGCAAAATAAAACATTGTACCGAAAAAATGTTGGTAGTGGCTGAAAGTGTCACAACCGGTGAATCGCGCACCAGACGCCCACCGAACCCATTGCACCTATATACATCCAAATCTTCTGCTCCTTGAAAATATGACTATTTTACTTAAACAAACGGCGAATATACTGCATTACCATTAAGAAACAGCAAAATAAATCGTACTGCCGAAAAAATGAAGTTGGCGGCTGCAAGTGTCAAAACCGGTGAATCGCGCACCAGAAGCCCACCGGCCCATTGCAACTATATACATCCTAAATCATCTGCTCCTTGAAAATATGACTATTTTACTTAAACAAACGACGAATAAACTGCATAACCATTGAGAAAGAGCAAAATAAAACATTCTCCCGAAAAAATGAAGGTAGTGGCTACAAATGTCAAAACCAGTGAATCGCGAACCGACGCCGACCAAACCCATTGCAACTATATACATCCAAATTATCTGCTCCTTGAAAATATTAGTATTTTACTTAAACAAACGACGAATTAACTGCATTATCATTCAGAAAGAGCAAAATAAAACATTCTGCCGAAAAAATGAAGGTAGTGGCTACAAATGTCAAAACCGGTGAATCACGCACCAGACGCCCACCGGCCCATTGCAACTATATACACCCAAAATCATCTGCTCCTTGAAAATATGACTATTTTACTTAAACAAACGGCGAATAAACTGCATTACCATTGAGAAACATCAAAATAAACATTCTGCCGAAAAAAGAAGGCAGTGCCTATAGTTGTCAAAACCGGTGAATCGTGCACCAGACGCCCAACGTCCCATTGCAACTATATACATCCTAAATCATCTGCTCCTTGAAAATATGACTATTTTAGTTAAACAAACGGCGAATATACTGCATTACCATTAAGAAACAGCAAAATATAACGTTCTGCCGAAAAAATGAAGGTGGTGGCTGCAAGTGCCAAAACCGCTGAATCCCGCACTGACGCCCACCGGCCCATTCCAACTATATACATCCAAAATCATCTCCTCCTTGAAAATATGACTATTTTACTTAAACAAACGACGAATAAACTGTATTACCATTAAGAAACAGCAAAATAAAACATTCTGCCGAAAAAAAGAAGGTAGTGGCCATAAGTGTCAATACCGGTGAAACGCGCACCAGACGCCCACCGGCCCATTGCAACTATATACATCCTAAATAATAAAGGTGAAATGACAGGAAGTGCAAAATGGCTAAGCAGGAGTGGCTAGAAGGCAAAATTAAGGATGTAGAAGAATCTATAAATAGGGGAAAAATAGATACAGCCTACAGGAAAATTAAAGAAACATTTGGAGATAAGAAAAACAGCTCTATGTAGATCAAGGACACTAATGGAAAACCAGTTCTCAGCAAGGAAGGGAAAGCTGAAAGGTGGAAAGAGTATATACAGGGGCTCTACAAAGGAAATGAACTTCGAGACAATATTGTAGGAAGGGAAGAGGTTGTAGATGAAGATGAAATAGGTGATACTGTACTGAGAGAAGAATTTGACAGAGCCCTGAAAGACCTAAGTCGAAACAAGGCCCCTGGAGTAGATGATATTCCCTCAGAGCTACTGAAGTCTCTGGGAGAACCAGCCATGACAAAATTGTTTCACCTGGTGTGTAAGATGTATGAGACAGGTGAAATACCCTCAGACTTTAAGAAAAATATTATAATCCCCATCCCTAAGAAAGCAGGTGCAGACAGGTGTGAAAACTACAGAACCATCAGTTTAATAAGTCATGGTTGCAAAATATTAACACGGATTATATACAGAAGGATGGAAAAGCTGGTAGAAGCCGACCACGGGAAAGATCAGTTTGGGTTCAGGAGAAATGTAGGAACACGGGAGGCTATACTCACTTTACGGCTTATCCTAGAAGATAGATTAAGAAAAGGTAAACCTACATTTCTAGCTTTTGTAGATTTAGAGAAGGCTTTTGACAATGTTGATTGGAATAAACTCTTTCAAGTTCTGAAGCAAGCAGGAATAAAATATAGGGAACGTAAGGTTATTTACAACTTGTACAAAAACCAGACAGCGGTTGTCAGAGTTGAAGGGCATGAAAGGGATGCAGTGGTTGGAAAGGGAGTAAGACAGGGTTGTAGCCTTTCCCCAATGTTATTCAATTTGTACATTGAGCAAGCTATAAAGGAAAGCAAGGAGAAATTTGGTGAAGGAATTAATGTTCAGGGGGAAGAATTAAAACATTGTGTTTTGCCAACGACATAGTAATTCTGTCAGATACAGCAAAGGACCTGGAAAAGCAATTGAACGGAATGGACAGTGTGCTGAAAGGTGCATATTAGATGAACATTAACAAGAGCAAAACTAGGGTAATGGAGTGCAGTGTAAGAAAATCAGGTGATGCTGAAGGAATTAGATTGGGGAACGAAGAAATAAAGGAGGTAGACGAGTTTTGTTACTTGGGCAGTAAAATAACAAATGATGATCGGAGTACAGAGGATATAAAATGCAGAATGGCAATGGGTAGAAAAGCGTTCTTGAAAAAGAGAAATTTGTTAACATCGAATATTGATTTAAACCTAAGGAAGTCCTTTCTGAAGGCATTTGTATGGAGTGTTGCCTTGTATGGAAGTGAGACATGGATGATTAACAGTGCGGACAGGAAGAGGATAGAGGCTTTTGAAATATGGTGCTACAGAAGAATGCTGACGGTTAGGTGGGTGGATCGTGTAACTAATGGGGAGGTACTGAACAGAATTGGGGAGAAAAGGAATTTCTGGCATACCTTGACTAAAAGAAGGGATAGATTGGTAGGACACATTCTTAGACATCAAGGAATTGTGAATTTCGCGTTGGAGGGAAGTGTATGGGGAAAAAATCGCAGGGGAAGACCAAGAGATGGATACAGTAAGCAGATACAGACAGATGTAGGTTGTCACTCTTATGTGGAGATGAAGAGGCTTGCTCAGGATAGGGTATTGTGGAGAGCTGCATCAAACCAGTCTCCGGACTGAAGACCACAACAATAACAAAATCCTAAATCAGCTGCTCCTTGAAAATATGACTATTTTACTTAAACAAACGGTGAATAAACTGCATTACCATTAAGAAACAGCAAAATAAAACATTCTGCCGAAAAAAAGAAGGTAGTGGCTATAAGTGTCAAAACCGGTGAATCGCGCACCAGACGCCCAACGGCCCATTGCAACTATATACATCCTAAATAATCTGCTCCTTGAAAATATGACTATTTTACTTAAACAAACGGCGAGTAAATTGCATTACCATTCAGAAACAGCAAAATAAATCGCTCTGCCGAAAAAAAGAAGGTGGTGGCTGCAAGTGTCAAAAACTGTGAATCGTTCACCAGGGGCCCACCGGCCCATTGCAACTATATACATCCTAAATCATCTGCTCCTTGAAAATATGACTATTTTACTTAAACAAACGGCGAATAAACTGCATTACCATTAAGAAACACCAAAATAAAACATTCTGCCGAAAAAAAGAAGGTAGTGGCTATAAGTGTCAATACCGGTGAATCGCGCACCAGACGCCCAACGGCCCATTGCAACTATATACATCCTAAATCAACTGCTCCTTGAAAATATGACTATGTTACTTAAACAAACGGCGAATATACTGCATTACCAACCAGAAACAGAAAAAAAAATATTCTGCTGATGAAATGAAGGTAGTGGCTGCAAGTGTCAAAACCGGTGAATCGCACACCAGACGCCCACCGAACCCATTGCAACTATAAACATCCAAATCATCTGCTCCTTGAAAATATGACTATTTTACTTAAACAAACGGCGAATAAACTGGATTACCATTCAGAAAGAGCAAAATGTCTCCTAGGGTCTTCATATAGTAACGGAAGTAACTGCAAGCAAACGCACAATAATGCTAATTAGAAAATAAGTGAATGCAATTTTCTCTTTTAAATAGTTTTTATTATCATATACTACCAATTGAGAGGACAAGCACATCGCAGACTAAATTCCAGTGCAGTTACGTGGTGTCTCTAGGTCTCTGTGTATTGTCTCCTATAGTCTTCATATAGTAATGGGAGTGACTGCAGGCAAACGCACAATAATGCAAATAAGAAAATAAATGGAATCTTCTCTTTTAAAAAGTATTTATTATCATATACAAACATTTAAGGAATCAGTCTCATCCCAGACTAAACTTCCGTGCAGTTGTCTGGTGAACACAGCTCTCTCTGTATTGTCTTGTAGTGTTTTTATATAGTAATGGGAGTGACCGAAAGCAAACGAACAAAAATGCAAATAAGAAAATAAATGCAATTTTTTCTTTTAAATATTATTTATTATCATATACTAACAATTAAGAGGTCAACCACATAGCTGACTATACTCCAGCGCAGTTGGCTGGTGTCCGCAGCTCTCTCAGCATTGTCTCCTAGGTTTTTCATATAGTAATGGGAGTGACCGCAGGTAAACGCACAATAATGCAAATAAGAAAATGAATGCAATTTTCTGTTTTAAATAGAATTTATTGTTATACACTAACAATTAGGAGGTCAACCACATCGCAGACTAAACTCCAGTGCAGTTGGCTGGTGTCCTTAGCTCTCTCTGCATTGTCTCCTTGGGTCTTCATATAGTGGTGGGAGTGACCGCAGGCAAATGCACAATAATGTGAATAAGAAAATAAATGCAATTTTCTCTTATTAATAGTATTTATTATCATATACTACCAATTAAGAGGTCAACAACATTGCAGACTAAACTCCAGTGCTGTTGGCTGTTTGTTCGCAGCTCTCTTGGAATTGTCTCCTAGGGTCTTCATATAGTAATGGGAGTGAACGCAGGCAAATGCACAATAATGCGAATAGGACAATGAATGAAATTTTTTCCTTTAAATAGTATTTACTATCATATACTAATAATTATGAAGTCAATCACATCACAGACTAAACTCCAGTGCCGTTGGCTGGTGTACGCAGCTCTCTCTGCATTGTCTCATAGGGTCTTCATAAAATAATGGAAGTGACCGCAGGCAAATGCACAATAATGCAAATAAGAAAATAAAAGCAATTTTCCCTTTTAAATAGTATTCATTATGATATACTAACAATTGAGAAGTCAATTTTCTCTTTTCAATAGTATTTAGCATAATATGCCAACTATTAGGAAGTCAGCCACATCACATAATTATTTCCAGTACAGTTGGCTGGTGTCCGGAGCTCTCTCTGCATTGTCTCCAATGGCCTTCATATAGTAATGGAAGTGTACACAGGCAAACGCACAATAATGGAAATATGAAAATAAAAGCAATTTTCTCTTTTAAACAGTATTTATTATCATATACTAACAATTAAGAGGTCAACCACATCGCAGACTAAACTCCAGTGCAGTTAGCTGGTGTCCGCACCTTTCTCTGCATTTTCTCCTAGGGTCTTCATATAGTAATAGGAGTGACCACAGGCAAAGGCACAATAATGCAAATAAGATAAGAAGTGCAATTTTCTCTTTTAAATAGTATTTATTATCATATACTAACAATTAACAGGTCAACCACATCGCAGACTAAACTCCAGTGCATTTGGCTGGTATCCGCAGCTATCTCTGCAATGTCTCCTAGTGTCTTCATATAGTAATTGGAGTGACCGCAGGCAAACACAGACTAATGCAAATAACAAAATAAATGCAATTTTCTCTTTTAAATAGTATTTATTTTCATATACTAACAATTAAGAGGTCAACCACATTGCAGACCAAACTTCAGTGCAGATGGCTTGTGTATGCAGCTCTCTGCATTGTCTCCTAGGTTCTTCATATAGTAATGGGAGTGACCGCCAGCAAACGAAAGAAATGCAAATAAAAAATAAGTGCAATTTTCTCTGTTAAATGGTATTTATTATCATATGCTACCAATTAAGAGGTCAACAACATTGCAGACTAAACTCCAGTGCTGTTGGCTGTTTGTTCGCAGCTCTCTTGGAATTGTCTCCTAGGGTCTTCATATAGTAATGAGAGTGAACGCATGCAAATGCACAATAATGCGAATAGGACAATAAATGAAATTTTTCCTTTAAATAGTATTTACTATCATATACTAACAATTAAGACGTCAACCACGTTGCTGACTAAAGTCCAGTGCAGTTGCCTGGTCTCTAGCTCTCTCTGTATTGTCTCCTATAGTCTTCATATATTAATGGAAGGGACGGCAGGCAAACGCACAATAATGCAAATAAGAAAGTAAAAGCAATTTTCCCTTTTAAATAGTATTCATTATGATATACTAACAATTGAGAAGTTAACCTCATCACAGACTAAACTGGAGTGCAGTTGGCTGGTGTCCGCAGCACACTCTGCATTGTCTCCTAGTGTTCTCATATAGTAAAGGAAGTGACCGCAGGCAAACACAGAATAATGCAAATAAAAAAATAAATACAATCTTCTTTTTTAAATAGTATTTACTATCATATACTAACAATTAATGGGTCAACCACATCGCAGACTATATTCCAGTGCAGTTGGCTGGTGACCGCATCTCCCTCCGTATTGTCTTGTAGGGTTTTAATATAGTATTGGAAGTGACCGAAGGCAAACGAACAATAATGCAAATAAGAAAATTAATGCAATCTTCTCTTTTAAATAGTATTTATTATCATATAGTAACAATTCAGGGGTCAAATACATCGCAGACTAATCTCCAGTGCAGTTGGCTGGTAACCGCAGCTCTCTCTGTACTGTTTCGTAGGGTTTTCATATAGTAATGTCAGTGAACGAGGGCAAACGAACAAAAATGTAATAAGAAAATAAATGCAATCTTCCCTTTTAAATAGTATTTATTATCATATACTAAGAATTCAGGGGTGAACCACGTCACAGACTAAACTCCAGTGCAGTTAGCTGGTACCCCCAGCCCTCTCTGCATTGTCTCCTAGGGTCTTCATATAGTAATGGGAGTGATGGCATGCAAACACACAATAAGGCAAATAAGAAAATAAATGCAATCTTCTCTTTTAAATAGTATTTATTATCATATACTAACAATTACGGGGTCAGCCACATCCCACACTTAACTTCAGTGCAGTTGGCTGGTGACCACAGCTCTCTCTGCATTGTCTCTTGGGTCTTCATATAGTAATGGGAGTGACCGCAGGTAATCACAGAATAATGCAAATAAGAAAATAAATGCAATTTTCCATTTTAAATAGTATTTATTATCATATACATAAATTAAGAGGTCAACCACTTCGCAGACTAAACTCCAGTGCAGTTAGCTGGTGTCCGCAGCTCACTCTGCATTGTCTCCTAGGGTGTTCATATTGTAATGGGAGTGACCGCAGGCAAACGCACAATAATGCATATAAGAAAATAAATGCAATTTTCTCTTATAATTATTATTTAATATAATATACTCACAATTAAGAGGTCAACCAATTCGCAGACTAAACTCCATTGCAGTTGTCTGGTGTCCGCAGCTCTCTCTGCATTGTCTCCTAGGGTCTTCATATAGTAATGCGAGTGACCGCAGGCAAACGCACAATAATGCAAACAGGAAAATAAATGGAATTTTCTGTTTTAAATAGTATGTATTATCATATACTAACAATTAAGGGGTCTACCACATCGCAGACTAAACTCCAGTGCAGGTGGCTGGTGACCGCAGCTCTCTGTATTGCCTTGTATGGTTTTCATATAGTAATGTGAGTGACCAAAGGCAAACGAACAATAATACAAATAAGAAAATAAACGCATTTTTCTCTTCTAAATATTATTTATTATCATATACTGACAATTAAGATGTCAACCACATCATAGACTAAACTCGAGTGCGGTTGGCTGGTGTCCGAGACTCACTCTGCATTGTTTCCTAGGGTTTTCATGTAGTAATGGGAGTGACCGCAAGCAAATGCACAATGATGCAAATAAGAAAATAAATTCAATCTTCTCTTTTAAATAGTATTTATTATCATATACTAACAATTAAGGGATCAACCACATCGCAGAATCAACTCCAGTGCAGTTGGCTGGTGACCGCAGCTCTCTGTATTGCCTTGTATGGTTTTCATATAGTAATGTGAGTGACCAAAGGCAAACGAACCATAATACAAAAAAGAAAATAAACGCATTTTTCTCTTCTAAATATTATTTATTATCATATACTAACAATTAAGAGGTCTTCCACGTCGCCGAATAAAGTCCCGTGCATTTGTCTGGTGTCCGCAGCTCTCATTGCGTTTTGTCCTATGGTCTTCATATAGTAATGGGTGCGATCGCAGGCTAATGCACAGTAATGCAAATAAGTAAAAATAAATTAAATTTTCTCATTTTTATGTATTATTTATGATCATATACTATCAATTAAGAAGTCAACCACGACACAGACTAAAATCCAGTGCAGTTGGCTGTTGTCTGCCGCTCTCTCTGCATTCTCTCCTAGGGTCTTTATATAGTAAATTGGAGAGAACGCAGGCAAATGCACAAAATGCAAATATGAAAATAAATGCCTTTTTTCTTTTAAATAGTATTTATTATAATATACTAACAATTAAGAGGTCAACCACATTGCCGACTACCCTCCAGAGCAGTTGGCTGGTGTCTGCAGCTCTCTCTGCATTGTCTCCTAGGGTCTTCATGTAGTAGTGGGAGTGACGGCAGGCTAACAAAAAAAATGGAGTTACAAATACAAGTGCAATATTCTCTGTTAAATGGTATTTATTATCATATACTACCAATTAAGTGGTCAACCACATGGCAGACTAACCTCCAATGCAGTGGGCTGGTGTCCGCAGCTCTCTGTGCATTGTCTCCTAGTTTCTTCATATAGTAGTGGGAGTGACCGCAGGCATACGTAGAATAATGCAAATAGGAAAATAAATTCAATTTTCTCTTTTAAATAGTATTTATTATCATATACTACCAATTAAGAGGTTAACCACGTTGCAGACTAAACTCCAGTGCAGTTGGCTGGTGTTCTCAGCTCTCTCAGCATTTTCTCCTAGGGTTTTTATATAGTAATGGCAGTGACTGCAGGCAAAGGCACAATAATGCAAATTTGAAAATAAATGCAATTTTCTCTTTTAAATAGTTTTTGTATCATATACTAACAACTAAGAGGTCAACCACATCGCCAACTAACCTCCAGTGCAGTTAGCTAGTGTCCGCACTTCTCTCTGCATTCTCTTCTAGGGTTTTCATATAGTAATGGCAGTGACTGCAGGCAAAGGCACAATAATGCAAATAGGAAAATAAATGCTTTTTTCTCTTTTAAATAGTATTTATTATCATATACTCACACTTATGGTGTCAACCACATCGCAGACTAAACTCCAGCGCAGGTGTCTGGTGTCCGCGCTCACTCTGCTTTGTCTCCAAGTGTCTTCATACAGCAATGGGAGTGAAGGCAGGCAAACGCATAATAATGCAAATAAGAAAAAAATGCAATTTTTCTCTTTTAAATAGTAATTATTATCATATACTACCAATTACGTGGTCAACCAAGTCGCTTACTAAACTCCAGTGCAGTTGGCTGGTGTCCGCAGCTCTCTCTCTGCATTGTCTCCTAGGGTCTTCATATAGTAATGGGAGTGACCGCCAGCAAACAAAAGAAATGCAAATAAAAAATAAGTGCAATTTTCTCTGTTAAATGGTATTTATTATCATATACTAGGAATTAAGAGGTCAACCATGTCGCAGACTAAACTCCAGTGCAGTTGGCTGGTGTCCGCAGCTTTATCTGCAATGTCTCCTAGGGTCTTCATATGGTAATGGGAGTGACCGCAGGTAAACGCACAATAATGCAAATATGAAAATAATTGCAATTTTCTCTTTTAATTAATAATTATTATAATATACTTACAATTAGGAGGTCAACCACATCACATACTAAACTCCAGTGCCGTTGGCTGGTGTCCTCAGCTCTCTCTGTATTGTCTCGTATGGTTTTCATATAGTAATGAGAGTGACTGCTGGCAAACTAACAATAATGCAAATAAGAAATTAAATGCAATTTTCTCTTTTAAATATTATTATCATAATCTAACAATTAAGAGGTCAACCACATTGTAGACTGAACTCCATTGCAGTTGGCAGGTGTCCGCAGCTCTCTCTGCATTGTCTCTTATGGTCTTCATAATAGTAGTGGGAGTGACGGCAGTAAAACACACAATAATGCAAATAAGAAAATAAATGCAATTTTCTCTTTTCAATAGTATTTATTATCAGATACTAACAATTAAGAGGTCAATTATATCACAGACTAACCTCTAGTGCAGTTGGCTGGTGTCTCCAGCTCTCTATGCATTGTCTCCTATGGCCTTCATATAGTAATAGGAGAGATGGCTGGCAAACGCAGAATAATGTTAATATGAAAATAAATGCAATTTTATCATTTAAATAGAAGTTATTATCATATACAAACAACTAAAAGGTCATCCACTTCGAAGACTAAACTCCAGGACAGTAGTCTGGTAACCGCAGCTCACTCGGCTTTGTCTCCTAGGATCTTCATATAGTAATGGGAGTGAACGCAAGCAAACGCACAATAATGCAAATATGATAATAAATTGCAAGTAACTGCAGACAAACACACAATAATGCAAATACGAAAATAAATGAAGTTTTCTCTTCCAAAACATATTCATTATCATATATTAACAATTACAAGGTGAACCCCATTGCAAACTAAACTCCAGTGCAGTTGGCTGGTGTCCGCAGCTGTCTCTGCATTGTCTCCTAGGGTTTTCATGTAGTAAAGGCAAACGCACAATAATGCAAATATGAAAATAAATGCAATTTTCGCAGACTATACTCTAGTGTAGTTAGCTGGTGTCTGCAGCTCTCTCTGCATTGTGTCCTAGGCCTTCATGTAGTAATGGAAGTGACTGCAGGGAAACGCACAATAATGCAAATAAAAAAATAAGTACAATTTTCATTTTTAAATAGTATTTATTATAATATTCTAACAACTAAAAGTCACACACATCGCAGACTAAAATCTAGCACAGTTGTCTGGTGTCGGCAACAAATTCTCCTTTGTTTCCTAGGTTCTTCATATAGTAATGGGAGTGACCGAAGTCAAACGCACAATAATGCAAATAAGAAAATAAGTGTAATGTTCTCTTTTAAATAGTATTTAGTATCATATACTAACAATTAAGAAGTCAACCAAATCACAGACCAAACTCCAGTGCATTTGGCTGGTGTCCCCAGCTCTGTCTGTGTTATCTCCTAGAATCTTCATATAGTAATGGGTGTGTCGCAGGCAAACGCACAATAATGCAAATAAAAAAATAGGTGCATTTTCACTTTCAAATAGTATTTATTATCATATACTAACAATTAAGTTGTCAACCGCATTGCAGACGAGACTCCAGTGCACTTCTTTGGGCAATGTCTCCTAGGGTCTTCATATATTAATGTAAGTGACTGCAGGCAAACACACAATAATGCAAATAAGAACATAAATGCAATTTTCACTTTTATATAGTATTTATTACCATATACTAACAATTAAGGGGTCTACCACATCGCCGACTAACCTCGAGTGCAGTTAGCTGGTGTCCGCAGCTCTCTCTGCATTATCTCGTAGGGTCTTCATATAGTAATGGGAGTGAATGCAGGCAAACGCACAATAATGCAAAAATGATAATAAATGCAATTTTCTTTTTTAAATAGTATTTATTATCATATACTAACAATTAAGAGGTCAACCACACTGCAGACTAAACTCCAGTGCATGTTGGCTGCTGTCCGCAGCTCACTCGGCAATGTCTCCTAGGGTCTTCATATAGTAATGGAAGTGACCGCAGGCAAACACACATAATTACAAAGAAAAAATTAATGCAATTTTCTCTTTTAAATAGTATTTAGTATCATATACTAACAATTGAGAGGTCAACCACATCGCAGACTAAAGTCCAGTGCAGTTGGCTGGTGTCCGCAGCGCTCTCTGCATTGTCATCTAGGGTCTTCATATATTAATGGGAGTGACCGCAGGCAAAGGCACAATAATGTAAATAAGAATATAAATGCAATTTTCTCTTTTAAATAGTATTTATTATCATATACTACTAATTAGGAGGTCAACCAAATCAGAGACTAAACTCCAGTGCAGTTGGCTGGTGTCCACAGCTCTCTGTGCATTGTCTCTGGAGTCTTCATATAGTAATGGGAATGACCGCAAGCAAACGCACAATAATGCAAATAAGAAAATAAATGCAATCCTTTCTTTTAAATAAAATTTATTATGATATACTAACATTTAGGAGGTCAACCACATCATAGACTAAACGCCAGTGCAGTTGGCTGGTGTCCACAGCTCTCTGTGCCTTGTCTCTAGATTTTTCATATAGTAATAGGGGTGACGGCAGGCAAACCACTATAATGCAAATAAGAAAATGAATGCAATTTTCTCTTTTAAATAGTATTTATTATCATAAACTAACAATTAAAAAGTCAACCACATTGCAGACTAAAGTCCAGAACTGTTGTCTGGTGTCCGCAGCTCACTCAGCTTTGTCTCCTCGGGACTTCATATAGTAATGGGAGTGACCGCAGGCAAAGGCACAATAATGCAAATATGATAATAAATGCTATTTTCTCATTTAAATAGTATTTATTATCATATACTAACAATTAAGAGGTCAACCACATCGCCGACTAACGTCCAGTAAAGATAAATGTTGTTCGCAACTCTCACTGCATTTTGTCCTACGGTCTTCATATAGTAATGGGAGTGACGGCAGGCAAACCACTATAATGCAAATAAGAAAATAAATACAATTTTCTCTTTTAAATAGAGTCTATACTAACAATTAAAAGGTCAACCACTTCGCAAACTAAACTCCAGCACAGTTGTCAAGTGTCCGCAGCTCACTTCTCTTTATCTCCTAGGGTCTTCATATAGTAATGGGAGTGACCACAGGCAAAGGCACAATAATGCTAATATGAAAATAAATGCAATTTTCTCTTCTAAAAAGTATTTGTTATCATATAACAATTAAGGGGTCAAGCACATCGCCGACAAACCTCCACTGCAGTTAGCAGGTGTCCGCAGCTCGCTCTGCATTATCTCCTAGTATCTTCATTTAGTAATGGGAGTGACTGCAGGCAAAGGAACAATAATCAAAATAAGAAAATAAATGCAACTTTTTCTTTTAAATAGTATTTATTATCATATACTATCAATTAAGACGTCAACCACATCGTATACTAATCTCCAGTGCAGTTGGCTGGTGTCCACAGCGCTCTCTGCATTGTCTCCTAGGGTCCTCATATAGTAATGGGAGTGACCACAGGTAAACGCACAATAAAGCAAATAAAAAATAAATGCAATTTTTTCTCTAAGTAGTATTTGTTATCATATACTAACAATTAAGAGGTCAACCACATCACAGACTAAACTAAAATGCAGTTGGCTGGTGTACGAGCTATCTCTGAATTGTCTCCTAGGGTCTTCATATAGTAATGGGAGTGCACGCAGGCAAAGGCACTATACTTCAAATATGCAATTTTCTCTTTTAAATAGATTTTATTATCATATTTTACCAATTAGGAGGTCAACCACATCGTAGACTAAACTCCAATGCAGTTGGCTCTTGTCTGCAGCACCCTCTGCGTTGCCTCCTAAGGTCTTCATAGGTGTGATCACATCAAACGCACAAAAATGCAAAGAAAAAAATAAATGCAATTTTTTTTTTTAAATATTATTTCTTGTCATATACTATCAATTAAGAGGTCAACAACATTGCAGAATAAACTCCAGTGCTGTTGGCTGTTTGTTCGCAGCTCTCTTGGAATTGTCTCCTAGGGTCTTCATACAGTAATGGTTGTGACCGCAGGCAAACCCAAAATAATGCAAATAAGAAAACAAATGCAATTTTCTATTTTAAACAGTTTGTCGTATCATATACTTACATTTAAGAAGTGAACCACGTCACAGACTAAACTCCAGTGCAGTTGGCTTGTGTCCGCAGCTCTCTCTTCATTGTCTCCTGGGGTCTACATATAATAGTTGGAGTGACAGCAGGCAAAGGCACAATAATGCAAATAAGAAAATAAATGCAATTTTCTCTTTTAAATAGAATTTATTATCATATACTAACAGTCAAGAGGTGAACCACTTCGCAAACTAAACGCCAGCACTGTTGTCTGGTGTCCGCAGCTCACTTGTCTTTATCTCCTAGGGTCTTCATATTATAATGGGAGTGACCGCAGGCAAAGGCATGATAATACAAATATGAAAATAAAAGCAATTTTCTCTTTTAAATAGTATTTATTATCATATAATACCAAAAATGGTGTCAAGCACATCGCCGACCACCCTCCTCAGCAGTTAGCATGTGTCCCCAGTTCTCTCTGCATTATCTCCTAGGGTCTTCATATAGTAATGGGAGTGACGGAAGGCAAATGCAAAATAATGCAAATAAAAAAATTAATGCAATTTTCTCTTTTAACTAGTATTTATTGTCATATACTAACAATTAAGTTGTCAAACACATCGCCGAATAACCTCCACTGCAGTTAGCTGGTGTGCCCAAATCTCTCTGCATTATCTCCTAGGGTATTCATATGGTAATGGGAGTGTGACTGCAGGCAAACGCACAATATTGCAAATAAGAAAATAAATGCAATTTTCTCTTTTAAATAGTATTTATTATCATATGCTACCAATTAGGAGGTCAACCACATCGTATACTAAACTCCACAGCAGTTGGGTGATATCCACATCTCACTCTGCATTGTCTCCTAGGGTCTTCATATAGTAATAGGAGTGATCGCAGGCAAACGCACAAAAAAGTAAAGAAAGAAAAAATGCAATTTTCTCTTATAAATATTATTTATTACCATATACTACCAATTAAAAGGACAACCAACTCGTGTACTAAACTCCAGTGCAGTTGGCTGGTGTCCACAGCTCGATCTGCATTGTCTCCTAGGGTCTTCATATAGTAATGGGAGTGACCGCAGGCAGAGGCACTATAATGCAAATAAGATAATAAATGCAATTTTCTCTTTTAAATAGTATTTATTATCATATACTAACAATTAAGAGGTCAAGCACATCGCAGACTAAACTCCAGTACAGTTGGCTGGTGTCCGCAGCTGTCTCTGCATTGTGTCTTAGGGTTTTCATATAGTAACGGTTGTGACCGCAGGCAAACGCACAATAATGCAAATAAGTAAATAAATACAATTTTCTCTTTTAAATTGTGTTTATTATCATATACTAACAATTAAAAGGTCAACCACTTCGCAAAATAAGCTCCAGCACAGTTGTCTGGTGACCGCAGCTCACTTGTCTTTTTTTCTTCATATAGTAATGGGAGACACCGCAGGGAAAGGCACAATAATGCAAATAAGAAAATAAATGCAACTTTTGCTTTAAATAGTATCTATTATCATATACTACCAATTAAGAGGTCAACCACATCGTATACTAAACTCCAGTGCAGTTGGCTGGTGTCCACAGCTCTCTCCGCATTGTCTCCTAGGGTCTTCATATAGTAATGGGAGTGACCACGGGCAAACGCACAATAATGCAAATAAAAAATAAATGCAATTTTCTCTTTTAAGTAGTATTTGTTTTCATATACCAACAATTAAGAGGTCAACCACATCCCAGACTAAACTAAAATGCAGTTTTTTGTGTACGAGCTCTCTCTGCATTGTCTCCTAGGGTCTTCACTTAGTAATAGGTGTGATCGCAGGCAAACGCACATAAATGCAAAGAAAGAAATAAATGAAATTTTCTCTTTTAAATAGTATTTATTATTATATACTATCAATTAAGATGTCAACCTCCTCACAGACTAAACTTCAATGCAGTTGGCTTGTGTCCGCAGCTGTCTCTACACTGTCTCCTAGTGTAGTCATAAAGTAATGGGAGTGACTGCGGGCAAACACACAAAAATGCAAATAAGAAAACAAATGCAATTTTGTATTTTAAATAGTATTTAGTATCATATACTTACATTTAAGAAGTGTACCACGTCACAGACTAAACTCCAGTGCAGTTGGCTGGTGTCCGTAGCTCTCTCTTCATTGTCTCCTAGGGACTACATACAGTAGTGGGAGTGACCACAAGCAAAGGCACAATAATGCAAATAAGAATATTAATGCAATTTTCTTTTCTAAGTAGTATTTACTATCATATACTACTAATTAGAAGGTCAAGCACATCGTAGACTAAACTCCAGGGCAGTTGGATTGTATCCACAGCTCTCTGTGCATTGCCTCCTAGGGTCTTCATATAGTAATGGGAGTGACGGCAGGAAAACCACTATAATGCAAAAAAGAAAATAAATGCAATTTTCTCTTTTAAATAGTATTTATTATCATATACTAACAATTAAGAGGTCAACCACATCGCAGACTAAACGCCAGTGCATTTGGCTGGTGTTCGCAGCTGTCTCTGCATTGCCTCCTAGGGTTTTCATATAGTAACAATTTTGACCGCAGGCAAACGCACAATAACGCAAAAAAAAAAAGAACTGCAATTTTCTCTTTTAAATAGAATTTATTATCATATACTAACCATTAAGAGGTGAACCACTTCGCAAACTAAACTCCAGCACAGTTGTCTGGTGTCCGCAGCTCACTAGTGTTTATCTCCTAGGGTCTTCATATAATAATGGGAGTGACCGCAGGCAAAGGCACGATAATGCAAATATGAAAATAAATGCAATTTTCTCTTTTAAATAGTATTTATTATCATATACTACCAATTAAGAGTTCAACCACATCATATACTAAACTCCAGTGCAGTTGGCTGGTGTCCACAGCTCTCTCTGCATTGTCTCCTAGGGTCTTCATATGGTAATGGGAGTGACGGAAGGCAAACACAAAATAATGCAAATAAAAATGAATGCAATTTTCTCTTTTAAGTAGTATTTATTATCATATACAAACTATTAAGAGGTCAAGCACGTTGCAGACTAAACTCCAGTGCAGTTTGGTGGTGTCCGCAGCTGTCTCTGCATTGCCTTCTGGTGTTTTCATATAGTAACGGTTGTGACCGCAGGAATATAAGAATATGAATGCAACTTTCTCATTTAAAAAGAATTTATTATCATATACTAATAATTAAGAAGTCAACCACTTCGCAGACTAAACTCCAGAACAGTTGACTGGTGTCCGCAGCTCACTCGGTTTTATCTCCTTGGGGTCTTCATATTCTAATGGCAGTGACCGCAGGCAAAGGAAAATTCATGCAAACACGAAAATAAATGTAATTTTCTCTTTTAAATATCATTTATTATCATATACTAACATTTAAGAGGTCAACCAGATCGCAGACTAAAGTCCAGTGCAGTTGGCTGGTGTCCGAGCTGTCTCTGCATTGTCTCCTAGGGCCTTCATATAGTAATAGGTGTGTTCGCAGGCAAACGCACATAAATGCAATTTTCTCTTTTAAATAGTATTTATTATCATATACAAACAATTAAGAGGTCAATCACATCGTATACTAAACTCCAGTGCAGTTGGCTGGTGTCTATAGCTCTCCCTGCATTGTCTTCTAGGGTCTTCATATAGTAATGGGAGTGACAGCAGGCAGAGGCACTATAATGCAAAAAAGAAAATAAATGCAATTTTCTCTTTTAAATAGTATTTATTATCATATTCTAACAATTAAGAGTTCAAGCACATCGCAGACTAAACTCCAGTACAGTTGGCTGGTGTCGGTAGCTGTCTCTGCATTGTGTCGAAGGGTTTTCATATAGTAACGGTTGTGACCGCAGGCAAACACACAATAATGCAAATAAGTAAATAAATACAATTTTCTCTTTTAAATTGTGTTTATTATCATATACTAACAATTAAAAGGTCAACCACTTCGCAAACTAAGCTCCAGCACAGTTGTCTGGTGTCCGCAGCTCACTTGTCTTTTTTCCTAGGGTCTTCATATAGCAATGGGAGAGACCGTAGGCAAAGGCACAATAATGCAAATATTAAAATAAATGCAATTTTCTCTTTTAAATAGTATTTATTCTCATATAATAACAATTAAGGGGTCAAGCACATCGCCGACCAACCTCCACTGCAGGTAGCGGGTGTCCGCAGCTCTATCTGCATTATCTCCTAGGGTCTTCATTTGGTAATGGGAGTGACTGCAGGCAAACGCACAATAATGCAAATAAGAAAATAAATGCAATTTTCTCTTTTAATTAGTATTTGTTATCATATACTAATAATTAAGAGTTCAACCAAATCACAGACTAAACTAAAATGCAGTTGGTTTGTGTACGAGCTCTCTCTGCATTGTCTCCTAGGGTCTTCACTTAGTAATAGGTGTGATCGCAGGCAAACGCACACAAATGCAAAGAAAGAAAGAAATGAAATTTTCTCTTTTGAATAGTATTTATTATTATATACTATCAATTAAGATGTCAACCTCCTCACAGACTAAACTTCAATGCAGTTGACTTGTGTCTGCAGCTCTCTCTGCATTGTCTCCTAGGGTCTTCATATAGTAATGAGAGTGACCACAGGCAAAGGCACTATAATGCAAATAAGAAACTAAATGCAATTTTCTCCATTAAATAGATTTTATTATCATATTCTACCAATTAGGAGGTCAACCACATCGTAGACTAAACTCTAATGCCGGTGGCTGGTGTCCACAGCTCTCTCGGCATTGTCTCCTAGGGTCTTCATACAGTAATGGTTGTGACCGCAGGCAAACCCACAATAATGAAAATAAGAAAATAAATGCAATTTTCTTTTTTAAATAGTATTTATTATCATATACTAACAATTAAGAGGTCAACCACACTGCAGACTAAACTCCAGTGCATGTTGGCTGCTGTCCGCAGCTCACTCGGCACTGTCTCCTAGGGTCTTCATATAGTAATGGAAGTGTACTGCAGGCATATGCACAATAATGCAAAAAAGGAAATTAATGCAATTTACTCCTCTAAAATTATTTATTATCATATACTAACAATTAAGAGGTCAACCACATCGCAGACTATACTCCAGTTTACTTGGCTGGTGTCCGCAGCTCTCTCTGTATCGTCTCATAGGGTCTTCATACAGTAATGGTTTGGACCACAGGCAAACCCACAATCATGCAAATAAGAAAATAAATGCAATTTTCTCTTTTAAATAGTATTTATTATCATATACTGACAATTAGGAAGTCAACCACATCGCAGACTAAACTTTATTGCAGTTGGCTTGTGTCAGTAGCTTTCTCTGCATTGTCTCCTAGGGTCTTCATATAGTAATGGGCGTGACTGCAACGAACGCACAATTATGCAAATAAGGAAATAAATGCAATTATCTCTTTTAAATAGTATTTATTATCATATACAACCAATTTAGAGGTCAACCACGTCGCAGACTAAACTCCAGTGCAGTTGGCTGTTGTCCGCAGCTGTATCTGCATTGTCTCCTAGGGTTTTCAGATAGTAACAATTTTGACCGCAGGCAAACGCACAATAACTCAAAAAAAAAGAACTGCAATTTTCTCTTTTAAATAGAATTTATTATCATATACTAACCATTAAGAGGTGAACCACTTCGCAAACTAAACTCCAGCACAGTTGTCTGGTGTCCGCAGCTCACTAGTCTTTATCTCCTAGGGTCTTCATATAATAATGGGAGTGACCGCAGGCAAAGGCACGATAATGCAAATATGAAAATAAATGCAATTATCTCTTTTAAATAGTATTTATTATCATATACTACCAATTAAGAGGTCAACCAAATCGTATACTAAACTCCACTGCAGTTAGGTGGTGTCCACAGCTCACTCTGCATTGTCTCCTAGGGTCTTCATATAGTAATTGGAGTGATGGCAGGCAAACGCACAATAATGCAAATAAAAATGAATGCAATTTTCAATTTTATGTAGTATTTATTATCATATACTAACATTTAAGAGGTCAACCACATCGCAGACTAAACTCCAATGCAGTTGGCTGGTGTCCGAGCTCTCTCTGCATTGCAAATAGGAAAATAAATGCAATTTTCTCTTTTAAATAGTATTTATTATCATATTCTATCAATTAAGAGGTAAACAACATTGCACACTAAACCCCAATGCAGTTGGCTGGTGTCCGCAGCTCCCTCGACGTTGTCTCCTAGTGTCTTCATATAGTAATTGGAGTGATGGCAGGCAAACGCACAATAATGCAAATAAAAATGAATGCAATTTTCTCTTTTAAGTAGTATTTATTATCATATACTAACATTTAAGAGGTCAACCACATTGCAGACTAAAATCCAGTGCAATTGGTTGGTGTACGCAGCTCACTCGGCAATGTCTCCTTTGGTTTTCATATAGTAATGGAAGTGACTGCAGGTATTCGCACAATAATGCAAAAAAGGAAATAAATGCTATTTTCTCTTCTAAAATATTTATTATCATATACCACAATTTACTCTGATAAATAGTATTTATTATAATATACTACCAATTAAGAGGTCAACCACATCGCAGAATAAATTCCAGTGCATATGGCTGGTGTCCGCAGCTCTCTCTGCATTTTCTCCTAGGGTCTTCATATAGTAATTGGAGTGACCACAGGTAAATGCACAATAATGCAAATAGGAAAATAAATGCAATTTTCTCTTTTAAATAGTATTTAATATCATATACTACCAATTAAAAGGTCAACCACACTGCAGACTAAATTCCAGTGCAGTTGGCTGGTGTCTGCAGCTCACTCGGCAATGCCTCCTAGGGTCTTCATATAGAATTGGACGTGACTGCAGGCATATGCACAATAATGCAAAAAAGGAAATAAATGCAATATTCTCTCTGCGTTGCCTCCTAGTTTCTACATATCGTAATGGGAATGACCGCAGGCAAACGCACAATATTGCAAATAAGAAAATAAATGCAATTCTCTCTTTTAAATAGTATTTATTATCATATACTACCAATTAAGAGGTCAACCACATCGCAGACTAAAGTCCCGTGCATTTGGCTGGTGTCCGCAGCTCTCTCTGCGTTGTCTCCTAGAGTCTTCATATAGTAATAGTTGTGATCGCAGGCAAACGCACATAAATGCAAATAAAAAATAAATGCAATTTTGTCTTTTAAATAGTATTTATTATCATATACTAACAATTAAGTTGTCAACCACATCACAGACTAAACTCCCGTGTATTTTGCTGGTGCCCGCAGCTATCCCTACGTTGTCTCCTAGGAACTTCATATAGTAATGGGTGTAATCACAGGCACAGGCTCAAAAATGAAAGGAAAGAAATAAGTGCAATTTTCTCTTTTAAATATTATTTATTATCATATACTAACAATAAAGAGGTCAACCGCATTGCAGACTAAACCCCAGTGCAGTTGGCTGGGGTCCCCAGCTCTCTCAGCAATATCCCCTAGGGTCTCCATATAGTAATGGAAGTGACTGCAGGCAAACGCACAATAATGCAAATAAAGAATTAAATGCAATTTTCTCTTCTATAAAGTATTTATTATCATATATTACCAATTAAGAGGTCAACCACATTGCTGACTAAACTTCAGTGCATTTGGCTTGTGTCTGCAGTTGTCTCTGCATTGTCTCCTAGGGTCTTCATATAGTTATGGAAGTGACAGCAAGCAATCGCATAATTATGCAAATTAGAAAGTAAGATGCAATTTTTCTTTTAAATAGTATTTATTATCATTTACTAACAATTAGGTCAACCTCATCACAGACTTTACTTCAGTGGAGTAGGCTTGTGTCTGCAACTTTGACTGCATTGTCTCCTAGGGTCTTCACACAGTAATGGGCGTGACTGCAGCAAACGCTAAATTATTCAAAAAAGAAAATTAATGCAATTTTCTCTTTTAAATAGTATTTTTTATCATATACTACTAATTAGGAGGTCCACCATGTCGTAGACTAAACTCCAGTGCAGTTGACTGGTGTCCTCAGCTCTCTGTGCATTATCTCCTAGGGTCTTCATATAGTAATGGGAGTGACAGCAGGCAAACCACTATAATGCCAATAAGAAAATAAATGCCATTTTCTCTTTTAAATAGTATTTATTATCATATACTAACAATTAAAATGTCAGCCACTTTGCAGACTAAACTCCAGCACAGTTGTATGGTATCCGCAGCTCACTTGGCTTTATCTCCTAGGGTCTTCATATAGTGATGGAAGTGACTGCTGGCATACGCACAATAATTCAAAAAAGGAAATAAATGAAATTTTCTCTTCTAAAAATATTTATTATCATATGCTAACAAATAAGAGGTCAACCACATCGCAGACTAAACTCCTGTGCAGTTGGCTGGTGTCCGCAGCTCTCTCTGCATTGTCCCTAGGGTCTTCATATAGTAATGGTTGCAACCGAGGGAAGCACACAATAATGCAAATAGGAAAATAAATGCAATTTTCTATTTTAAATAGTCTGTATTATCATATACTAAGAATTAAGAGGTCAACCATGTCGAAGACTAAACTCCTGTGCATTTGGCTGGTGTCCACAGCTCTCTCTACGTTGTCTCCTAGGGTCTTCCTATAGATCCTATAGATCGCAGGCAAAAGCACAATAATGGAAATAAGAAAATAAATGAAATTTTCTCTTGTAAATAGTATTTATTATAATATACTAACAATTAAGAGGTCAACCACATCGCAGACTAAACTTCAGTGCAGTTGGCTTGTGTCTTCAGCTGTCTCTGCATTGTCTCCTAGGGTCTTCTTATAGTCATGGGAGTGACAGCAAGTAAACGCATAACTATGCAAATAAGAAAATAAATGTATTTTTCTCCGATAAATAGTATTTATTATAATATACTACCAATCAAGAGGTCAACCACGTCGCAGAATAAATTCCAGTCCATTTCGCTGGTGTCCGCAGGTCTCTCTGCATTGACTCCTAGGGTCTTCGTATAGTAATTGGAGTTACCGCAGGTAAATGCACAATAATGCTAAAAGGAAAATAAAAGCAATTTTCTCTTCTTAATAGTATTTATTATCATATACTAACAATTAAGAGGTCAACCACATCGCAGACTAAACTCTAGTGCATTTGCCTGGTGTCCGCATCTCTCTCTGCGTTGTCTCCTAGGGTTTTCATACAGTAATGGTTGTGACCGCAGGCAAACGCCCAATAATGCAAATAAGAAAATAAATGCAATTTTCTCTTTTAAATAGTATTTACAATCATGTACTAACAATTAAAGGGTCAACCATGTCACAGACTAAACTACAGTGCAGTTGGCTTGTGTCTGATACTCTCTCTGCATTGTCTCCTAGGGTCTTCATATTGTAATGAGAGTGACTGTAGCAAACGCACAATTATGCAAATAAGAAAACAAATGCAAATTTCCCTTTTAAATAGTATTTATTATCATATACTACCAATTAAGAGGTCAGCCACGTCGCAGACTAAACTTCGGTGCAGTTGGTTTGTGTCTGCAGCTGTGTCTGCATTGTCTCCTAGGGTCTTCTTATAGTCATGGGAGTGACAGCAAGCAATCGCATAATTATGCAAATAAGAGTATAAATGCAATTTTCTCTGATAAATATTATTTATTATCGTATACTACCAATTAAGAGGTCGACCACATCGCAGAATAAACTCCAGTGCAGTTGGCTGGTCTCCACAGCTCTCTCTACATTGTCTCCTAGGGACTTCATATAGTAATGGGTGTGATCGCAGGCAAACGCACAAAAATGCAAAGAAAAAAATAAATGCAATTTTCTCTTGTAAATAGTATTTATTATCATGTACTAACAATTAAGAGGTCAACCACATCACAGACTAAACTCCAGTCCAGTTGGCTTGTGTCTGCAGCATTCTCTGCAATGTCTCTTAGGGTCTTCATATTGTAATGGGAGTGACTGCAGCAAACGCACAATTATGCAACTAAGAAGATAAATGCCACTTTTCCTTTTAAATAGTATTTATTATCATATACTAACAATTAATAGGTCACTCACATCGCAGAGTAAACTCCAGTGCAGTTGGCTTGTGTACGCAGCTCTCACTGCATTGTTTCCTAGGGTCTTCATATAGTAATGGGAGTGACCGCAGGCAAATGCACAATAATGCAAATAAGAAAATAAATGCAATTTTCTCATTTAAATTTTATTAATATCATATACTACCAATTAAGAAGTCAACCACATCGCAGACTAAACTTCGGTGCAGTTGGTTTGTGTCTGCAGCTGTCTCTGCATTGTCTCCTAGGGTCTTCTTATCGTCATGGGAGTGACAGCAAGCAATCGCATAATTATGCAAATAAGAATATAATATGACTATTTTACTTAAACAAACGCGAATTAACTGCATTACCATTAAGAAACAACAAAATAAAACATTCTGCCGAAAAAATGAAGGTAGAGGATGCAAGTGTCAAAACAGGTGAATCGCGCACCAGACGCCCAACGGCCCATTGCAACTATATACATCGTAAATCATCTGCTCCTTGAAAATATGACTACTTTACTTAAACAAACGGCGTATAAACTGCATTACCATTAAGAAACAGCAAAATAAATCGCTCTGCCGAAAAAATGAAGGTGGTGGCTGCAAGTGTCAAAACCGGTGAATCGCGCACCAGACGCCCACCGAACCCATGGCAACTATATACATCCAAAATCATCTCCTCCTTGAAAATATGACTATTTTACTTAAACAAACGACGAATATACTGTATTACCATTAAGAAACAGCAAAATAAAACATACTGCCGAAAAAATGAAGGTAGTGACTGAAAGTGTCAAACAGGTGAATCGCGCACCAGACGCCCACCGAACCCATTGCAACTATATATATCCAAAATCATCTCCTCCTTGAAAATATGACTATTTTACTTAAACAAACGACGAATATACTGTATTACCATTAAGAAACGGCAAAATAAAAGATTCTGGCGAAAAAAAGAAGGTAGTGGCTATAAGTGTCAAAACCGGTTAATCGCGTACCAGACGCCCAACGGCCCATTGCAAATATATACATCCAAAATCATCTGCTCCTTGAAAATATGACTATTTTACTTAAACAAACGGGGAATATACTGCATTACCATTAAGAAACAGCAAAATAAAACTCTCTGCCGAAAAAATGAAGGTGGTGGCTGCAAGTGTCTAAACCGGAGAATCGTGCACCAGACGCCCACCGGCACATTGCAACTATATACATCCAAAATCATCTCGTCCTTGAAAATATGACTATTTTACTTAAACAAACGACGAATAACTGCATTACCATAAGGAATAGCAAAATAAAACATTCTGCCGAAAAAATGAAGGTAGTGGCTACAAAAGTCAAAACCGGTGAATCCCTCACCAGACGCTCACCGAACCCATTGCAACTATATACATCCAAAATCATCTGCTCCTTGAAAATATGACTATTTTACTTAAGCAAACGGCGAATAAACTGCATTACCATTAAGAAACAGCAAAATAAAACATTCTGGCGAAAAAAAGAAGGTAGTGGCTATAAGTGTCAAAACCGGTGAATCGCGTACCAGACGCCCAACGGCCCATTGCAACTATATATATCCAAAATCATCTGCTCCTTGAAAATATGACTATTTTACTTAAACAAACGGCGAATATACTGCATTACCATTAAGAAACAGCAAAATAAAACGCTCTGCCCGAAAAAATGAAGGTGGTGGCTACAAGTGTCTAAACCGGAGAATCGTGCACCAGACGCCCACCGGCCCATTGCAACTATATACATCCAAAATCATCTCGTCCTTGAAAATATGACTATTTTACTTAAACAAACGACGAATAACTGCATTACCATAAAGAAACAGCAAAATAAAACATTCTGCCGAAAAAATGAAGGTAGTGGCTACAAATGTCAAAACCGGTGAATCTCTCACCAGACGCTCACCGAACCCATTGCAACTAAATATATCCAAAATCATCTGCTCCTTGAAAATATGACTATTTTACTTAAACAAACGGCGAATAAACTGCATTACCATTCAGAAAGAGCAAAATAAAACATTCTGCCGAAAAAATGAAGGTAGTGGCTACAAATGTCAAAACCAGTGAATCACGCACCAGACGCCAACCGGCAAATTGCAACTATATACATCCTAAATCATCTCCTCCTTGAAAATATGACTATTTTACTTAAACAAACGGCGAATAAACTGCATTACCATTAAGAAACAGCAAAATAAATCGCTCTGCCGAAAAAATGAAGGTGGTGGCTGCAAGTGTCAAAACCGGTGAATCGCGCACCAGGCGCCCACCGGCCCATTGCAACTATATACATCCGAAATCATCTGCTCCTTGAAAATATGACCATTTTACTTAAACAAACGGCGAATAAACGGCTTTACCATTAGGAAACAGCAAAATAAAACATTCTGCCGAAAAAATGAAGGTACTGGCTACAAATGACAAAATCGGTGAATAGCGCAACAGACGCCCACCGAACCCATGGCAACTATATACATCCTAAATCTGCTGCCCCTTGAAAATATGTCTATTTTACTTAAACAAACAGCGAATAAACTGCATTACCATTCAGAAACAGCAAAATAAAACACTCTACCTAAAAAATGAAGGTGTTGGCTATAAGTGTCAAAACCGGCGAATCGCGCACCAGACGCCCAACGGCCCATTGCAGCTATATACATCGTAAATCATTTCCTCCTTGAAAATATGACTATTTTACTTAAACAAACGGCGAATAAACTGCATTACCATTAAGAAAAAGCGAAATAAAACATTCTGCCGAAGAAATGAAGGTAGTGGCTGCAAGTGTCAAAAGTGGTGAATCGCGCACCAGATGCCGACCGAACCCATTGCAACTATATACATCAAAATCATCTGCTCCTTGAAAATATTACTATTTTACTTAAACAAACGACGAATAAACTGCATTACCATTCAGAAAGAGCAAAATAAAACATTCTGCCGAAAAAAAGAAGGTAGTGGCTATAAGTGTCAAAACCGGTGAATCGCGTACCAGACGCCCAACGGCCCATTGCAACTATATACATCCTAAATCATCTGATCCTTAAAAATATGACTATTTTACTTAAACAAACGACGAAAAAACTGCATTACCATTCAGAAACAGCAAAATAAAACAATCCGCCGAAAAAAAGAAGGTATTGGCTACAAATGTCGAAACCGTGAATCACGCACCACAGGCCCCCAGGCACATTGCAACTATATACATCCAAAATCATGTGCTTCTTTTGAAAATATGACTATTTTACTTAAACAAACGGCGAATATACTGCATTACCATTAAGAAACAGCAAAATAAAACGTTCTGCCAGGAAAATGAAGGTGGCGGCTGCAAGTGGCAAAACCGGTGAATCGCGCACCAGAAGCCCACCGGCCCATTGCAACTATATACATCCTAAATCATCTGCTCCTTGATAATATGACTCTTTTACTTATACAAAACGCGAACAAACTGCATTACCATTAAGAAACAGCAAAATAAAACATTCTGACGAGAAAATGAAGGTAGTGGAAGCAAGTGTCAAACCCGATGAATCGCGCACCAGACGCACACCGAACCCATTGCATCTATATACATCCTAAATCAACTGCTCCTTGAAAATATGACTATTTTACTTAAACGATCGGCGAATAAACTGCATTACCATTCAGGAACAGCCAAATAAAATATTCTTCCGAAAAAAAGAGGGTAGTGGCTATAGTTGTCAAAACCGGTGAATCGCGCACCAGTTGCCCTAACGTCCCATTGCAACTATATACATCCAAAATCATCTGCTCCTTGAAAATATGACTATTTTACTTAAACAAACGACGAATAAACTGCATTACCATCAAGAAACAGCAAAATAACGCATTCTGCTGAAAAATTAAGGTAGTGGCTACAAATGACAAAACCAGTGAATCAGGCACCAGACGCCCACCGGCCCATTGCAACTATATACATCCAAAATCATCTGCTCCTTGAAAATATGACTATGTTACTTAAACAAACGGCGAATATACTGCACTACCATTCAGAAACAGCAAAGTAAAACATTCTGCCGAAGAAATGAAGGTAGTGGCTGCAAGTGTCAAAACCGGTGAATCGCGCACCAGACGCCCCCCGAACCCATGGCAACTATATACATCCAAATCATCTGCTCTTTGAAAATATGAATATTTTACTTAAACAAACGACGAATAAACTGCATTACCATTCAGAAAGAGCAAAACGTCTCCTAAGCTCTTTGTATATACTACCAATTGAGAGGACAACCACGTCGCAGACTAAACTCCAGTGCAGTTGCGTGGTGTCTCTAGGTCTCTCTGTATTGTCTCCTATAGTCTTCATATAGTAATGGGAGTGACTGCAGGCAAACGCACTATAATACATATAAGGAAATAAAAACAATTTTCTCTTTTAAATAGTATTTATTATCATATACTAACAATTAAGTGGTCAACCACATCGCAGACTCTACTCCAGTGCAGTTGGCTGGTGTCCGCAGCTCTCTCTGCATTGTCTCCTAGGGTCTTCATATATTAATGGGAGTGACCACAGGTAAACGCAGAAGAATGAAAATACGAAAATAAATGCAATTTTCTCTTTTAAATGTCATTTATTATCATATATTAAAAATTACGAGATCAAACACATCGCAGACAATACTCCAGTTTTGTTGGCTGGTGTCCCCAGCTCTCCCTGCATTGTCTTTAGGTTCTTCATATAGTAATGGGATTGACTGCAGGCAAACGCACAATAATGCAAATAAGAAAATAAATGCAATTTTCTCTTTTAAATAGTATTTATTATCATATACTAACAATTCAGGTGTCAACCACATCGCTGACTAAACTCCAGTGCAGTTGCCTGGTGACCGCAGCTCCCTCTGTATTGTCTCGTAGTGTTTTTATATAGTAATGGGAATGACCGAAGGCAAACGAACAATAATGCAAATAAGAAAATTAATACAATTTTCTCTTTTAAATATTATTTATTATCATATACTAACAATTAAGAGGTCAACCACATAGCAGACTATCCTCCAGCGCAGTTGGCTGGTGTCCGCAGCTCTCTCTGCATTGTCTCCTAGGGTTTTCATATAGTAATGGGAGTGACCGCAGGTAAACGCAGAATAAAGCAAATAAGAAAATGAATGCAATTTTCTGTTTTAAATAGAATTTATTGTTATACACTAACAATTAGGAGGTCAACCACATCGCAGACTAAACTCCAGTGCAGTTGGCTGGTGTCATTAGCTCTCTCTGCATTGTCTCCTAGGTTCTTCATATAGTGATGGGAGTGACCGCAGGCAAATGCACAATAATGTGAATAAGAAAATAAATGCAACTTTCTCTTTTAAAAAGTATTCATTATCCTATACTACCAATTAGGAGGTCAACAACAACATAGACTATACTCCACTGCATTTAGCTGGTGTCCGTAGTTTTCTCTGCATTGTCTTTTTGGTCTTCATATAGTAATGGGAGTGACGGCAGGCAAACGCACAATCACAATAAAACAAATAAGAAAATAAATGCAATTTTCTCTTATAAATAGTATTTATTATCATATACTACCAATTAAGAGGTCAACAACATTGCTGACTAAACTCCAGTGCTGTTGGCTGTTTGTTCGCAGCTCTCTCGGCATTGTCTCCTTGGGTCTTCATATAGTAATGGGTGTGAATGCAGGCAAATGCACAATAATGCGAATAGGACAATAAATGAAATTTTTTCCTTTAAATAGTATTTACTATCATATACTAACAATTATGAAGTCAACCACATCACAGACTAAACTCCAGTGCAGTTGCCTGGTGTCTCTAGCTATCTCTGTATTGTCTCCTATAGTCTTCATATATTAATGGAAGGGAGGCAGGCAAACGCACAATAATGCAAATAAGAAAATAAAAGCAATTTTCCCTTTTAAATAGTATTCATTATGATATACTAACAACTGAGAAGTCAACCTCATCGCAGACTAAACTGGAGTGCAGTTGGCTGGTGTCCGCAGCTTCTAACGTCCATCACCTCTTTTCGGAATGACTCAAACTGAGCCCTAACGTTTTCCTGAATTACGGAAAGTTTTGTTAGTTCACAGTCTATAACGAAGTCATTCCACTGTAGGTGAAGTTGAACTTATCTTATATGCTGGCTGAAGTCCATTGCGTTGTGAGTTATCTTCGGCATTTACTAAAGAAATTGATTCTACAGGATCTCCTCATAAATTAAAATCATCTTAGTTGATATGGAAAAGATTTTATTTCCACTTAAACACTGCACAATCAAGAAATGCAGCAGCAAGCCAACAGAGCTGCTTACAGGTTCCTGGCCACTCGAATACTCTATAACCGACTAAACAAACAATGGTTTCTCTCAAACATCTTTCTACATGACTGCGTAATAAGATTGATGACAAAGTTTTGTAATTCATAATTAAACAGTATTCTTTTACATTAAATATGCCAAAATACAGAAATTAAAACATTACGTTTAAGCTTTGACTATTTATGTCAATGTATGTACTTGTTTCATGAAATTTGTATTTAAATGTAGTACACAAATTTAACGTCATCCTTTTGACTAGTGTTTACAGTGCTCAAATTATTTACATTATGTGTGTTTTCGAAATGCACACATATTTGTTTTGCCAATATTGTGTAGGCGTAATATTATTGACACATGGAATTTTAGTGAGTTTCAGTTTGCGGTCAAATTATTTATTAATACGGATTTGTATATGGTTGTCGTAGTTTTGTTAATTTCGAAGATAGTTTCTTAGTACCAAACGGATTATTAATTTTAGTGCATGAAAAATTATCAGTATTTAATTTAGGATCTAGCGATATATAAGACATGGTCTGCCCTAATTTATTTAAACAAATGGTATATATGAAATCATGTTGTGCAATAGTTTATAACATGTAGCATTGTTGTGTTTATACAAATTAGTATCTATATAGGTTCAGCAATTTCCAAAACTAAGTGTAATGCATCTTTAGTGTTTGCAGCTATTATTTACGAAAGTATTAAAAAATGAAAATTACGTAAAGGTCAGCCAAAGTTATAGTTAAATCAATGAACTATTTCTTAAAAGTATTTTCTAATAGTGTAAATAGAATTTCAAACAGAAGGTGAAAATGTGAAATATCACATGTCCGGTAATGAAGTTTTACTTTAGGTATCAGATATTTCGTGTTTCTATGTTGGCAACTGATTTTTAGGCGTGAGCAACATAGCAGAAACGTTACACACCCCCCTACATAGTGTACCTGAAATGTAATGTAAGGTTCACTGTGTACTATCATTTCAATATGTTGTGATTTCAGTGTTCATAGTGAGTCTGTATTAGTTTAAGCTAAAATAAAGAATTGTATGTTGATTGTAGTCTTGCAAATGCTGGTGGTTGTTGATGTTGCATGATGCGTCGACAGTGGTGTATCTGCAAACTGCTGTTGGTGATGTAGAGGCTCGCAGCTTCAGCTGACTGTAGATACAGGCATTCAAGACGGTTCCTACAACATGGTTGTATCTTTCTCAGAATCACATACTAGTTTTCCCTAACTACATACATAAATAAGCATACTGTTATCAGGCAATTGGAAAGAGTAATCAATTTTCTCAATACGGTATTTTAAACATAAATCAAATTATGGGTTCAAA
The DNA here is from genome assembly GCA_026315105.1 of Locusta migratoria. Classification (NCBI taxonomy): domain Eukaryota; kingdom Metazoa; phylum Arthropoda; class Insecta; order Orthoptera; family Acrididae; genus Locusta; species Locusta migratoria. The sequence goes on from JAOYRU010000267.1 coordinate 57,689, forward strand.
TTAACCCTTAAATGTTACTGAAAATTAACGAGAAATTTCTCTCATTTACTTTAGTTTGGTTCGAATAATGAAATAGCAAACTTTTACAACTTTTTTTTTTCAAGAGCATTGATATTCATATTGTAAACAGTTATGTATGGTATTCATTCATATAAAAAAATGCCATTATGTGAGAACTAAGCTCCTAATTCCTCTAGAAAGGGTGTTGTACATTGTAATAACTTCACAATTTATAGTCAATTTACTAAGTGAAATGAATGACATAATTAAATAGTAAAACAATGGATGGAAACCAGCTCTCAATGAGCACATCAAACATTTATCATTCAAAATTATGGAATAGTTAAAATGGTTATATAGACAGAAAATGTAATCATGGTTTTGAAACTTTATCAAGTACTGTAGGTATTGAATATTTCTTATACAGTTAGAGTTTAGTATGAGTAGTAGTAAAGAGTATAAACAAATTAGATCATAGTATTACATAATATTTTACTTATTGAAAAAACATATGCATTAATAAAGATTAAAAAAAAAACCAACCCCCCTGCGAGTAGTTAGCAGTGGCAATGGTTAATCTCATAGCTCAAATCAAGCATGGAAATTAAAGTAATAAGTGTCAGTTCTCAACTGATCCACCAAAGTGTCAAATTTTTCCCAAATCATAAAAAAATTTAAAGAAAAATGAAAAAGTTTTTGTTTTAACTGCCAAAGTACACCCACTCTCAAGGCAGTAATCAAGAGAGGGTGGAAAAATACGCTGTCATTAAATTACGTCCACGGCCAGGGCAGGTAACTGACTCGCAAACGGCTACATAAGCAGAAAAATACTCTGGTTGCATTTACTTATATTTTGTTTAACAATTTAGTGTCCGTAAGGTATTACGATACACCATTTAGTTTTCATAGCTGAACTTCTGAACGAAATGTTTGTATTAATGGTAACTACCTTACCAAGAGTAACAAGATGCAACAGTACGTAGTAAATAATTCTTCTTTGAACAAACTGCCCCAATCAAACACAACACAGTCCAGAGTACCCTATGTTTGTTGAATGGTGAACAGTTACTACCCCCCCCCCCCCCCCCCAATAACTCAAAATCAACATTCAATGTTGTCCAGTAGTGTTTGACAATGAGTGACAATCATACAGTAGAAGTGGATAAAAATGAGTAACTTTCTTAAGTTTTTTGAAAGTCTGTACATGTCTATGTTAACAGTGCAAAATCTCATAATTATATACTACACAAAAGTCAAAATTGACATATGGTCTGTCTGATCATTTTCAGATACAGTACCATATCAAAACTAAACACCCTGTAATCAACTGCAAATTGATACACAAAGCTTGCACGCATGAGCAAGTCAACAAGTGTGTCATGAACTAAAACATAGGTGTTCCACATGAAAAATACAAAATTATACAAGTTTGGTGATAATAATAATGAGTAATAGGTAGTCTGTAATGGTTCATTAACCTTCATATTCCTGTACAAAAGAGTATGTGCAAGTACACATGATAAACACTCCAAGTATGTAACTTGTAATCTTTAAGAATGAAAATGAAAATTAAACCTTGCATCAGCCAAAACTGTGTCATATGTACAATATACTATAATATGGTCATCTTAAACCAGTATTAAATATTTTCCTATTAAGCTGTAATTTCAAGGATAGAAATTGAATTTTACATTGGTCAACACTTGTGTGGTCTATGTGTCCTTCCATGCTTATAGTTCCTTTTGTACTAATTGTTAGCAAGTCTCTCTTGACACATCAAAGTACAACACAAAATTCAACCAAGAACACAAAAAAAAAAAAAAAAAAAAAAAAAAAAAAAAAAAAAAAAAAAAAAAAAAAAAAAAAAAATACTAATGAATGACTAACAAAAGTGTAAAGACTTAAAGGATTTGAATTGTAATGCACTGTGGACGTGATTAATAGAAAGGTCACAGTACATAACTGAGGTAAGCATTTTCTCATATATACAATGACATTTCAAGCCATAAACAAATAATAACCACTTCAACATACCTTTGACTATTCATTTGAGGTTACTAAATTAATTATTGTGTGCCATATTCATAAATGGTATCAAAATTTTCCTTATAGGTTTCAGAGTATGGTAAACTATTCAGAAGACATTAATTAACTTTTCTGTAGGTAGGATTTATACGCATTAATCTGAGACCGATCAACTTTATGGATCGTGGATAAACAAAACTATAAGCATACAGCTAAAGGTTTCAATTAACTTCAAGAGGCTCAATGTATACATGTAGATAAAGTTGAACTCAGATCTTAACAAATGGACTACACACATAGTGAAACATTACTTGGTTTTCAGGTTCAGTTACTAAATCTTTTAACCTTCAAAATTATTCATGTTACTAGGATCACATCTTAGTTGACAAACAGAATGTATACTTTTATATTTGCTTTCACTTAATTCTTTAACTATCTTTTTGATAGATGACTTAACATTTATACCAGGGTTTGGAGCTAACATTTTCAGTACACTTAACACTATCATTTTGAGATTCCTCAGCAGTATCAAGCAATTCAACATCTTAGACTTCAAGTAAAGCATCTGTTCAGAGACTACACTAATCTTAAATACTACATCATAATCATTTTTCATTTAAATATTCATTATTTTCATATTCATTTTCTTTATCCCTTATTAATTCTTTCTTTTCAATATATGGAGCATTTTTTCACTTCCATTTCAGTAACTTAATAACTATTTGTTCAGTACTTTCACTGACAATTCTTAACCTAATTTCTCATGAACAGCTGTTACTATTTTTCTTAGACTTGTCATATCTTTTGATGACTACACAAAGACTTCCACATTAGCTAGTGGTTCATAAACATCATAACATAAGTCTCCAAAATTCCTATCAAACACATTAAATAAACCCCCATCATCTACCTATTTTCTTTTTCTGTACTTAAATTCACATAGTATTTTTATTCATAAATCCTTCAACATTTATTATTCATTGTAACTGTATTAACTGTAAACATGAATTCACTATTCGGTTGAAACTGTATTTCAGTATATTTACTTCTTAGCTCTTATGTCCATTGGCCTATACACTGGCATAAGTATTTCATATTGCAAACCCCCAACTAGTATATCATATTAGGTACAGTATTAGTATTTGGTATAAAGTTCTTCTGAACTAATGGTTAACATCTACCTACACATTTTTTATTTTCTCAAAAATTCCAACAGGTAATAAAGTTTAGGTGTCACCTATTTTAAGTTTCAATAAGTATATAGCAAAAATGTATATATCAAAAGGTATGTCTCAGCTGCTTTCATTTGTCAGTGGTAATTAAAGTTTTTCAAATAATCATAAATATTTACACTGAAGGAAAACTTAAAGCATAGAATTTATTCTGCACTGTGAAAATGATTAATAGAAGTACACAGCACACGACTGGGGACCTGAACTGGTGTCAGCAGTTTCATAACTAAAGAGTAATTATGCCCCTAAGGTATTACATCAATACATAGTCTGATGCATCTCATTTTGTCTGTCATCAGGTAGAATAGGTAATGGTACTTTACTATTAGGTCCAAAATTAAATGCAAACAGTTGGGTCTGGTTTGCCCAAGAACATACTTTACACCTTAGACTTTGCTTAAGCAACATAATTTCAGAAGTGTCATTCAAATCTGATGAAAAACAATCATTGTCCTGTGGCATAAAATAAATAGGATGAAATTTCATTTTAGGCCTACCAGGTAACTTCACTACTGGTAAACAAATTACACTAGTACATCTAGGAAAAAACAAATTTCCCGTATGTGACTTTTCTTGAATTTCGTCTACACACTGTGGTAATTCTGTGACTGTACATTTACTTTCGAGTTCTTGCTCAGGGTTATCTATACAACGGTTACATTCAGTTTCTACTTTCAAATCAGAATAATTAAGTTTGCTATTTCATTGTTCAAAATCGCGAATCTTTCCAGTTAACTCTGTTTTAGTATCCTGGCTCTGTGAATTTACATAACTTGAACTGTCATCTATTTTTTCAACACTGTCACTTGTCTGTGAAACTTCTGAAGTAGCAGCTACCACAACAGTTTTTTCTACACTATCGAGTTTTGCACTAAGTTTTGTGTCTAAAATACATTGTTTTAATTCGGTCCCTCCTTGTTGTTTTTCATGTAAGATATCATGGTTTCCATTTGTAATAAAATTTCCAATATTAATTTTCTTTCTATTTCCATGTTTCCTGCCATATTATTAATCTGTTGGCCAGTCTCTTGTAAATCACTAAAAAAATGGGACCTGCTGCTTTCTTGTAATCAGTGTAGAACTCGCGATACCAGAATCTTCTACCCCACTGTCAAAGTCCGAAACTTGAGTACTATCTCCCTCCTTTCTTACTGTATCCATTTTAAAATAAGTTTTCAGTCCACATAAAACCCCTATTACACAAACAGTCACTACAAAAGTTAAAAAAAAAAAAAAAGAAAGTACTTAGCTCGTCACAAGGATGCGGCGATACAGGAACCTAGTAGTCCAAATTACTCCCATCTTCCTCCATTAAATTTTGACATCGTAGGTGTGGATAGTATTGTAGTCGAATTCTGCACTTTTATGATGGTTTTACTGCACATCCATCATATACATTATTTTCCTTGTATCCTGAAACACATTCTATATTAGCGAATACTCATTAAAATCCTTTGATCACGTCACCACTTCTAACATTTTACATTAGTGAATACGCTTTTAAAATCCTGGTCACACGGCACCACATCTAACGTCCATCACCTCTTTTCGGAATGACTCAAACTGAGCCCAAACGTTTTCCTGAATTATGGAAAGTTTTGTTAGTTCACAGTCTATAACGAAGTCATTCCACTGTAGGTGAAGTTGAACTTATCTTATATGCTGGCTGAAGTCCATTGCGTTGTGAGTTATCTTCGGCATTTACTAAAGAAATTGATTCTACAGGATCTCCTCATAAATTAAAATCATCTTAGTTGATATGGAAAAGATTTTATTTCCACTTAAACACTGCACAATCAAGAAATGCAGCAGCAAGCCAACAGAGCTGCTTACAGGTTCCTGGCCACTCGAATACTCTATAACCGACTAAACAAACAATGGTTTCTCTCAAACATCTTTCTACATGACTGCGTAATAAGATTGATGACAAAGTTTTGTAATTCATAATTAAACAGTGTTCTTTTACATTAAATATGCCAAAATACAGAAATTAAAACATTACATTTAAGCTTTGACTATTTATGTCAATGTATGTACTTGTTTCATGAAATTTGTATTTAAATGTAGTACACAAATTTAACGTCATCCTTTTGACTAGTGTTTACAGTGCTCAAATTATTTACATTATGTGTGTTTTCGAAATGCACACATATTTGTTTTGCCAATATTGTGTAGGCGTAATATTATTGACACATGGAATTTTAGTGAGTTTCAGTTTGCGGTCAAATTATTTATTAATACGGATTTGTATATGGTTGTCGTAGTTTTGTTAATTTCGAAGATAGTTTCTTAGTACCAAACGGATTACTAATTTTAGTGCATGAAAAATTATCAGTATTTAATTTAGGATCTAGCGATATATAAGACATGGTCAGCACTAATTTATTTAAACAAATGGTATATATGAAATCATGTTGTGCAATAGTTTATAACATGTAGCATTGTTGTGTTTATACAAATTAGTATCTATATAGGTTCAGCAATTTACAAAACTAAGTGTAATGCATCTTTAGTGTTTGCAGCTATTATTTACGAAAGTATTAAAAAATGAAAATTACGTAAAGGTCAGCCAAAGTTATATTTAAATCAATGAACTATTTCTTAAAAGTATTTTCTAATAGTGTAAATATAATTTCAAACAGAAGGTGAAAATGTGAAATATCACATGTCCGGTAATGAAGTTTTACTTTAGGTATCAGATATTTCGTGTTTCTATGTTGGCAATTGATTTTTAGGCGTGAGCAACATAGCAGAAACATTACAAGTTCACTCTGCATTGTCTCCTAGTGTTCTCATATAGTAAAGGAAGTGACTGCAGGCAAACACAGAATAATTCAAATAAGAAAATAAATGCAATCTTCTTTTTTAAATAGTACTTACTATCATATACTAACAATTAAGGGGTCAACCACATCGCAGACTATACTCCAGTGCAGTTGGCTGGTGACCGCATCTCTCTCTGTATTGTCTTGTAGGGTTTTCATATAGTATTGGAAGTGACCGAAGGCAAACGAACAATAATGCAAATAAGAAAATGAATGCAATCTTCTCTTTTAAATAGTATTTATTATCATATAGTAACAATTCAGGGGTCAAACACATCGCAGACTAATCTCCAGTGCAGTTGGCTGGTGACCGCAGCTCTCTCTGTACTGTTTCATATGGTTTTCATATAGTAATGTCAGTGAACGAGAGCAAACGAACAAAAATGTAATAAGAAAATAAATGCAATATTCTCTTTTAAATAGTATTTATTATCACATACTAACAATTCAGGGGTCAACCACATCACAGACTAAACTCCAGTGCAGTTAGCTGGTACCCCCAGCCCTCTCTGCATTGTCTCCTAGGGTCTTCATATAGTAATGGGAGTGACGGCAGGCAAACGCACAATAATAAAAAAATAAGAAAATAAATTCAATTTTCTCTTTTAAATAGTGTTTATTATCATATACTACCAATTGGCAGGTCAACTACATCGCAGACTATACCATACTGCATTTGGCTCATGTCCGCAGTTCTCTCTGCACTGTCTCCTAGGGTCGTCATATAGTAATGGGAGTGACGGCAGGAAAACACACAATAAAGCAAATAAGAAAATAAATGCAATCTTCTCTTTTAAATAGTATTTATTATCATATACTAACAATTAAGAGTCGAACCACATAGCAGACTAAACTTCAGTGCAGTTTGCTTGTGTCTGCAGCTCTCTCTGCATTGTCTCCTAGGGTCTTCATATAGTAATTGGAGTGACCACAGGCAAACACACAATAATGCAAATCAGAAAATAAATGCAATTTTCTCTTTTAAATAGTATTTAGTATAATATGCCAACTATTAGGAAGTCAGCCACATCACAGGATAATTTCCAATACAGTTGGCTGGTGTCCGCAGCTCTCTCTGCATTGTCTCCTAGGGTCTTCATATGGTAATGGTAGTGACCACAAGCAAATGCACAATTATGCAAAAAAAAAAAAAAAAAAAAAAAAATGAAATTTTCTCCTACCGATTAATATGTCAACCACGTAGCAGACTAATCTCCAGTACATTTGGCTGATGTCCGCAGCTCTCTCTGTATTGTCTCCTAGGGTTTCATATAATAATGGGAGTGACCGCAGGCAATGCACGATAATGCAAATATGAAAATAAATGCTATTTTCTCTTTTAAATAGTATTTATTATCACATACTACCAATTAAAAGTCAACCACATCGCAGACTAAACCCGAGTGCAGTTGGCTGGTGTCCGCAGCTCTCTCGGCAATGTCTCCTAGGGTCTTCAGAGTGACCTCAGCTAAACGCACAATAATGCAAATAAGATAATAAATGCAATTTTATGTTTTAAATAGAATTTATTATAATACACTAACTATTAGGAGGTCAACCACATCGCAGACTAAACACCAGTGCAGTTGGCTTTTGTCCACAGCTCTTTCTGCATTGTCTCCTAGGGTCTTTATATAATGGTGGGAGTGACCACAGGCAAATGCACAATAATGCGAATAAGAAAATAAATGCAATTTTCTCTTTTAAATATTATTTATTATCATATACTAACAATGAAGAGGTCAACCACATTACAGACTAAACTCCAGTGCAGTTGGATGGTCTCCGCAGCCCTCTCTGCATTGTCTCCTTGTGCCTTCATATAGTAATTGGAGCGTCGGAATGCAAAAGCACAGTGATGAAAATAAGAAACAAAATGCAATTATCTCTTTTAAATAGTATTTATCATCATATACTAACAATTAAGTGGTCAACCACATCGCAGACTAAACTCCAGTGCAGTTGGCTGGTGAACGCAGCTCTCTCTGTATTGTCTTGTAGGGTTTTCATATAGTAATGGGGGTGACCAAAGGCAAACAAACAATAATGCAAATAAGAAAATAAATGAAATTTTCTCTTTTAAATGTTATTTATTATAATATACTAGAAATTCAGAGGTCAATCACATCACAGACTATACTCCAGTTTAGTTGGCTGGTGTCCTCAGCTCTCTCTGCATTGTCTTTATGGTCTTCATATAGTGATGGGAGTGACGGCAGGCAAATGCACAATAATGCAAATAAGAAAAAAAAATTCTTTTAAATGGTATTTATTATCATATTCTCACAATTAAGAGGTCAACCACATCGCAGACTAAACTCCAGTGCAGGTGGCTGGTGACCGCAGCACTCTCTGTATTGTCTCGTAGGGTTTTCATATAGTATTAGGAGTGACCGAATATAAAAGAACAACATAGCTAATAAGAAAATAAATGCAAATTTCTCTTTTAAATAGTATTTATTACCATATTCATAAATTAAGAGGTCAACCACGTTGCAGACTAAAATCCAGTGCAGTTGGCTGGTGTCCACAGATCTCTCTGCATTGTATCCTAGGGTATTCATATAGTAACGGGAGTGACGGCAGGAAAACACACAATACAGCTAATAAGAAAATAAATGCAATTATTTCTATTAAATAGTATTTATTATAATATACTACCAATTAAGAGGTCAACCACGTTGCAGACTAAACTCCAGTGCAGTTGGCTGTTGTTCGCAGCTTTCTCGGCATTGTCTCCTAGAGTCTTCATATAGTAATGGGAGTGACCGCAGGCAAATGCACAATAATGCGAATAAGACAATAAATGAAATGTTTCCCCTTTAAATTGTATTTACTATAATATACTAACTATTATGAGGTCAACCCCATCACAGACTACACTCCAGTGCAGTTGGCTGGTGTCCACAGCTTTCTCTGCATTGTCTCCTAGAGTCTTCATATAATAATGGAAGTGAGAGCAGGCAAATGCACAATAATGCAAATAAGAAAAAAAGACTCTTGGAGACAATGCAGCGAGAGCCTCGGACACCAGCCAACTGTACTGGAAATTAGTCTGTGATGTGGCTGACTTCCTAATAGTTGGCATATTATACTAAATACTATTTAAAAGAGAAAATTGCATTTATTTTCTGATTTGCATTATTGTGTGTTTGCCTGTGGTCACTCCAATTACTATATGAAGACACTAGGAGACAATGCAGAGATAGCTGCGGATACCAGCCGAATGCACTGGAGTTTAGTCTGCGATGTGGTTGACCTCTTAATTGGTAGTATAGTATTTCTTATCACATACTATCAATTGAGAGGTCAACCACGTCGCAGACTAAACTCCAGTGCAGCTGCCTGGTGTCTCTAGCTCTATCTGCATTGTCTCCTATAGTCTTCATATAGTAATGGGAGTGACAGCAGGCAAACGCACAATAATGCAAATAACCAAATAAAAGCAGTTTTTCCTTTTAAATAGTTGTTATTATCATATACTAACAATTAAGAGGTCAATCACATCGCAGAATAAACTCCAGTGCAGTAGGCTGGTGACCGCAGCTCTCTCTGTATTGTCTTGTAGGGATTTCATATTGTAATGGGAGTGAGGAAAGAAAAACGAACAATAATGCAAATAAGAAAATAAATGCAATTTTCTCGTTTAAATATTATTTATTATCATATACTAAAATAAAATAATAGAAATGAGATGAATTACCAAAAGGACCTACTCTTCGATAGAAACAAAGAAAATATAATAAAATTACATACAAACACACATACAAGCTTTCGCAGCCTAGCTGCTTCATCAGGCAGAAGGGAAGGTACCTCTCCTACCCATCTGCCTGACGAAGTCTGTGAAAGCTTGTATGTGTGTTTGTGAGTAATTTTATTTTATTTTATTTGTTTCTATCGACGAGCCGGTCCTTTTGGTAAGTCATCTCTTTTCTATTTTTTGTTTTTTTTTGTTTTGTTTATCCCACCGGGAAAGTTTCCCTCTATAATTTTCTTATCATATACTAACAATTGAGAGGTCAACCACATCACAGACATAACTCCAGTGCAGTTGGCTGGTCTCCGCAGCTCTCTCTTCATTGTCTCCTAAGATCTTCATATATTAATGGGAGTGACCGCAGGCAAATGCACAATAATGCAAATATAAAAATAAATGCAATTTTCTCTTTAAAATGTTATTTATTATCATACACTAAAAATTAAGAGGTCAACTACATCACAGACAATACTCCAGTGTAGTTGGCTGTTGTCCCCTGCCCTCTCTGCATTGTCTCCTAGGGTCTTCATATAGTAATGGGAGTGATGGCAGGCAAACGCACAATAATGCAAATAAGAAAATAAATTCAATTTTCTCTTTTAAATTGTATTTATTATCATATACTACCAATTGGGAGGTCAACCACATCATAGAACAAACTCCAGTGCTGTTGGACTTGTGTCCACAGCTCTCTCTGCATTGTCTCCTAGTGTCTTCATATAGTAACGGGAGTGACGGCAGGCAAACGCACAATAATGCAAATAAGAAAATAAGGGCAATTTTCTCTTTTAAATAGTATTTATTATCATATACCAACAATTAAGAGCTAAACAACATCAAAGTCTAAACGCCAGTGCAGTTGACTGGTGTTCACAGCTCTCTCGGCATTGGCTCCTAGGGTTTTCATATAGTAATGTGAGTGATCGCAGGCAAATGCACAATAATGTAACGAAGAAAATAAATTCAATTATCTCATTTAAATAGTATTTATTATCATATACTAACAATTTCGAGGTCAACCACATCGCAGACTATACTCCAGTACAGTTGGCTGTTGTCCACAGCTCTCTCACCATTGTCTCCTAGGGTCTTGATATAGTAATGGAAGTTACCGCAGGCAAACACACAATAATGCAAATAAGAAAATAAGTGCAATTTTCTCTTTTAAATAGTATTGATTGTCATATACTAACAATTAAGAGGTAAACCAACATCGCAGACCAAACTTCAGTGCAGTTGACTTGTGTCTGCAGCTCTCTGCATTGTCTCCTAGGGTCTTCATATAGTACTGAGAGCTACCGCAGGCAAACGCAGAATAATGCCAATAAGAAAATATATGCTATTTTCTCTTTTAAATAGTATTTTTTATCATATACTACCAATTAGGAGGTCAACCACATCACAGACTAAACTCCAGTGCAGATGGCTGGTGTTCGCAGATCTCTCGGCATTGTCTCCTAGGGTCTTCATATAGCAATGGAAATTACTGCAGTCAAATGCACAATATTGCAAATTAGAAAATAAAAGCATTTTTCTCTTTTGAATAATATTTATTATCATATACTAACAATTAGGAGGTCAAACACATTGCAGACTAAACTCCAGTGCATTTGGCTGATGTCCGCAGCTCTCTCAGCATTGTCTCTTTGGATCTTCATATAGTAATGGAAGTGACCGCAGGCAAATGCACAATAACGCAAATAAGAAAATAAATGCAATTTTCTCTTTTAAATAGTATTTATTATCATATACTAAAAACTAGGAGGTAATCACATTGCAGACTAAACGCCAGTGCAGTTGGCTGTAGACCTCAGCTCTCTCTGCATTGTCTCCTAGGTTCATCATATAGTAATGGGAGTGACGGCAGGCAAACACACAATAATGCAAATAAGAAAATAAATGCAATTTTCTCTTTTACATAGAATTTATTATCATAATCTACCAATTAAGAGGTCAACCAAATTGTAGAATAAACTCCATTGCAGTTGGCTGGTGTCCGCAGCTCTCTCTTCATTGCCCCTAGATTCTTCATATAGTAATGGGAGTGACGGCAGGCAAACGCACAATAATTCAAATAAGAAAATAAATGCAATCTTCTCTTTTAAATAGTATTAATTATTATATACTAACAATTAAAGGGTGAACCACTATGCAGGCAAAACTCCAGTGCAGTTGGATGGCGACTGCAGCTCTTTCTGTATTGTCTCTTAGGGTTTTCATATAGTAATGGGACTGACCGCAGGCAAACGAACAATAATGCAAATAAGAAAATAATAGCAATTTTCTCACTGAAATATTATTTATTATCATATACCAACAATTAAGAGGTCAACCACATCATAGACTAAACTCCATGGCAGTTGGCAGGTGTCCGCAACTCTCTCTGCGTTGTCTCCTAGGGTCTTTATGTAGCAGTGGGAGTGACGGCAGGCAAACACACAATAATGCAATTACAAAAATAAATGCAATTTTCTCTTTTAAATAGTATTTATTATCATATACTACCAATTAAGAGGTCAACCACATCGCGGACTAAACTCCAGTGCATTCGGCTGGTATCCGCAGCTATCTCTGCATTGTCTCCTAGTGTCTTCATATAGTAATTGGAGTGACCACAGGCAAACACACAATAATGCAAATCAGAAAATAAATGCAATTTTCTCTTTTAAATAGTATTTAGTATAATATGCCAACTATTAGGAAGTCAGCCACATCACAGGATAATTTCCAATACAGTTGGCTGGTGTCCGCAGCTCTCTCTGCATTGTCTCCAAGAGTCTTCATATAGTGAAGGGAGTGTACACAGGCAAACGCACAATAATAGAAATATGAAAATAAATGCAATTTTCTCCTTGAAACAGTATTTATTATCATATACTAACAATTAAGAGGTCATCCACATCACTGACTAACCTCCAGTGCAGTTAGCTGGTGTCCGCACCTTTCTCTGCATTTTCTCCTAGGGTCTTCATATAGTAATAGGAGTGACCGCAGGCAAAGGCACAATAATGCAAATAAGATGAGAAGTGCAATTTTCTCTTTTAAATAGTATTTATTATTATATACTAACAATTAACAGGTCAACCACATCGCAGACTAAACTCCATTGCAGTTAGCTGTTGTCCTCAGCTATCTCCGCATTGTCTCCCAGGTTCTTCATATAGTAATGAAAATGACCGCAGGCAAACACAGAATAATGCGAATAACAAAATAAAAGCAATTTTCTCTTTTATATAGTATTTATTATCATATACTAACAATTAAGAGGTCAACCACATTGCAGACCAAACTTCAGTGCAGATGGCTTGTGTATGCAGCTCTCTGCATTGTCTCCTATGTTCTTCATATAGTAATGGAAGTGACCCCAAGCAAACACACAATAATGCAAATAAGAAAATAAATGCAACTTTCTCCATTAAATAGTATTTATTATCATATACTAAAGATTGAGAGGTCTTCCACGTCACCGAATAAACTCCCGTGCATTTGTCTGGTGTCCGCAGCTCTCTTTGCGTTTTGCTGTGGGGTCTTCATATAGTAATGGGTGCGATTGCAGGCTAATGCACAGTAATGCAAATAAGTAAAAATAAATTCAATTTTCTCATTTTTATGTAATATTTATGATCATATACTATCAATTAAGAGCTCAACCACGTCACAGACTAATCTCCAGTACAGTAGACTATTGTCTGCAGCTCTCTCTGCACTGTCTCCTAGGGTCTTCATATAGTAATTGGAGTGACCGCTGGCAAACTCAGAATAATGCAACTTTGAAAATAAATGCAATTTTCTCTTTTAAATAGTATTTAGTACCATATACTATCAATTAAGAAGTCAACCACGTCACAGACTAAACTCCAGTGCAGTTGGCTGTTGTCCGCCGCTCTCTGCATTCTCTTCTAGGGTCTTTATATAGTAAATTGGAGAGAACGTAGGCAAACGCACAAAATGCAAATATGAAAATAAATGCGATTTTTTCTTTTAAATGGTATTTATTATCATATACTACCAATTAAGAGGTTAACCACGTTGCAGACTAAACTCCAGTGCAGTTGGCTGGTGTACTCAGCTCTCTCGGCATTTTCTCCTAGGGTTTTCATATAGTAATGGCTATGACTGCAGGCAAAGGCACAATAATGCAAATATGAAAATAAATGCATTTTTCTCTTTTAAATAATATTTATTATCATATACTAACAATTAAGAGGTCAACCACATTGCCAACTAACCTCCAGTGCAGTTAGCTGGTGTCCGCATTTCTCTCTGCATTGTCTCCTAGGGTCTTCATATAGTAATGGGAGTGACCGCAAGCAAAGGCACAAAAATGCAAATAGAAAAATAACTGCTATTTTCTCTTTAAATAGTATTTATTATCATATACTCACACTCAAGGTGTCAACCACGTTGCAGACTAAACTCCAGCGCACGTGTCTGGTGTCCGAGCTCACTCTGCTTTGTCTCCAAGGGTCTTCATGTAGTACTGGGATTGACCGCAGGCAAACGCACAATAATGGAAACCAGAAAAAAATGCAATTTTCTCTTTTAAATAGTTTTTATTATCATATACTAACAATTAAGAGGTCAACCACATCGCCGGCTAACCTCCAGAGCAGTTGGCTGGTGTCCGCAGCTCTCTCTGCATTGTCCCCTAGTTTCTTCATATAGTAATGGGAGTGACTGCAGGCAAACGAAAAAAATGCAATTACAAAAATAAGTGCAATATTCTCTGTTAAATGGTATTTATTATCATCTACTAGCAACTAAGAGGTCAACCATGTCACAGACTAAACTCCAGTGCACTTGGTTTGTGTCCCCAGCTCTCTCTGCATTGTATATCATATAGTAATACTTGTGACTTCACTCAAACGCACAATAATGTAACTAAGAAAATACATGCAACCTTTTCTTTTAAATAGTATATATTATCATATATTACCAATTAGGAGGGCAACCACATTGCAAACTAACCTCCAATGCAGTGGGCTGGTGTCAGCAGCTCTCTCTGTATTGTCTCATAGTTTCTCATATAGTAGTGGGATTGACCGCAGGCAAACGTAGAATAATGCAAATAAGAAAATAAAAGCAATTTTCTCTTTTCTATAGTATTTATTATCATATACTACCAATTAAGAGGTCAACCACATCGCAGACTAAACTGCAGTGCAGTTGGCTGGTGTCCGCAGCTCTCTCTGCATTTTCTCCTAGGGTTATCATATAGTAATGGCAGTGACTGCAGGCAAAGGCACAATAATGCAAATATGAAAATAAATGCAATTTTTTCTTTTAAATAGTATTTATTATCATATACTAACAATTAAGAGGTCAACCACATCGCCAACTAACCTCCAGTGCAATTAGCAGGTGTCTCTCTGCATTCTCTCCTAGGGTCTTCTATTAGTAATGGAAGTGACCACAGGCAAACGCACAATAATGCAAAAAGGAAAATAAATGCTTTTTTTTCTTTTAAATAGTGTTTATTATCATATACTCACACTTATGGTGTCAACCGCGTCGCAGACTAAACTCCAGCGCAGGTGTCTTGTGTCCGAGCTCACTCTGCTTTGTCTCCAAGAGTCTTCATACAGCAATGGGAGTGAAGGCACACAAATGCACAATAATGCAAATAAGAAAAAAAATGCAATTTTTCTCTTTTAAATGGTAATTATTATCATATACTACCAATTACGTGGTCAACCAAGTCGCTTACTAAACTCCAGTGCAGTTGGCTGGTGTCCGCAGCTTTCTCTGCATTGTCTCCAAGGGTCTTCATATATTAATGGGAGTGACCGCCAGCAAACAAAAAAAATTCAAATAAAAAATTAAGTGCAATTTTCTCTGTTAAATGGTATTTATTATCATATACTAGGAATTAAGAGGTCAACCATGTCGCAGACTAAACTCCAGTGCCGTTGGCTGGTGTCCGCAGCTCTATCTGCAATGTCTCCTAGGGTCTTCATATGGTAATGGGAGTGACCGCAGGTAAACGCACAATAATGCAAATATGAAAATAATTGCAATTTTCTCTTTTAATTAGTAATTATTATAATATACTTACAATTAGGAGGTCAACCACATCACACACTAAACTCCAGTGCCGTTGGTTGGTGTCCTCAGCTCTCTCTCTGTATTGTCTCGTATGGTTTTCATATAGTAATGGGAGTGACTGCAGGCAAACTAACAATAATGCAAATAAGAAATTAAATGCAATTTTCAGTTTTAAATATTATTTATTATCATATTCTAACAATTAAGAGGTCAAACACTATAAGAATAAACTCCAGCACAGTTGTCTGGTGTCCGCAGCTCACTCGGCTTTATCTCCTAGAGTCGTCATATAGTAATGGGAGTGACCACAGGCAAACGCACAATAATGCAAATATGAAAATAAATCCAATTTTCTCTTTTAAACAGTATTTATTAGCATATATTAAAAATTACGGGGTCAACCACATCGCCGACAAACGTCCACTGCAGTTACCTGGTGTCCGCAGCTCTCTCGGCATTATCTCCTTGGGTCTTCATATAGTAATGGGAGTGACCGCAGGCAAACGCACAATAATGCAAATATGAAAATAAATGAAATTTTCTCTTCTAATAGTATTTATTATCATATACTAACAATTAAGAGGTCAACCACATCGCAGACTAAACTCCAGTGCAGTTGGCTGCTGTCCTCAGCTCTCTCTGTATTGTCCCGTAGCGTTTTCATATAGTAAAGGGAATGATTGCAAGCAAAAGAACAATATTTCAAATAAGACAATAAATGCAATTTTCTCATTTAAATATTATTTATTATCATATACTAACAATTAATAGGTCAACCACAACACAGACTAAACTCCAGTGCAATTTGCTGGTGACCCCAGCTCTCTCGGCATTTATCCCTAGTGACTTCATATAATAATGGGAGTGACCGCAGGCAAATGCACAATAATGCAAATAAGAAACTAAATGCAATATTCTCCTTTTAATAGTATTTAGTATCATATACTAACAATTAAGAAGTCAACCACATCGCAGACGAGACTCCAGTGCAGTTGGCTGGTTTCCGCAGTACCCTCTGCGTTGCCTCCTAGGGTCTTCATATAGTAATGGGTGTGATGGCAGGCAAACACACATAATTACAAAGAAAAAAAATGAATGCAATTTTCTCTTTTAAATAGTATTTATTATCATATACTAACAATTGAGAGGTCAACCACATCGCAGACTAAACTCCAGTGCAGTTGGCTGGTGTCCGCAGCTCTCTCTGCATTGTCTCCTAGGGATTTCATATAGTAATGGTTGTGACCGCAGGAAAATGCACAATAATGCAAATAAGAACGTAAATGCAATTTTCTCTTTTAAATAGTATTTATTATCATATACTACCAATTAGGAGGTCAACCACATCAGAGACTACACTCCAGTGCACTTGGCTGGTGTCCACAGCCCTCTGTGCATTGTCTCTAGAGTCTTCATTTAGTAATGGGAGTGATGGCAGGCAAACCACTATAATGCAAAAAAGAAAATGAATGCAATTTTCTCTTTTAAATAGTATTTATTATCATAAACTAACAAATAAAAGATCAACCACATTGCAGACTAAAGTCTAACTGGGTTGTCTGGTGTCCGCAGCTCACTCAGCTTTGTCTCCTAGGGTCTTCATATAGTAATGGGAGTGACCGCAGGCAAAGGCACAATAATGCAAATATGAAAATACTTGCAGTTTTCTCTTTTAAATATTATTTATTACAATATACTAACAGTTAAGGGATCAACCACATCGCCGACTAACTTCCAGTGCAGTTAGCTGGTATCCGCAGCTCTCTCTGAATTTTGTCCTACGGTGTTCATATAGTAATGGGAGTGACGGCAGGCAAACCACTATAATGCAAATACGAAAATAAAAACAATTTTCTCTTTTAAGTAGAGTTTATACTAACAATTAAAAGGTCAACCACTTCGCAAACTAAACTCCAGCACAGTTGTCAAGTGTCCGCAGCTCACTTCTCTTTATCTCCTAGGGTCTTCATATAGTAATGGGAGTGACTGCAGGCAAAGGAACAATAATGAAAATAAGAAAATAAATGCACCTTTTTCTTTTACATAGTATTTATTATCATATACTATTAATTAAGACGTCAACTACATCATATACTAAACTCCAGTGCAGTTGGCTGGTGTCCACAGCGCTCTCTGCATTGTCTCCTAGGGTCCTCATATAGTAATGGGAGTGACCACAGGCAAACGCACAATAATGCAAATAAAAAATAAATGCAATTTTTTTTTCTCTAAGTAGTATTTGTTATTATATACTAACAATTAAGAGGTCAACCACATCACAGACTAAACTAAAGTGCAGTTGGCTGGTGTACGAGCTCTCTCTGCATTGTCTCCTAGGGTCTTCACATAGTAATAGGTGTGATCGCAGGCAAACACACATAAATGCAAAGAAAGAAATAAATGCAATTTTTTCTTGTAAATAGTATTTATTATCATATACTATCAATTAGTACGTCAACCTCGTCACAGACTAAACTTCAATGCAGTTGGCTTGTGTCTGCAGCTCTCTCTGCATTGTCTCCTAGGGTCTTCATATAGTAATTGGAGTGCACGCAGGCAAAGGCACTATAATGCAAATAAGAAAATAAATGCTATTTTCTCTTTTAAATAGTATTAATTATCATATACTAACAATTAAGAGGTCAACCATACAGCAGACTAAACTCCAGTGCAGTTTGGCTTGTGTCCGCAGCTCACTCGGCAATGTCTCCTAGGGTCTTCATATAGTAATGGAAGTGTACTGCAGGCAGACGCACAATAATGCAAAAAAGGAAATAAATGCAATTTACTCCTCTAAAAAACGCACAATTATGCAAATAAGAAAACAAATGCAATTTTCTATTTTAAATAGTTTTTAGTATCATATACTTACAGTTAAGAAGTGAACCACGTCACAGGCTAAACTCCAGTGCAGTTGGCTGGTGTCCGCAGCTCTGTCTTCATTGTCTCCTGGGGTCTACATATAGTAGTGGGATTGACGGCAGGCAAAGGCACAATAACGCAAATAAGAAAGTAAATGTAATTTTCTCTTTTAAATAGTATTTATTATCATATACTAACAATTAAGAGGTGAACCACTTCGCAAACTAAACCCCAGCACAATTGTCTGGTGTCCGCAGCTCACTCGTCTTTATCTCCTAGGGTCTTCATATAATAATAAAAGTAACTGCAGGCAAACGCACAATAATGCAAATAAGGAAATAAATGCAACTTTCTCTTCTATAAAGTCTTTATTATCATATATTACCAATTAAGAGGTCAACCAAATCGCAGACTAAACTTCAGTGCATTTGACTTGTGTCTGCAGTTGTCTCTGCATTGTCTCCTAGGGTCTTCATATATTTATGGAAGTGACAGCAAGCAATCGCATAATTATGCAAATTAGAAAGTAAGATGCAATTTTCTCTTTTAAATAGTATTTAATATCATATACTACCAATTAAGAGGTCAACCATGTCGCAGAATAAACTCCAGTGCATTTGGCTGGTGTCCGCATCTTTCTGTGCATTGTCTCCTATGGTTTTCATACAGTAATGTTTGCGACCGCAGGCAAACGCACAATAATGCAAATAAGAAAGTAAATGCAATTTTCTCTTTTAAATAGTATTTATTATCATATACTAACAATTAAAATGTCAACCACTTTTCAGACTAAACTCCAGCACAGTTGTATGGTATCCGCAGCTCACTCGGCTTTATCTCCTAGGGTCTTCATATAGTAATGGGTGTGATCGCAGGCAAACGCACATAAAAGCAAAGAAAAAAATTTATGTAATTTTCTCTTTTAAATAGTATTTATTATCATATACTTACAATTGCAGACTAAAATCCAGTGCAGTTGGCTGGTGTCCACAGCTCACTCGGCAATGTCTCCTTGGGTTTTCATATAGTAATGGAAGTGACTGCAGGCATTTGCACAATAATGCAAAAAAGGAAATAAATACTATTTTCTCTTCTAAAATATTTATTAACATATACTACAATTTTCTCTGATAAATAGTATTTATTATAATATACTACTAATTAAGAGGTCAACCACGTCGCAGAATAAATTCCAGTGCATATGGCTGGTGTCCGCAGTTCTCTCTGCATTTTCTCCTAGGGTCTTCATATAGCAATTGGAGTGACCACAGGTAAATACACAATAATGCAAATAGGAAAATGAATGCAATTTTCTCTTTTAAATAGTATTTATTATCATGTACTAACAATTAAGAGGTCAACCACACTGCAGACTAAATTCCAGTGCAGTTGGCTGGTGTCTGCAGCTCACTCGGCAATGCCTCCTAGGTTCTTCATATAGTAATGGAAGTGACTGCAGGCATACGCACAATAATGCAAATAAGAAAATAAATGCAATTCTCTCATTTAAATAGTATTTATTATCATATACTAACAATTAAGAGGTTATCCACATCACAGACTAAACTCCAGTGCAGTTGGCTGGTGACCGCAGCTGTCTCTGCAATGTATCTAGGGTTTTCATATAGTAACACTTGTGACCGCAGGCAAATGCACAATTATGCAAATTTGAAAATAAATGCAATTTTCTCTTTTAAATGATATTTATTATCATTCACTAACAATTAAGGGGTCAAACAAGTCGCCGTTTACCTCCACTGCAGTTAGCTGGGGTCCGCAGATCTCTCTGCATTATCTCCTAGGGTATTCACATGGTAATGGGAGTGACCGCAGGCAAACGCACAATAATGCAAATGAGAAAGAAAATGCAATTTTATCTTTAAATAGTATTTATATGATATATTACCAATTAAGTGGTCAACCACATCTGAGACTAAAATCAGGTGCATTTGGCTGGTGTCCGCAGCTCTCTCTGCATTGTCTACTAGCTTCTTCATATAGTAATGGGAGTGATGGAAGGTAAATGCTCAATAATGGAAATAAAAAAATTAGGGCAATTTTCTCTGTTAAATGGTATTTATTATCATATACTAACAATTAAGAGATCAACCACATCACAGACTAAACTCCAATGCAGTTGGCTGGTATTCGCAGCACCCTATTCATTGTCTCCTAGGGTCTTCATATAGTAATGGGAGTGAATGCAGGCGAAGGCACAATAATGCAAATAAAAAAATAAATGCAATTTTCTCTTTTAAATAGTATTTATTAACATATACTACCAATTAAGAGGTCAACCACATTGCAGACCAAACTCCAGTGGAGTTGGCTTGTGTCCGCAGCTCACTCTGCAATGTCTCCTTGGGTCCTCATATAGTAATGGGAGTGACAGCAGGCAAACCACTATAATGCTAATAAGAAAATAAATGCAATTTTCTCTTTTAAATAGTAATTATTATCATATACTCACAATTAATATGTCAACCACTTTTCAGACTAAACTCCAACACAGTTGTATGGTATCCGCAGCTCACTCTGCTTTATCTCCTAGGGTCTTCATATAGTAATGGGAGTGACCGCAGGCAAAGGCACAATAATGCAAATAGGAAAAAAAATGCAATTTTGTCTTTTAAATAGTATTTATTATCATATACTCCAATTAGGAGCTCAACCACATTGTAGACTAAACTCAAGTGCAGTTGGCTGGTGTCCACAGCTCTCTCTGCATTGTCTCCTAGGGTCTTCATATAGTAATGGGAGTGAACGCAGGCATAGGCACAATAATGCAAATAAGAAAATAAATGCAATTTTCAAATTTAAATAGTATTTATTATCATATACTAACAATTAAGAAGTCAACCACATCACAGAATATATTCCCGTGCATTTGACTGGTGTCCGCAGCTCTGTCTGCTATGTCTCCCTGGGTCTTCATATAGTAATGTGTCTAATTGCAGGCAAACGCACATAAATGCAAAGAAAAAGTAAATACAATTTTCTCTTTTAAATTGTATTTATTATAATATACTAACAATTAAGATTTCAACCACATTGCAGACTAAACTCCAGTGCAGTTGGCTGGAGTCCCGCGGCTCACTTGGCAATGTCTCCTAGGGTCTTCATATAGTAATGGAAGTGACTGCTGGCATACGCACAATAATTCAAAAAAGGAAATAAATGAAATTTTCTCTTCTAAAAATATTTATAATCATATGCTAACATTTAAGAGGTCAACCACATCGCAGACTAAACTCCTGTGCAGTTGGCTGGTGTCCGCAGCTCTCTCTGCATTGTCTCCTAGGGTCGTCATATAGTAATGGTTGCAACCGCATGCAAGCGCACAATAATGCAAATAAGAAAATAAATGCAATTTTCTCTTTTAAATAGTCTGTATTATCTTGTACTAAAAATTAAGTGGTCAACCACATCGCAGACTAAGCTCCCGTGCCTTTGGGTGGTGTCCGCAGCTCTCTCTGTTTTGTCTCCCAGGGTCTTCATATAGTAATGGAACTGACTGCAGGCAAATGCACAATAATGCAAATAAGAAAATAAATGCAATTTTCTCTTGTAAATAGTGTTCATTATAATATACTAACAATTAAGAGGTCAACCACAACGCAGACTAGACTCCCATGCATTTGGCTGGTGTCTGCATCTCTCTCTACATTGTCTCAGGTGGTCTTCATATAGTAATGGGGGTGATTGCAGGCGAACGCACATCATTGCAAAGAAAAAAAATGCAATTAAATATTGTTTATTATCATATACTAACAATTAAGAGGTCAACCACATTGCCGACTAGACTCCAGTGCAGTTGGCTAGTGTCCGCAGCTCTCTCGGCAATGTCTCCTAGGATCACCATATAGTAATGGAAAGTGACTGCAGGCAAACGCACAATAATTCAAATAAGGAAATAAATGCAATTTTCTCTTCTAAAAAGTATTTATTATCATATACTAACAATTAAGTGGCCAACCACTTCGCAGTCTAAACTCTAGTGCATTTGGCAGCTCTCTCTCCATTGTCTCCTAGGGTCTTCATACTTTAATGGGAGTGACCGCAGGCAAATGCACAATAATGCAAATAAGAAAATAAATGCAATGTTCTCATTTATATTTTATTAATATCATATACTACCAATTAAGTAGACAACCACATCGCAGACTAAACTTCGGTGCAGTTGGTTTGTGTCTGCAGCTGTGTGTGCATTGTCTCCTAGGGTCTTCTTATAGTCATGGGAGTGACAGCAAGCAATCACATAATTATGCAAATAAGAGTATAAATGCAATTTTTTCTGATAAATATTATTTATTATCATATACTACCAATTAAGAGGTCGACCATGTCGCAGAATAAACTCCAGTGCATTTGGCTGGTGTCCGCAGCTCTCACTACATTGTTTCCTAGGGTCATCATATAGTAATGGGAGTGATCGCAGGCAAACACAATAAGGCAAATAAGAAAATAAATGTAATATTCTCTTTTATATAGTATATATTATCATATACTAACAATTAAGAGGTCAACCACATCACAGAGTAAACTCCAGTGCAGTTGGGTGGTCTCCACAGCTCTCTCTACATTGTCTCCTAGGGACTTCATATAGTAATGGGTGTGATCGCATGCAAACGCACAAAAATGCAAATATGAAAATAAATGCAATTTTCTGTTTTAAATAGTATTTATTATCATATACAAACAATTAAGAGGACAACCACATGGCCAACTAACCTCCAGTGCAGTTAGCTGGTGTCCGCAGCTCTCTCAGCATTGTCACCTAGGGTCTTCATATATTAAGGGGAGGGACCGCAGGCATATGTGTATTGTAGTTAAATTATTAAAGTTTTAGATTTCAGGAGGTGTTATCGCGCTAGTTGTTTATTAACTTTTGTACTTTTCAACAGGTGACTTACTGTTTTTAATGTAGTTGAGGTTTTGAAACTTTAAGTTACGGTATTTGATAACTCTTGTACTCTCACAGTGTTTAGTTGTTTTATTAGTGACGCTTGAATTTGAACTTGTTTATACAAGCAAGAGTGTAAAGTTTCTGTGGTAGTGTTATTTGCTCTTTTCTGATACTATTAGTTGTTGTTACTTGATTTGTAGAGACTGAGGTTTGTTGATTGCTGTAGTTAAGAGGTACTTCCTCTTTATTTTGTAGAAACTTAACTTCATAATGTAGACGTCTAGTTTTTCTTAACAAATTATTGTAAAATTTTACCATGAGTGAAAAGTGTGGGCTCTGTCGTAGTGTCGTGCGTAGTGGGCTGCAGTGTGGGATTTGTAGTAAGTATTTTCATGGGGGGGAGTGCAGTGGGGAAGACAGTGGGTATTGTGGTGAGGTTCTCTCCTGGAACTGTAGGATTTGCAGCAGGAATAAGTTGATAGAGAAGCAGGAGCGTTTGATCTGTGCCCTTCAGGTGCAGTTGAAAAACGCTGAAGAGGAACTAGGTAGGTTGAGGAGGGGAAGGGGGGCTGGGGAATGGGAACTGGCAGTTGGCAAGAAGGTAGCTAGGAGAAGGTATTCAGATAGCTTTACATTGCAAGTTGCAAATAGGTTTCACCAACTGTCAGAGTTGAGTGGAGATGAACCTCCTGTAGCTGTAGGTGTAGGAAGTACGCAGCAGACCTCAGCTTTTGGTAAGCCGAAATCTGTAGAGAGGGCTCTTAGGAAGAAGAAGGTTCTGCTGCTAGGTAGTTCTCATGGCAGAGGTGTTGGCCAACAGTTGCAGGAAGTACTTGGGAGTGAGTACCAGGTCACCAGCATAGTGAAGCCTAGTGCAGGGTTAGATCAGCTCACTTGTAACATAGGGGACTTATGTAGAATTTTTCAAAAGAGGATCAGGTAGTTATAGTGGGTGGGGCCGGGAACAGTCTTGATAGGGACAGGGAATATGATATAGGTGGTGATCTGGAAAGGATAGCAACTGAAACTGGTGGCACGAATGTGCATTTCGTGCAGCTGTTTCAGCGTCATGATAGGCCTTGTCTTAATACGGCTGTCAGCCGTCTTAACATGGGGCTTGAGAAGGCGCTGATGACGGAGGGCATGGATCACATTGCAGTGGTGCCAGTTGAAACTATCCAAAGTTCGGATTTTACTAGGCACGGTCTGCACATCGATAGGTATGGGAAGGGGAGGTTGGCAAAGCTCATAGGTGACAGTGTAGTAGGGGGTGGGGGTTTCACTCATGGAAAAATTCCTGTAGTAGTTGGTGTTAGGGCTGCACCTTTTTTAGACTGAAGACAGCTGACAGATATTCCTGCTTAAAGGAAGTCCCTCTAAGAAATGAACCACCTTTGACAAAGTCTAAGAATATAAGTAATAAGGGAATTAATGTTTTTCATCAAAATATACAGGGTATCAGAGATAAAGTTAATGAAATGCTTATTGATACTGATTCTGACATTATTGGAATTTCAGAGCACTTTTTAAGTGGTGTGACAATTAAGAGACTTCCTTTGCCAGGATACAGGTTAGCTGCCTTCTACTCTAGGAGTTCTTTGCAGTGTGGGGGAGTGGCGATGTATGTAAAAAACGATTTTTCATCGGAGTCAATAGATTTTTCTAAACACTGCACAGAACAGATATTTGAATGTTGTGCAGGAGTTGTTAATGTTAATGGAACTAAACTAGTAATAGTTGTTATTTATAGATCCCCTGACTCAGATTTTAAAATGTTTCTGCCCAAGCTGGAATTGGTTCTGGGTTCACTGTATAGGAAGTATAAAAATTTAATTGTGTGTGGAGATTTCAACATTAATTGTGTAGGTGATAGCTCAAGCAAAAGTCAGCTGTTATATCTATTTAATTCCTATAACATGATGGAAACAGTATTTTTTCCAACGAGAGTGCAAGGAAATAGCAGTTCTACCATTGACAATATTTTTGTTCATTCTTCATTATTAGAGGGGCACTCTGTCAGCAAAATAGTAAATGGCCTATCAGACCACGATGCCCAACTTTTAATTCTAAAAAATATTTGTTCTCAAACAAATGTTAAACATAAATATCAACTACTCAGAAAAGTTAATCCAGTTGCAATTGAGACCTTTTTAAGCCTAAATAAGGAACAAGAATGGCAGGATGTTTATAGTGCTGATAATGCAGATGATAAATATAATGCTTTTCTGAACACATTGATTATGCTGTTTGAAAGTTGCTTTCCGCTAGAACGCTCAAAACAGGGTACTTTCAGTAACAGACAGCCAGGGTGGATGACAAAGGGGATAAGAGTATCATGTAGAACTAAGCGGGAGTTGTATCAAAATGTTAGAAGCAGCCAGAATGAAGATGCAGTAGCTCATTACAAACAGTACTGTAAGGTTCTGAAAAATGTAATTAAGAATGCAAAAAGTATGTGGTACGCAAAAAGAATAGCAAACTCTCGGGATAAAATTAAAACTATCTGGTCAGTCGTGAAGGAAGTGTCTGGTCAGGAGCAGCAGGTAGAAGATATAACGTCAGTGCATAGTAGGAATGTTTCTGTTACTGACAAGTTAGATATATGTGCAATATTCAATAATCATTTTCTGAATATAGTAGAGGAACTAAACAAAACTCTAGTTTCTACAGGTAATCATATAACGTTTTTAGAAAATGCGTTTCCGAGGCTGTTGCCTGAAATGATCCTTCATGATACTTCCATAGGTGAGATTGAGTCAATAATTAAATCACTAAAGACTAAGGACTCTTGTGGATATGATGGGGTATCTAGCAGAATTCTAAAGTACTGTTCTCCATATGTTAGCCCAGTACTAAGCCATATTTGTAATTTTTCCTTTCAGAATGGTCAGTTTCCTAACAGATTAAAGTACTCAGTAGTGAAACCGCTTTATAAAAAAGGAGAAAGGGATAATGTAGACAACTATAGACCTATTTCTATGCCATCGGTTTTTTCCAAAGTTATTGAAAAGGCTGTATATTCAAGATTAATTGATCATTTCAGTTCACATAATTTCCTGACAAACGTACAGTTTGGTTTTAGAAGTGGTTTAACGACCGCAAACGCTATATTTTCGTTTCTCTGTGAGGCACTTGATGGGTTAAATAAGAGGCTACGGACATTAGGCGTCTTCTTTGATTTAACAAAAGCGTTTGATTGTGTTGATCACAAAATATTGTTGCAGAAGTTGGAACATTATGGAATACGGGGAGTAGCCCACAACTGGTTCACCTCTTACTTTAATAATTGACAACAGAAGGTAATTCTCCGCAATGTAGAAAATGGCTATGACGTGCAATCCCAATGGGGCACAATTAAGTATGGGGTGCCCCAGGGGTCTGTTTTGGGACCATTGCTGTTTCTTATTTATATAAATGATATGCCTTCGAGTATAACAGGTGATTGTAAAATATTTTTGTTTGCTGATGATACCAGCTTGGTAGTGAAGGATGTTGCTCGTAATATTGACACAGTATCAAATAATGCAGTTCAAGAGATAAGTTCATGGCTAATACAAAACAAGTTGATGTTAAATCACAGTAAAACTCAGTTCTTACAATTTCTAACACATAATTTGACGAAATCTGACATTATGATTACACATAATGGGCATGTGATAAGTGAGACTGAACAGTTCAAATTTCTAGGTGTTCATACAGACAGTAAGCTGTCATGGAAAGCCCATGTTCAGGATCTTGTTCCAACGCTAAATTCTGCTACATTTACCATTAGAACAATATCTGAGATAAGTGATTTTTCAACACGAAAAGTAGTCTATTTCGCTTACTTTCACTCACTTATGACGTACGGCATTGTTTTTTGGGGTAACTCGCCTGATGCAGAAAGGATATTTCTGGCTCAAAAACGGGCGGTTCGAGCAATATCTGGTGTAAGTTCGCGAACGTCATGTCGACCCCTTTTCAGTAGTCTGGGAATTTTGACTCTGGCGTCACAATACGTTTTTTCTTTAATGTCGTTTGTTGTTGATAATATCAGCTTATTCCCACGAGTTAGTAGCTTTCACTCGGTGAATACTAGACAGATGTCTAATCTACAATTGCACCACACCACCTTAACACTTGTGCAGAAAGGGGTGCAGTATTCTGCGGCATCCATTTTCAATAAGCTGCCACAAGAACTTAAGAATCTTAGCACGAATCCACATGCTTTCAAATCTAAATTGAAGAGTTACCTCTTGGCTCACTCCTTTTATTCTGCCGAGGAACTCCTAGAAAAGTTAAACAATTAAGCTAATTTATTTTATTAATTTTTTTTTTAATTGATTCTTTTCACTTTGTCTTAAGATTGTCGTGTGCAAAGGACTACTTAAAATTTTCTATTACCATTATTGTGTAACAATTAATGTATTGACTTGTTTCATGACCATGGAGTCTTACTCCTGAAGTGAGTCCTATGGAACAGAAAAAACCAATAAAACAAATAAAATAAAAAAATAATAAAGGCACAATAATGCAAATAAGAAATTAAATGCAATTTTCTCTTTTAAATAGTATTTATTATCATGTACTCATAATTAGGAGGCCAAACACATTGCAGATTAAATTCCAGTGCAATTGGCTGGTATCCGCATCTCTCTCTGCATTGCCTCCTAGGGTCTTCATATAGTAATGGGAGCAAACACACAATAATGCAAATAAGAAAATAAATGCAATTTTCTCTTTTAAATTGTACTTATTATCATATACTACTAATTAGGAGGTCAACCACGTCGCAGACTAAATTCACTGCAGTTGGCTGGTGTCCGCAGCTCTCTTTGCATTGTCTCCTAGGGTCTTCATATAGTAATGGGAGTGACAGCAGGCAAACCTCTATAATGCAAATAAGAAAATAAATGCAATTTTCTCTTTTAAATAGTATTTATTATCATATACTAACAATTAAGAGGTCAATCACATTGCAGACTAAACTCCAGTGCAGTTGGCTGGTGTCCCGCAGCTCACTTGGCAATGTCTCCTAGGGTCTTCATATAGTAATGGAAGTGACTGCTGGCATACGCACAATAATTCAAAAAAGGAAATAAATGAAATTTTCTCTTCTAAAAATATTTATTATCATATGCTAACAATTAAGAGGTCAACCACATCGCAGAATAAACTCCTGTGCAGTTGGCTGGTGTCCGCAACTCTCTCTGCATTGTCTCCTAGGGTCTTCATATAGTAATGGTTGCAACCGCAGGCAAGCGCACAATAATGCAAATAAGAAAATAAATGCAATTTTCTATTTTAAATAGTCTGTATTATCATATACTAAGAATTAAGAGGTCAACCACATCGAAGACTAAACTCCTGTGCATTTGGCTGGTGTCCACAGCTCTCTCTACGTTGTCTCCTAGGGTCTTCCTTTAGTAATGGAAGTGATCGCAGGCAAAAGCACAATAATGCAAATATGAAAAGAAATGCAATTTTCTCTTTTAAATAGTATTTATTATCATATACTACCAATTAAGAAGACAACCACATCACAAACTAAACTGCAGTGCAGTTGGCCTGTGGCTGCAGCTGTCTCTGCATTTTCACCTAGTGTCTTCATATAGTAATGGGAGAGACCGCAGGCAAACGCACAATAATGCAAATAAGAAAATAAATGCAACTTTCCCTTTGAAATGGTATTTATTATCATATACAAACAATTAAGAGGACAACCACATGGCCAACTAACCTCCAGTGCAGTTAGCTGGTGTCCGCAGCTCTCTCAGCATTGTCACCTAGTGTCTTCATATATTAAAGGGAGGGACCACAGGCAAAGGAACAATAATGCAAATAAGAAAATAAATGCAATTCTCTCTTTTAAATAGTATTTATTATCATATACTCATAATTATGAGGCCAAACACATCGCAGATTAAATTCCAGTGCAATTGGGTGGTGTCCGCATCTCTCTCTGCATTGTCTCCGAGGGTCTTCATATAGTAATGGGAGTGACGGCAGGCAAACACACAATAATGCAAATAAGAAAATAAATGCAATGTTCACTTTTAAATAGTACTTATTATCATATACTACTAATAAGGAAGTCAACCACGTCGCAGACTAAATTCACTGCCGTTGGCTGGTGTCCGCAGCTCTCTCTGCATTGTCTCCTAGGGTCTTCATATAGTAATGGGAGAGACCGCAGGCAAACGCACAATAATGAAAATAAGGAAATAAATGCAATTTTCTCATTTAAATAGTATATATTATCATATACTAACAGGAAGGAGGTCAACCACATCGCAGACTAAACTGCAGTGTAGTTCGCTGGTGTCCTCAGCTCTCTCTGTATTGTCTCGTAGATTTTTCATATAGCAATGGGGGTGACCGCAGACAAACGAACATTACTTCAAATAAGAAAATAAATGCAATTTTCTCTTTTAAATATTATTTATTATCATATACTAACAATTAGGAGGTCAACCACATTGCAGACTAAACTCCAGTGGATTTGGCTGGTGTCTTCAGCTCTCTTTGTATTGTCTCCTAGGGTTTTCATATAGTAATGGGGGTGACCGCAGACAAATGAACATTAATGCAAATAAGAAAGTAAATGCAATTTTCTCTTTTAAATATTATTTATTAACATATAATACCGATTAAGAATTCAACCACATCGCTGGCTAAACTCCAGTGCAGTTGGCTGGTGTCTTCAGCTCTCTCTGCATTGTCTCCGAGGGTCTTCATAGAGTAATGGGAGTGACCGCAGGAAAACGCACGATAATGCAAATAAGAAAATAAATGCAATTTTATCTTTAATTAGTATTTATTATCATATACTACCAACGAAGAGGTCCACCACATCGCAGACTAAACTACAGTGCATTTGGCTGGTGTCCCCAGCTCTCTCTTCATTATCTCCTAGGGCCTTCATATAGTAATGGGATTGATTGCAGGCAAATCCACAATAATGCAAATAAGAAAATAAATGCAATTTTCTCTTTTAAATAGAATTTTTTATCATGTAATACCAATTAGAAGGTCACACAAATCATGGACTAAATTCCAGTGCAATTGGCTGGAGTCCGCAGCTCTCTCTGCATTGTCTCCTAGGGTCTTCATATCGTAATGGGAGTGACCGCAGGCAAACACACAATAATGCAAATAAGAAAATAATTGAAATTATCTCTTTTAAATAGTATTTATTATCATATACTAACAATTAGGAAGTCAACCACGTCGCAGACTAAACTCCAGTGCAGTTGTCTGGTGTCCTCAGCTCTCTCTGTATTGTCTCGTAGGTTTTTCATATAGTAATGGGGGTGACCGCAGACAAATGAACATTACTGCAAATATGAAAATAATTGCAATTTTCTCTTTTAAACATTATTTATTGTCATATACTAACAATTAGGAGGTCAACCACATTGCAGACTAAACTCCAGTGGATTTGGCTGGTGTCCTCAGCTCTCTCTGTATTGACTCGTAGGGTTTTCATATAGTAATGGGAGAGACCGCAGACAAACGAACATTAATGCACATAAGAAAATGAATGCAAATTTCTCTTTTAATTAGTATTTATTATCATATACTAACAAATAACAGGTCAACCACATCGCAGACTAATCTCCAGTGCAGTTGGCTGGTGTCCGCAGCTCTCACTGCATTGTCTCCTAGGGTCTTTATATAGTAATGGGACTGCCCACAGTCAAATGCACAATCATGAAAATAAGAAAATAAATGCAATTTTCTCTTTTAAATAGTATTTATTATCATATACTAACAATTAAAGAGACAACCACTTCACAGACTAAACTCCAGTGCATTTGCCTGGTGTCCTCAGCTCTCACTGTATTGTGTAGTAGTGTTTTCATGTAGTAATGGGAGTGACCGCAGACAAACGAACATTAAAAGCACAGTGATGAAAATAAGAAACAAAATGCAATTATCTCTTTTAAATAGTATTTATCATCATATACTAACAATTAAGTGGTCAACCACATCGCAGACTAAACTCCAGTGCAGTTGGCTGGTGAACGCAGCTCTCTCTGTATTGTCTTGTAGGGTTTTCATGTAGTAATGGGAGTGACCGCAGACAAACGAACATTAATGCAAATAAGAAAATAAAAGCAATTTTCTCTTTTAAATATTATTTATTATCATATACTAACAATTAGGAGGTCAACCACATCGCAGACCAAGCTCCAGTGCAGTTGGCTGGTGTCCGTAGCTCTCTCTGCATTGTCTCCTATTTTTTTCTTATAGTTATGGTTGTGACTGCAGGCAATAGAACAATAATGCAAATAAGAAAATAAATGCAATTTTCTCTTTTAAATAGTATTTATTATCATATACTAAAAATTAAGAAGTAAACCACATCACAGACTAATCTTCAGTGCATTTGGCTTGTGTCTGCAGCTCTCTCTGCATTACCTCCTAGGGTCGTCATATAGTAATGGGAGTGACCGCAAGCAAACACACAATTATGCAAATAAGAAAGTAAATGCAATTTTGTCTTTTAAATAGTATTTATTATCATATACTACCAATTAAGAGGTCAACGACGTCGGAGAGTAAACTCCAGTGCATTGGGCTGGTGTCTGCAGTTCTCTCTGCATTGTCACCTAGGGTACGTCTTATAGGTAGCTGTACCAATAACGTCCACACTCTTTTATAACAATCTTTACTAGTCGCTCGATATACAGAGATCTTCAGCAAAACACCAAGTAAACACAAACAAATCGCACGCTACTTAAGTTTACAGTCCAAAGACCATCGTCTGTCAAAGATATCACACTTCATTGCTGGTGGTGATCTCGGAGGAGTCGATCACCGCCACACAGCCCCCCCCCCCCCCCTGCAGTATGGAGTATCCGTCCGTGAGCGGAGGGGGGGTGGGATGGTGGCAGAAGGAGTGTCACTGGTAACTCTTCTGCATCGTCGGGGAGTGGGTGAGATGTTGGAGCCCGTGGTGTGGAACAGGGCCAGAGGACGTTGTAGTCCTCGAAACCAGCTGGTTGACGGAGGCGGCGGCCGATCCTGGAGCGTTGTGAAGGTGGCGTAGTGGCACGAAGTAGCACAAGACCTGAAGCACACACAAATGCTCTGATGGAGCCACTCGTTGCACTCGTGGGTAGGGGAAAACGTCGCACCACCCGGTGGCTTAGGGGGGCTGAGGAGCCTGTGGCATACGCATCCGTGAGGAGGACGTACACTGTCGAACCTTTGACGACTACGGCCAACCGTGTGATATCATCAGGAGGTACGCATGTTGTCAACTCAATTATCCTACCCTGTTGCGTGACATTGTTGTGTACTGTTGGCAGAGAGAAATCTGTGAATGGAGTGTCCGTGTGTGACGGTGAACAGTGTGTGTCGGTGTCACAGGGTAACTTGCTCGACCGTGGGCGTTAAGGGGAGGGTGGGGGGTCACCGGTCTGGCTCGAAATAGAGACGTGCGGGCTGTTGGTCGATTGCGAGTGATGGGCGCTGCTCGGTGATGGGCAAGTTTGGTTTGTTGCATATTGGGAGGTGTCACTCGGGTGAGAGCTGGTGGCATGTAACACCCCTGATTGCGAGTCCGATGGGGGGAGGGTTTGGCTCGGTGTAGGCGAGAGTGGTGTGAACCCTCGGAAAGGAGATTCCTGAGAGCCGTGAGCATCAAGTGTGCTCGACGTGGGATCATCCACAAGGTAAGGGTCTATAGGGGGCTCAACGAGGGCAGGCTTTATCCTGTGTAGTGACACAGTGATGGGGGTATTTCTCACCAGGATGTCCATTGTCTGGCTCGAACGTTTTACCACCTCGTAAGGGCCGGTGTACGGAGGCTGTAAGGGCGTCCGCACTGTATCATCTTGCTTCATGACGAATTTGCACGTGCTCAGAGTGAGAGGGACGTAAGTGCGAGGGGGTGTGTGACTGACGGGTGGTGCTAGTTTCAGATTGGAGCAGTGGAGTCTGACTCTCTCGACTAAGGTTGGTAGTTCAGGAAGAGCAGACACTGGTGTTGGAGAAATGAGCTCCCCTGGGAGGACCAAGGTCTGTCCGTAGACGAACTCTGCAACCGTGCCATTTAGGTCCTCTTTGTAGGTCGCGCGGAGTCCGAGAAAGACGAAAGGTAAGGCGTCTGTCCACAGAGTCCGTGGCAGCGTAGGGAGGCTTTCAGAGTTCTGTACCATCTCTCTATGAGGCCATTACTCTGTGGGTGGTAGGAAGTCGTATGGATTCTTACGATGCCGCACAGAGTACAAATGGCTTTAAACAGTGCCGACTCGAATTGTCTGCCTTGATCCGAAGTTAGTACAGAAGGGCAGCCAAAGCGGGTGATCCACGATTCCAGGAATGCACGTGCTACTGTCTCAGCCGTGATGTTTAGGAGTGGGATTGCTTCTACCCAACGTGTTGTCCTATCTATTGCAGATAAGACATAGCGGTAACCTTCCGAGGGGGGAAGGGGTCCCACCAGGTCGATGTGGACATGCTGGAAGCGTCCGGAAGGGACAGGAAAGGTGCCGAGGGGGGGGGGGCGAGGTGTGCCTAGTTGTTTTGCTGCGTTGGCAAGGAATGCATGATCGAGCCCAGGCTTGGCAGTGTCGGCGTATGTTATGCGAGACGAAACGTTCGGTTACCAGTCTTGTTGAAGCACACACCCCTGCGTGTGCCAGGTTGTGCAGCTTCAAAAAAACCTCTCGTTGAAGTGGCTGGGGTATGAAGGGGCGAAGTGTGCCCGTAGATTCGTCGCACCACACCTCGCCTATCACACCAGGGAAAGTTGATCGTACTGGTTTCAAAGATGAACTGTGATTGGAGATTAGTGAAATTGTCTGCTCGTCAGCTGACTGCAATGCAGCGAGGTTAGATAGATCCAGGAGGGTGGTGACGGCGTCCACTCTAGAAAGAAAATCGGCCACTACATTGTCGGCCCCTTTTATATATCTGAAGTCGGTTGTAAATTGGGATATATAATCAAAGTGTCTGAAGCGGCGTGGGGGCGGGTCAACTGGTTTTTTTTTTATAGCAGCCGCGAGTGGTTTATGGTTGGTAAGCACAAAAAAGTTGCGACCTTCGACCTCTGAGCGGAAGTGTTTTATCGCCGCATATACCGCGAGTAGTTCTCGGTCAAAGGCGGAATATTTCTTCTGAGCCGGGTTTAACTTTTTTGAAAAGAAGAGTAGGGGCTGTAGTATCGCCGACTGTCTGACTTAATACAGCTCCTATCGCCGTGTCACTTGCATCCGTAGTGATGGACAATTCTGCGTCGGGATGCAGGTGGGCGATAGTGATTGCACTGGCGAGTAGCTTATTAAGATTCTCGAATGCGGCTTCCATTTGGAGTGTCCACTGTACTGGTCGGGAGCCTGACGTTTGTGGCCCGGCGAGTGCGTCTGTAAGGGGGGCTTGTACTTCTGCTGCAGCCGGTAGGTGCTTTCGGTAATAATTAATTGTTCCAATGAATCACCGTAACTCTTTGTAGTTTGTGGGGCAAGACATTTCTAGAATCGGTGTCACTTTCGCAGGTGGCGGTGTAGTGCCTTTGTCCGAAACTATGAACCCAAGGAAGGTGACGGAAGGTTGGTACAGTTGTAACTTCTTTGCATTAGTTTCAATACCGGCCGCTGTTAAGGTGTCAAAAACGATCTGTACGTGTCTTTTGTTGTCTGTGACTGTGGGGCTGAAGACGAGAATATCGTCTAAGTAGACAAAGCAAAAGTCTAGATGGAAGAGCACTTCGTTTATGAAACGCTGCCAAGTTTGAGTGGCATTGCACAGGCCGAAAGGAATGAAACGATATTGGAATAGTCCCAACGGTGTCGTGATGGCTATTTTTTCTACATCGTCCGGAGCCATCGGTATTTGGTGATAGGCGCATTCACAATCTATTACTGAAAATACTTTTGCACCCGCAAAGGCATGTGTAAAATCCGTGACATTTAGTACGGGGTATTTGTCCGGTATAGTGCGCGCGTTCAAATGCCTGTAATTGCCGCACATACGCTTGGTCCCGACTTTCTTATCCACGAAGTGCATGGATGTGGACCTACAGCTGGAGGATGGTTCTAACACACCCGACTGCAAAATTTCGTTAATCTGTTCCCGTGCCGTTTTCATTAGTTCCGGTTTCAAACGTCGTGGTCTACTAGAAATAGGCGGACCGTCAGTCAAACGCAGCTTGTGGACCGTGCCGTTGGTTACTATGGCAACGCCTGGCGCCATTTGCGAAGTATCTTGTTTGGCGGTAGTTGGGCGAGCGGCCGCATGGGGATTAGGCGGCGCGATCGTCGAAACCTTACAGGTTGGCCGTGCGTCAAAAGTTCCTACGATGCTTGGAGTGTTTGTCGCTGCGAGGTTGGTACACTGAGTTCTAGTTGTAGACCGTGCCACAGGCGTGAAGGGCGGCGCTAGGGGCGACAAGAAGACAGGTGAGCTCTCAATGTTATTGTTTTTAGTACTGGTGAGGGCCGTGTCAGTTACCGGGGGCGCTGGCACGCAGTCGAAACGCGGAGCGGTCGTGTTAACTAGGAGGCCAGCACCAACACTTGCGTATGCAGGGCGGAACAGAACGGAAGGATTACAGACAATGTCAACCTTGCGCGCGAGCGCGGTATCACTGTTTGAGCACTGACTAACCTGTGCATTGTTATCCAAGCGCGGCTGTTGTAGTGTAGAAAGCAGCTCCCGCGCAGATTGAAGCTCGGCGGTGGCGATGTCCAAGTTGTGGCGTAGCTCGAAATGTTCTTGGCGGAGCTGTGCGGACACTTCCTGTTCGATAAGCCATTTATTGATGATGTCTTGTAATGCTGTCGATATGGTTGAACATGTGTGGGCGAGATGCACCCGGGTTGTGGGGTCAGTTTCACTTGCGCTCGACGAAGCACACGGAAAGTGTTTGTTTGATGGGTAGTGAAACACTGTATCCCACACTATATCTGGCCAAAGTTTGTGATGTCGCAAGAAATCGATGCCGAGGATCGGTTGTTCGATGTCGGTCACTAGAAATGTCCACTCGAGGTGGCAATCCGATGAGAGTTTGGCCGTGTAGATCGTCGACCCTGAGCATGTCAAACTCGTGGCGTTCACTGCTTGGAGTAGTGTCCGATGGAGGCGGATGTTTGTAGAGATCATCTCCGTCGGTAATAAGGAGACATCCGCACCCGTGTCCACCAGAAAATGTCGACCTGAAGACAAGTCTTTCACGTAAACCCGGCCACTGTCCGTGATATGTCCCTGGACGGAATGAAGCATCTGTTGGCGCCTGTTCTTTCTTACGCAGGAGGTGGCGCCGCAACCTACCTGCGACCGGCGTTTGGGAAACAGCATGGCTTTCTACACTTCTTTGCTGCCTCACCAAACCTAGTGTGATAGAAGCAGTAGGGGTACTGCGGTTCTTCCTGCGGATGAGGGGCGGACACTGCCTCCGACTCTGAGTCGTAGTCGGACGCGGGCGGGGGGGTTGGCCGCGCCGCGAAACTAACTGTCCTTTGTTTGTTGAGTAATGGGGGGGCGGGGTCGGCCGACGTGTTGTGAGGGCGGCCGCGGCCTGCCGCCGGATATCGCGTATGCTCGTTCTGATCGTTGAGGGGTGGTAGTCTGCTGTTGTATAACAAACACGTGTTGTGAACATTGTCGGTGGCAGCCACCCTCCGTTCTGCGGGTTCAGGTGAGCAGGGTGCCAGAGCCAGGCGGATATCCTGCGGGAGCTTGTCGGTCCAGATCGCGAGGAGAGTCTTGTCTGGTATAGTGTCCTCGTCGATGATCGTTCATAAACGTCTCCACAGTTGCGACGGAGTGCGGGTTCCTAACTGCTCCAAGTGAAGTACACTGCGGATAGCTGCATCTGTAGTGCGCTCTAAACGTTGGAGGACGGTCTTCTTGGCCCGGGTGTACCTCAAAGGCATGGCTTGGGTTCCTGATGAGATCGTATTTGTCGTGGAGATGCGAAATTAAGCAAAGAAATTTGGTTGCCTCGTCTAGTCTGTAATGGTTAAAAATTTCGTCGGCGATAGCGAACCACGTTGTCGCCTTTTCAGGCGTGAACGGAGGCAACTTCGGTAGCCGCGAGTACATGGGCGTGGATTTATTCTCGTACTGCGGACACTGTTGCGGGGTCGACAAGATATCTTGCAGTGATGTCGGTGGGGCACTATGTCGTACTGCTTGTTCCGCGAGTATCGCGAAGTTCACTCGCATGGACAGCATCGGACGTAACTGTTGATCCGGGACGTGAACGGCCGGCACTGGCGTCGAGACCCGCGCCACGGGACACGGTGGTCTATTCGACATATAGCACATATCCTGTAAGTCATTGATAAATGTACTGTCACAGTTTTGTGGTAAGCTCGCCGGAAACTGTGGCGGGCAATGTTCAACGTTTATGATGCACGTGTCGTGTGGTGTAGCTGAGGGTGACGAGTGCGATTCTTTACACTGAAATTCGTACGATAGCACATTGTTCACCTTAGCTTGTAGCATTGAGTCGGCACTCTGGTAGTTTAATTGTGAATTCACAAACATGTGCTGCTGGTGTGGCGCAGAGTGATACCAATTTTGCCCTCGTGGTGTGGAGCACATGCGATTGTTTACATTTGGAAAAGCACTACACTCGATTTGTTGGGCGGGAGATAATGGCATGTAGGCACCCATACTAGCTGCTGGCAATGAATTTCGTGAAGTGCTTTGCTGTGAGCTGCTGTTGAAACCTGAGTCGTTGTCCGGCCGTTGGCTTTGCGGGTACACAAAACTTGATGCATTCGAGTACGAGCTCAAGACCTGCGGCGAAAATTGTCCGTATTGTCCTTGCTGCACAGTCGATGCCGTCGGATATCCAAAGCTTTGTGACTGTAGTGGCGGAAATCCTGAAAGCTTAGGTTGTCGGTTCTCCATTGTCTGTGGTGCACAACATAGCCTCGGAATTTTCTCGCGGTGCGGAAGGCGCATACCGGTATTTTCACACGAACGGGTTGAAAAAAATACTTTCGAACTGCGGGGTCACCAATATGGTACGTCGTATAGGTAGCTGTACCAATAATGTCCACACTCTTTTATAACAATCTTTACTAGTCGCTCGATATACAGAGTTCTTCAGCAAAACACAAAGTAAACACAAACAAATCGCAAGCTACTTAAGTTTACAGTCCAAAGACCACCATCTGTCAAAGATATCACACTTCATTGCTGGTGGTGATCTCAGAGGAGTCGATCACCGCCACATAGTAATAGGAATGACCCCAGGCAAATGCACAATAATAATATAAAAGCAATTTTCTCTTTTAAATAGTATTCATTTTCATATACTAACAATTAAGAGGTCAACCACTTCGCCGACTAACCTCCAGTGTAGTTAGCTGGTGTCCGCAGGTCTCTCTGCATTGCCTCGTAGGGTCTTCATATAGTGATGGGAGTGACCGCAGGCAAAGACACAATAAAGCAAATAAGAAAATAACTGCATTTTCTCTTTGAAATAGTATTTATTTTCATATAATCACAATTAGGAGGTCAACCACATCACAGACTAATCAATTGTGAAGGTGGCTGATGTCCGCAGCTCCCTCTGCATTGTCTGCTAGGGTCTTCATATAGTAATGGGAGTGACCGCATGGAAACGCATAATAATGCAAATAAGAAAATAAATGCAATTTTCTCTTTTAAATAGAATTTATTATCATATACTACCAATTAAGAGGTCAAACACATCACAGAATAAACATCAGTGCAGTTGGCTTTTGTCTGCAGCTCTCTCTGCATTGTCACCTAGGGTCTTCATATAGTAATGGGAGTGACAGCAAGCAATCGCACATTTATGCAAATAAGAAAATAAATGATATTTTCTCTTTTAAATAGTATTTATTATCATATACTATCAATTAAGAGGTCAACCACATCGCCGACTAACGTCCTGTGCAGTTAGCTGCTGTCCGCAGCTCTCACTGCATTGTCTCCTAGGGTCTTCATATAGTAATGGGAGTAACCGCAGGCAAAGGCACAATAATGCAAATAAGAAAATAAATGCAATTTTTGCTTTTAAATAGTATTTATTATCATATACTCACAATCAGGACATCAACCACATTGTAGACAATACTCTAGTGCATTTGGCTGGTATCCGCAGCTCTCTCTGGATTGGCTCCTAGGGTGTGACTGCAGGCAAATGCAGAATAATGCAAATAAGAAAATAAATGCAACATTCACTTATAAATAGTATTTATTATCTTATAGTAACAATTTAGAGGTCAACAACATCTCAGACTAAACCACAGTGCAGAAGGCTGGTGTCCGCAGCTCTCTCTGCATTGTCTCCTAGGGTTTTCATATAGTAATGGGAGAGACCGCAAGCAAACGCACAATAATGCAAAAAAGAAAATAAATGCAATCTTCTCTTTTAAATAGTATTTATTATCATAAACTAGAAATTAAGGGGTCAACTTCATCACAATTTTCTCTTTTAAATAGTATTTATTATCATATACTAACAATTAAGAGGTCAACCACGTCGCAGATTAAACTCCAGTGCATTTGGCTGGTGTCCGCATTTCAATCTCAATTGTCTCCTAGGGTCTTCATATATAAATGGGAGTGACCGCAGGCAAATGCACGATAATGCAAATAAGAAAATAAATGTATATTTCTGTTTTAAATAGCATTTAGTATCATGTTGTTGTTATTTGGTCTTCAGTCAGGTGACTGGTTTGATGCTGCTGCTCTCCACTCTACTCTGTCCTGAGCAAGCCTTTTCATCTCCTCATAAGAACGACAACCCACATCCACTTGAATCTGCTTACTATACGCGTCTCTTGGTCTCCCTCTGCGATCTTTCCCCCACACACTTCCCTCCAATGCTAAATTTACGATTCCTCGATGTCTAAGAATGTGTCCCACCAAGTGATCCCTTCTTTTAGTCATGGTGTGCCAAAAATTCCTTTTCTCACCAATTCTGTTAAGTACCTCTTCATTAGTTATGAGATCTATCCACCTAATCTTCAGCATTCTTCTGTAGCACCACATTTCAAATGCCTCTATCCTCTTCCTGTCCGCACTGCTTATCGTCCATGTTTCACTCCACAACACTCCACACAAATGCCTTCAGAAAAGACTTCCTTACACTTCAATTAATATTCGATGTTAGCAAATTTCTATTTTTCAAAAATGCTTTTCTTCCCATTGCCAGTCTGATTTTTATATCCTCTGTACTGCAACCATCGCATGTTATTTTACTACCCAAGTAACAGAACTCATCTACCACCTTCATTGTTTCGTTACCTAATCTAATTCCTTCAGTATCACCTGATTTTCTAAGACCGCATTCCATTATTTTTGTTTTGCTCTTGTTAATGTTCATTTTATACGCTCTCTTCAACACACTGTCCATTCTATTTAACTGCTCTTCCCGGTCCTTTGCTGTCTCTGACAGAATTACAATGTCATCAGCAAAACACATTGTTTTTATTTCTTCCCCCTGAACTTTAATCCCTATTCCAAATTTTTCCTTGCTTTTCTTCACCGCCTGCTCAATGTACAAATTAAATAGCCTCGGAGAAAGGCTACAACCCTGTCTTACTCCATTCCCAACTGATGCTTCCCTTTCATTCCCTTCGAGTCTAATAACTGCGGTCTGGCTTTTGTACAAGTTGTAAATAACTCTCCTTTCCCTGTATTTTACTCCCTGCTGATTTCAGAATTTGAAAGAGTGTATTCCAGTCAACATTGGCAAAAGCTTTCTACAAAAGCTAAAAATGTTGGTTTGCGTTTCCTTAACCTATCTTCTAAGATAAGACGTAAAGTGAGTATTGCCTCCCGGGTTCCTACGTTCCTCCTGAATTCAAACTGATCTTCCCCGAGGTCAGCTTCTACCAGCTTTCCCATTCTCCTGTAGATAATTCGTGTTAAAATTTTTCAACCATGACTTATCAAACTTATGCTTCTGTAGTTTTCACACCTGTCTGCGCCTGATTTCTTTGGAATGGGGATTATTACATTTTTCTTAAAGTCTGAGAGTCTCATACATCCTACACACCAGTTCAAATAGTCTTGTCATGGCTGGCTCTCCCAGAGCCTTCAGTAGCTCTGAGGGTATGTCATCTACTCCTGGGGCCTTGTTCCGACCTAGGTCTTTCAGGGCTCTGTCAAATTCATCTCTCAGTATAGTATCTCCTATTTCATCTTGATCTACTTCCTCTTCCATTCCTACAACATCATCTCCAAGTTCATTTCCTTTGTAGAGCTGCTATATATACTCTTTCCACCTTTCAGCTTTTCCTTCTTTGCTGAGAACTGGTTTTCCATCAGGGTCCTTGATATTCATAGAGCTGTCTTTCTTATCCCCAAATGTCTCTTTTATTTTCCTGTAGGCGGTATCTACTTTTCCCCTTCTTATACATTCTTCTACAGAGCTGCATTTGGCTTCTAGCCACTCCTGCTTAGCCATTTTGCACTTCCTGTCAATCTCATTTCTTAGTCGTCTGTGCTTCATTTTGCCCGTTTCATTTACTGCATTTTTATATTTTCTCCTTTCATCAATTAAATTTAGTATTTCCTGTGATATCCAAGGATTTTTTGTAGCTCTTGCCTTTCTACCTATTTTGTCCTCTGCTGCCTTCACTATTTCATCTCTCAATGCTACCCATTCCTCTTCTACTGTTTTATTTCCCCCTCTTTCTGTCAATTGGTGCCTAAATCTCCCTCCAAATTTCTCCAGAACTTCAGGTTCCTTCAATTTATCTAAGTCCCATCTCCTTATTTTCCTACCTTTCTGCAGTTTTTTCAGTTTCAGCCTACAGTTCATGACTAACAAGTTATGGTCAGAGTCTATATCTGCCCCTGGGTATGTTTCAGAGTTTATCACCTGGTTCCGGAATCTATGTTTTACCATTATAAAATATATCAGATACCTTCCGGTGTCTCCTGGTCTCTTCCATGTATACAACCTTCTTTTGTGATTCTTAAACCATGTGTTTGTTATGATTAAATTCCGTGCAAAATTCTACCAGGCGACTTCCTCTTTCATTCCTTCTGCCCAGTCCATATTCACCTACTATTTTTTTCTTCTCTTCCTTTTCCTACTACTGAATTCCAGTCTCCCATAACAATTTAGTTTTCCTCTCCCTTAACTGTCTGAATAATTTCCTTTAGCTCCTCATATATTTCTTCGATTTCCTCCTCATCAGCAGAGCTAGTTGGCATATAAACCTGTACTACTGTTGTTGGTGTTGGCTTCGTATCTATCTTGATAATGATAATGCAATCACTGTGCTGCTTATAGTAGTTTACCTGCATTCCTATCTTCTTATTCATTATCAGTCCTACACAATTAAGGGAACTAACATTTCACGCTCCGATCCGTAGAATGCCAGTATTGTCTTTCCTGATGACAACATCCTCCTGAGTAGTCCCCGCCCGGAGATCCAAATGGGAGACTATTTTACCTCCGGAATATTTTACCCAAGAGCATGCCATCATCATATTTTCATACAGTAGAGCTGCATGTCCTCGGGAAATGTAACGGCTGTAGTTTCCCCTTGCTTTCAGCCGTTCGTAGTAATAGTGTGGCAACGCCACATTAGCTGTTGTTACAAGGCCAGCTCAGTCTATCATCCAGACTGTTGCCCCTGTAACTACTGAAAAGGCTGCTGCCCCTCTTCAGGAACCACACATTTGTCTGGCCTCTCCACAGATACCCCTCCTCTGTGGTTGCACCTACGGTACGGCTATCTGCATCGTTAAGGCACGCAAGCAAACCCACCTCGGCAATGTCTGTGGTTCATGGGGGTGTTTAGTATCATATACTAACAATTAAGAAGTCAACCACATTGCAGAATAAACACCAGTGCAGTAGACTGAGGTCCGCACTTCTCCCTGCGATTCCTCCTAGGGTCTTCATATAGTAATGGGAGTGACCGCAGGCAAACGCACAAATATGCAAATAAGAAAATAAATGCAATTTTCTCTTTTAAATAGCATTTCGTATGATATACTAACAATTAAGAATACAACCACGTCACACACTAAACTCAAGTGCAGTTGGCTGGTGTCCGCAGCTCTCTCTGCATTGTCTCCTAGGGTCTTCATATTGTAATGGGACTGAACGCAGGCAAACGTACAATAACGCAAATAAAAAAATAAATGCAATTTTCTCTTCCAAAAGTATTTATTGTCACATACTAACAATTAAGAGGTCAACCACATCGCAGACTAAACTCCAGTTCAGTTGGCTGGTGTCAGCATCTCTCCCTGCATTGTCTCTTAGTGTTTTCATATAGTAATGGTTGTGAACGCTGGCAAACACACAATAATGCAAATAAGAAAATAAATGTAATTTTCTGTTTTAAATAGTATTTATTATCATATACCACCAATTAGGAGGTCGACCAAATGGTAGACTAAATTCCAGTGCAGTTGGCTGGTGTCCTCAGCTCTCTCTGTATTGTCTCGTAGGATTTTCATATAGTAATGAAAGTGACCGCAGACAAACGAACATTACTGCAAACAAAAAAATAATCCAATTTTCTCCTTTAGATATTATTTATTATCATATACTAACAATTAGGTCAACCACATTGCACACTAAACTCCAGTGGAGTTGGCTGGTGTCCTCAGCTCTCTCTGTTCTCTGTATTGTCTCGTAGGGTTTTCATATAGTAATGGGAGTGACCACAGACAAACGAACATTAATGCAAATAGAAAATAAATGCAATCTTCTCTTTTAAATAGTATTTATTATCATGTACTAACAATTAAGGAGTCAACCACATCACAGACTAAACTCCAGTGCAGTTGACTGGTGTCCTCAGCGCTCAATGTATTGTCTAGTAGTGTTTTCATATAGTAATGGGAGTGAGCGCAGGCAAACACACAATAATGCAAATAAGAAAATAAATGCAATTTTTTCTATTCAATCTTATCTGTTATCATATACTAGCAATAAAGACGTCAACCATATCGTAGACTCAACTCCAGTGCAGTTTGTATTGTATCATATGTCTTCA
Organism: Locusta migratoria; assembly: GCA_026315105.1. Lineage (NCBI taxonomy): Eukaryota > Metazoa > Arthropoda > Insecta > Orthoptera > Acrididae > Locusta > Locusta migratoria. The sequence goes on from JAOYRU010000267.1 coordinate 102,286, forward strand.
TAAAGTAATGGGAGTGAACGCAGGCAAACACACAGTAATTCAAATAAGAAAATGAAGCAATTTTCTCTTTTAAATTGTATTTATTATCATATACTAACAATTAAGAGGTCACTCACATCGCAGACTAAACTCTAGTGCAGTTGGGTGGTCTCCACAGCTCTCTCTGCATTGTCTCCTAGGGTCTTCAGTAAGTATTGGGAGTGAACGCAGGCAAACGCACAATAATGCAAATATGAAAATAAACACAATTATTTCTTCTAAATAGTATTTATTATCATATACTAACAATTAAGGGGACAACAACAATTCAGACTAAACTCCAATGCAGTTGTCTGGTGTCCGCAGCTCTCTCTGCATTGTCTCCTAGGGTCTTTATATAGTAACGGAAGTGACCGCAGGCAAACGCACTATAATGCAAATAAGAAAATAAATGCAATTTTCTCTTTTAAATAGTCTTTACTGTAATATACAAACAATTAAGATGTCAACCTCATTGTAGACCAAATACCAGTGCAGTTGGCTGGTGTCCTCAGCTCTCTCTGTATTGTGTCGTAGGGTTTTATTATAGTAATAGGAGTAATCGCAGGCAAACGCATAATAATAAAATAAAAGCAATTTTCTCTTTTTAAATAGTATTTAGTATCATATACTGACAATTAAGAAGTCAACCACGTCACAGACTAAACTTCAGTGCAGTTGGCTGGTGTCTGCAGATCTCTCTGCATTGTCTCCTGGGGACTACATGTAGTAATGGGACTGAATTCAGGCATATGCACAATGATGCAAATATGAAAATAATTCCAATTTTCTCTTTGAAATAGTAATTATTTTCATATACTAACAATTAAGTGGTCAACCACTTCGCCGACTAACCTCCAGTGTAGTTAGCTGGTGTCTGCAGCTCTCTCTGCAGTGTCTCCTAGCGTCTTCATATTGTAATGGGAGTGAAAGCAGACAAACGAACATTAATGCAAATAAGAAAATAAATGCAATTTGCTGTTTTAAATAGTATTTATTATCATATAGCACCAATTAGGAGGTCGACCAAATGGTAGACTAAATTCCAGTGCAGTTGGCTGGTGTCCTCAGCTCTCTCTGTTCTGTGTATTGTCTCGTAGGGTTTTCATATGGTAATGGGAGTGACCGCAGACAAACGAACATTAATGCAAATAGAAAATAATTGCAAATTTCTCTTTTAAATAGTATTTATTATCATATACTACTAATTAGGAGGTCATCCACATAGTAGACTAAATTCCAGTGCAGTTGGCTGTTGTCCGCAACTCAGTCTGCAATGTCTCCTATTGTCTTCACATAGTATTGGGAGTGTCCGCAGGTAAATGCACAATAATGCAAATAAGAAAATAAATGCAATTTTCTCTTTTCAATATTACTTATTATCCTATACTAACAAGTAGGACGTCAACCACATTGCAGACTAAACTCCAGTGCCGTTGGCTGGTGTCCTCAGCTCTCTCTGTATTGTCTCCTAGGGTTTTCATATAGTAATGGGAGTTACCGCAGACAAATTAGCATTAATGCAAACAGGAAAAAAATGCAATTTTCTATTTTAAATTTTCTTTATTAACATATAGTACCAATTAAGAGGTCAACCACATCGCAGACTAAACTCCAGTGCAGTTGGCTGTTGTCCGCAGCTCTCTCTGAAATGATTCCCAGGGTCTTCTTATAGTAATGGAAGTGTCCGCAGGTAAACGCACAATAATGCAAAGAAGAAAATAAATGCAAATTTCTCTTTTAAATAGTATTTATTATCATATACTCAGAATTCGGAGGCCAAACACATTGCAGACTAAATTTCAGTGCAATTGGCTGGTGTCCGCAGCTCTCTCTGCAGTGTCTCCTAGGGTCTTCATATAGTAATGGGAGTGACCGCAGGCAAACACACAACAATGCAAAGAAGAATATAAATGCAATTTTCTCTTTTCAATAGTGTTTATTATTATATACTACCAATTAGGAGGGCAACCACATCGCTGTTGGCTGTTGTCCGCAGCTCTCTCTGCATTTTCTCCAAGAGTCGTCATATAGTAATGGGAGAGACAGCAGGCAACCGCACAATAATGCAAATAAGGAAATAAATGCAATTTTCTCTTTAAATAGTATTCATTATCATATACTACGAATTAAGAGGTCAACCACATCGCAGACTAAACTCCAGTGCAGGTGGCTGGTGTCTGCAGCTCTCTCTGCATTGTCTCGTAGGGTCTTCATATAGTAATGGAAGTGACCGCAGAAAAACGAACATTAATAAAAATAAGAATATAAAAGAAAATAAATGCAATCTTCTGTCTTAAATAGTATTTATTATCATATACTAATAATTAAGGGGTCAACCACATTGCAGACTAAACACCATTGCAGTTGGCAGGTGACCGAAGCTCTCTCTGTGTTGTCTCGCAGCATTTTCATATAATAATGGGAGTCACCACTGGCAAATGAACAATAATGCAAATAAGAAAATGAATACAATTTTTTCTTTTAAATATAATTTATTATTAAATACTAACAATTAATATGTCAACCACTTCGCAGACCATACTCCAGTGCAGTTGGCCGGTGTCCGCAGGTGTCTCTGTAGTGTCTCCTATGGTCTTTATATAGTAATGGGAATGCCCACAGTCAAATGCACAATAATGCAAATAAGAAAATAAATGCAATTTTCTTTTTTAAATAGTATTTATGCAGACTAAACTCCAGTGTAGTTTTCTGGTGTCCTCAGCTCTCTCCGTATTGTCTTGTAGTGTTTCATATAGTAATGGGAGTGACCGTAGACAAACGAACATTAATGCAAATAGGAAAATTAATGCCATTTTCTCTTTTAAATATTATTTATTATCATATACTAACAATTAGGAGGTTAACCACATCACAGACTAATCTCCAGTGCAGTTGGCTGGTGTTCGCAGCTCTCTCTAAATTTTTTCCTAGGTTCTTCCTATAGAAATGTGTGTGATCTCAGGCAAACATACAATAATGCAAATGAGAAAATAAATGCAATCTTCTCTTTTTAATAGTATTTATTATCGTTTATTAAAAATTAAGGGGTCAACCACATCGCAGACTAGACTCCAGTGCAGTTGGCTGATGACCGTAGCTCTCTCTGTATTGTCTCGTATGGTTTTCATATTGTACTGGGAGTGACCGCAGGCAAACGACCAATAATGCAAATAAGAAACTAAATGCAATTTTCTCTTTTAAATATTATTTATTATTATATACTAACAATTAAATGTTCACGAACGTCGCAGACTATACTCCAGTGCAGTTGGCTGGTGTCTGCAGCTCTCTCTGCATTTTCTCCTAAGGTCTTCATATAGTAATGGGTGTCAACGCAGGCAAACGTACAATAATGCAAATAAGAAATAAAATTAAAATTTTCTCTTCTAGAAAGTAATTATTATCATATGCTAACAATTTATGAGATCAACCACATCGCAGACTAAACTGCAGTGCAGTTGGCTCTTGTCGGCAGCTCCCTCTGCATTGTCTCCTGGGGTCCTTATATAGTAATGGGAGAGCCCACAGTAAAATGCACAATAATGCAAATAAGTAAATAAATGCAATTTACTTTTTTAAATAGTATTTATGCAGACTAAACTCCAGTGTAGTTTTCTGGTGTCCTCAGCTCTCTCCGTATTGTCTTGTAGTGTTTCATATAGTAATGGGAGTGACCGTAGACAAACGAACATTAATGCAAATAAGAAAATAAATTCAATGTTCTCTTTTAAATAGTATTTATTATCATATACTAAAAATTAAGGGGTTAACCACATCACAGACTAATCTCCAGTGCAGTTGGCTGGTGTTCGCAGCTCTCTCTAAATTTTTTCCTAGGTTCTTCCTATAGAAATGGGTGTGATCTCAGGCAAACATACAATAATGCAAATGAGAAAATAAATGCAATCTTCTCTTTTTAATAGTATTTATTATCGTTTATTAAAAATTAAGGGGTCAACCACATCGCAGACTAGACTCCAGTGCAGTTGGCTGATGACCGTAGCTCTCTCTGTATTGTCTCGTATGGTTTTCATATTGTACTGGGAGTGACCGCAGGCAAACGAACAATAATGCAAATAAGAAAATAAATGCAATTTTCTCTTTTAAATATTATTTATTATTATATACTAACAATTAAAAGTTCAACCACATCGCAGACTATACTCCAGTGCAGTTGGCTGGTGTTTGCAGCTCTCTCTGCATTGTCTCTTAGTGTTTTCATATAGTAATGGTTGGGAACGCCGGCAAACACACAATAATGCAAATAAGAAAATAAATGCAATTTTATTTTTAAACAATATTTATTATCATATACTAACAATTAGGAGGTCAACCATATCGCAAACCAAACTTCAGTGCAGTTGGCTTGTGTCTGCAGCTCTCCCTGCATTGTCTCCGAGGGTCTTCATATATTAATGGAAGTGACCTCAGGCAAAGGCACAATAACGCAAATAAGATAATAAATGCAATTTTCTCTTTTAAATAGTATTTATTATCATATACTAACAATTAGGAGGCCGATCACATCGCAGACTAAATTCCAGTGCAGTTGGCTGCTGTCCACAGCTCACTCTGCTTTGTCTCCTAGGGTCTTCATATAGTAATGGGTGTGACCGCAGGCAAACACACAATAATTCAAAGAAGAAAATAAATGCAATTTTCTGTTTCAAATAGTTTTTATTATCATATACTAACAATTAGAAGATCAACGACATCACAGACTAAACTCAAGTGCAGTAGGCTGGTGTCCCCAGCTCTCACTGTATTGTCTCGTAGTGTTTTCATATACTAATTTGAGTGACCGCAGGCAAAAGCACAATAATACAAATAAGAAAATGAATGCAATTTTCTCTTTTAAATCTTATTTATTATCTTATACTAGCAATTAAGAGGTCAACCATGTTCCAGACTAAACTCCAGTGCAGTGGGCTGGTGTCCGTAGCTCTCTCTGTATTGTATCCTATGGTCTTCATATAGTAATGGGAGTGAACGCAGTCAAACACACAATAACTCAAATAAGAAAATGAAAGCAATTTTCTCTTTTAAATACTATTTATTATCATATACTAACGATTAACGGGTCAAAGACATCGCAGACTAAACTCTTCAGTTGGGTGGTCTCCACAGCTGACTCTGCATAATGCAAATAAGACAATAAATACCATTTTCTCATTTAAATGGTATTTATTATCATATACTAACAATTAAGAGGTCAACCAAATCGCAGACTAAACTCCAGTGCAATTGGCTGGTGGCAGCTGCTTTCACTGCATTGTCTCCTAGGTTCTTCATATAGTAATGGAAGTGAGAGGAGGCAAACGCACAATAATTCAAATAAGAACATAAATGCTAATTTCTCTTTTAAATAGTATGTATTATCATAAACTAACAATTAAGGGGTCAACCACATGGCAGACTAAACTCCAGTTTATTTGGCTGGTGTCCGCAGCTCTCTGTGCATTGTCTCCTAGGGGCTTCATATAGTAGTGGGAGTGATCGCAAGCATACGCACAATAATGCAAATAAGAAAATAAATGCAATTTTCTCATTTAAGTAGTATTTATTATCATATACTGACAATTAAGAGGTCAACCACATTGCCCGCTAAACTCTAGTGCTGTTGGCTGGTGTCCCCCGCACTCAATGCATTTTCTCCTAGGGTCTTCATATATTAATGGGTGTGACCTCAAGCAAAGCGCAATAATGCAAGTAAGAAAATAAATGCAATTTTCTCTTTTAGATAGTATTTATTATCATATACTCACAATTAGGAGGCCAATCACCTCGCAGTCTAAATTCCAGTGCAGTTGGGTGGTGTCCACAGCTCTCTCTGCATTATCTCCTAGGGTCTTCATATAATAATGGGTGTGACCGCAGGCAAACACACAATAATTCAAAGAAGAAAATAAAAGCAATTTTCTGTTTTAAATAGTATTTATCATATAATAACAATTAGAAGATCAACCACATCACACACTAAACTCTGGTGCATTTGGCTGATGTCCTCAGCTCTCTCTGTATTGTCTCATATTGTTTTCATATAGTAGTGGGAGTGACTGCAGGCAAACGCACAATAATACAAATAAGAAAATAAATGCAATTTTCTCTTTAAATGAATATTTATGCAGACTAAACTCCAGTGTTGTCTTCTGGTGTCCTCAGCTCTCTCAGTATTGTCTCGTAGTGTTTTCATATAGTAATGGGAGTGACCGTAGTAGTCAAACGAACATTAATGCAACTAAGAAAATAAATGCAAATTTCTATTTTAAATTCTGTTTATTATCATATACTAACAATTAGGAGGTTAACCACATCGCAGACTAAACTCCAGTGAAGTTGGCTGGTGTCTCCAGCTCACTCTGCATTTTGTCCTATGGTCTTCCTATAGTAATGTGTGTGATTCAGGCAAACGCACAATAATGCAAATAAGAAAATAAATGTAATCTTTTCTTTTAAATAGTATTTATTATCATAGACTAAATTTTAACGGGTATCCACATCGCAGGCTAGACTTCATTGCAGCTCGCTGGTGACCGCAGCTCTCTCTGTTTTTTATCATAGGGTATTCATATAGTATTGAGAGTGAACGCAGGCAAACGAACAATAATGCAAATAAGAAAATAAATGCTATTTTCTCATTTAAATATTATTTATTATCACATACTAACAATTAAGAAGTCAACCACATCGTAGACTAAACCCCAGTGCATTTGACTGCTGTGCACAACTCTCTGTGCATTGTCTGCTAAGGTCTTCATATAGTAATGGGAGTGATCGCAGGCATACGCACAATAATGCAAATAAGAATATAGATGCAATGTTCTATTCTAAAAAGTATTATTTCATACCAACAATGAAGGTGTTAAACACATCGCAGACTATAAACCTGTGCAGTTGGCTGGTGTCGGCAGCTCTCTCTGCATTGTCTCCTTGGGTCTTTATATAGTTATGGGAGGGACCGCAGGCAAATGCACAATAATGCAAATAATTAAATAAGTGCAACTTTCTCTTTTAAATAGTGTTTATCATCATATACTAACAATTAAGAGGTCATCCACATCACCGACATAATACCAGAGCAATTGGTTGGTGTTCGCAGCTCTCTCTGCATTGTCCCCTAGGTTCTTCATATAGTAATGGGAGTGACCGCAGGCAAACGCAGAATAATGCAAATAAGAAAATAAAAGCAATTTTCTCTTTTATATAATATTTATTATGATATACTAACAATTAAAAGGTCAACCACATCGCAGACTAAACTCCAGTGATGTTGGCTGGTGTCCGCAGCTCTCTCTGCATCGTCCCCTAGGGTCTTCATATAGTAAACGGAGTGACGGCAGGCAAACGCACAATAATACAAATAAAAAAATAAATGAAATTTTCTCTTTTAAATAGTTTTTACTATCATATACTACCAATTAAGAGGTCAACCATGTTGCAGACTAAACTCCAGTGCAGTTGGCTGGTGTCCGCAGTTCTCTCTCCATTGTCTCCTAGGCTCTTCATATAGTAATGGGAGTGACCACAGGCAAACGCACAATAATGCAAATAAGAAAATAATTGAAGTCTTCTCTTTTAATTAGTACTTATTATCATATACTAACAATTTAGAGGTTAACCACATCGTAGACTAAACTCCAGTGCAGTTGGCTGGTGTCCACATGTAGTTTCTGCATTGTTTCCTATGGTCTTCATATACTAATCGGAGTGACCGCAGGCAAGTGCACAATAATGCAAATAAGAAAATAAATGATATTTTCTCATTTAAAAAGTATTTATCAGACTAAAGTCCAGTGCAGGTGGCTGGTATCAGCAGCTCTCGCTGCATTGTCTCATAGGGGTATATTATAGTGTCGGTATCAGCGTAATTTGAGCTGATCGACTATATAAAAATAAATAAATTCGACGCGAGAGGTTTACTGGTAACACAACTCTTTATTAGACAACAGAAGGCACTACTGAAAAAACAAAAGTTGTCAGAGAGTAAACTACAGAGAGAGTAACAAAAAATCTTAGAGTATACATCGCGTATGGAATATACTAGAACACGTAAAAATATACAGCGCTCCTGGCGGCTGGACGCTGAATTATGATTAACAGCCGCGATTCATTTAATACCCCCGATATAGTAGCGTACCTCTGGTGGCCGGTACGGAACTAATTATAAGCGCGGTTCACTTAATTCAATCGCTACACTGCACTGCACTTTCAACACTGAATTTCGCGCTGACGCGTGGCGGCTGGCAAACAGAGCGCCACATCAGCCCCCCGGGCGGAAGCGGAGCGTGGTATCGATGAATCGTGCTGGAATGTGTACCCGTCGACCACAGCGAGTTGTCCGTGTCGGAGGCTGTTCCTTGGGTGTCGGCGGTGGTGTTGGTTGTGCATCTGGTTCAGCCAGGTTCTGAAATCTCTGTTGCTTAGCAGTCGGGGATGACTCTTGAAACACGTACGCAGGCTTCACTCTGTTTAGAGAAACAGTTGTTGCTTTGCCGTTCACCAATATGTCAATTGTCTGCGTACTTCTTCGTACCACGCGGTATGGGCCAGTGTACGGAGGTTGTAGTGGTGGTTTCACGCCGTCGGTGCGAAGCATAACATGGGAGCACTGATCTAGGTCCTGATGAACATAACAAGGCGGTGTGCCATGTCGTGAAGCCTTTGGAGGACGAATCTGTGCGATATGGTTTCGCAGGCGACGTACGAAATCTGGCTGGTCTTGTGTCGATTTTTGCAGTGTACTGACGTCAACGAATTCACCAGGCAGACGCAATGTTTCTCCATATACTAATTCCGCAGCCGATGAATCGATGTCCGGTTTATAACTTGTTCGAAGGCCCAGTAACACCATTGGTAGAGCTGAAGTCCATGTGTTGTCATGACACATGAGCGCTGCTTTTAAAGAACGGTTCCAGCGTTCGATCATACCATTACTAGCGGGATGGTAGCTAGTGGTTCTGTGGTGTACGTATCCGCAAAACTTGGCCAGCTGAGTGGACAGATCAGACTCAAACTGTCGTCCACGGTCAGTGGTGATATGTTGAGGGCATCCGAACCTTGCTAACCACGCTGACGCGAATGCAGAGGCTAACGTTTCAGCTGTTATATTGTCAATAGGAACTGCCTCTGGCCAGCGAGTAAAACGATCGATCATAGTTAAAAGGTAGCGTTGACCGTTCGATGGCGGAAGTGGTCCAACAACGTCCAAATGAACGTGAGCGAAACGTACAGTTGCGTCTGGAAAGTCACCGATAGGGGCATGCACATGGCGAGACACTTTACACTTTTGGCACTGCAAACATGTTCTTGTCCATTCTTTACAGTCTTTCTGCATGGCTGGCCACACGAAACGCTGGGACACGAGTCGAGAAGTGGAACGAATTCCTGGGTGGCACAAGTTGTGAACACTGTCGAAAGCTTGTCTTCTGAATGCTACAGGAAGAAATGGGCAGGGTCTTCCGCGTGAGACGTCGCAGTAGAGCTTGGCGTCTTCTCCAGGAACGTCGACGAGCTGCAACTGTAATCCTGACGCGTCATTGTTGACGAACGTCCGGAGTTCGGCATTCCCTTGCTGTGCTCGGGCCAGTGCAGGAAAGTCGATAGGGCTCGTTACACTGTTGACACGAGACAAACAGTCAGCCACTACATCTACATCTACATCTACATACATACTCCGCAATTCACCGTAAGGTGCGTGGCGGAGGGTACACTGTACCACTACTAGGCATTTCCTTTCCTATTCCACTCCCAAATTGAACGAGGAAAAAAAGAATGCCTATATGCCTCCGTACGAGCCCTAATTTCTCTTATCTTGTCTTTGTGATCTTTACGCGAAATGTAAGTAGGCGGCAGCAAGATCGTACTACACTCAGCTTCAAATTCCGGCCCTCTAAATTTACTTAACAGAAATTCACGAAAAGAGCATCGTCTTTCTTCCAGCGATCCCCAATTGAGTTGCCGGAGCATTTCCGTGACACTCGCGCATTGGTCGAACCTACCGGTAAAAAATCTAGCTGCTCGCCTCTGAACCGCCTCTATGTCTTCTTTCAAACCGATCTGCTGCGGGTCCCAAATACTTGAGCAATACTCAAGACGTGGTCGTACAAGCGTTTTATACGCGGTCTCTTTTACAGGTGAAGTACATCTTCCCAAAATTCTCCCAATAAACCGAAGTCGGCTGTTTGCCTTACTCACAACTGTCCTTACATGCTCGTTCCATTTCATATCGCTCTGCAATGTTACGCCTAGATATTTGAACGACGCGACCGCATCAAGAAGCTCACTACTGATGCTGTATTCGAAAATTATAGGATTGTTTTTTCTACTCATGCGCATCACCTTACATTTTTCTACATTGAGAGCTAGCTGCCATTCTTCGCACCAACTAGAGATTTTGTCTAAGTCAACCTGTATGCTATTACAGTCAGTTACAGACGACACCCTCCCATACACCACAGCATCATCAGCAAACAGCCGCAAATTACAACTTACTCTGTCCATCAGATCATTTATATAGATAGAAAATAATAGCGGTCCTATCACACTCCCCTGGGGCACGCCTGACGATACACTCGTCTCTGATGAACACTCGCCGTTGAGAACAACGTACTGCGTTCTATTACTTAGGAAGTCTTCCAGCCAGTCACAAATCTGAGAACCTATTCCATAAGCTCGCATTTTCGTTAGGAGTCTGCAGTGTGGCACCGTGTCGAACGCCTTTTTGAAGTCGAGAAAAACACAATCCGCCTGTTGCCCTTCGTCCATGGCTCGCAAGATGTCATGTGAGAAAAGGGCAAGCTGAGTTTCACATGAACGATGTTTCCTAAACCCGTGCTGATTCATGGAAAGAAGCTTTTCCGTTTCAAGGAAATTTACTATATTCGAACTGAGAATATGCTCCAAAATTCTACATGAAACCGATGTCAACGATATTGGCCTGTAATTGTATGGGTCAGTTCTCTTTCCTTTGTTATACACGGGAGTCACCTGCGCTTTTTTCCAATCACTAGGAACTTTGCGCTGAGTTAAAGATTCGCTGTAAATGCAAGCTAAGTAGGGGGCCAATGCCGCAGAATAGTCTTTGTAAAACCGAACTGGTATTCCATCCGGACCAGCAGACTTTTTCGTATTTAGCTCTCTCAGCTGCTTCTCTACACCGGAAATACCTATTGCTATGTCCCCCATTTCGGAATTAGTACGTTGATCAAATGATGGTATATTTGTGCGGTCCTCCTGCGTGAAAGATTTCTTAAAGGTTAAATTTAGAACTTCAGCTTTCCGTTTGCTTTCTTCTATTACTGCCCCGGAATGATCAACTAGTGACTGGACAGTGGGCTTTGACCCGCTTATCGATTTTACATAGGACCAGAATTTTTTCGGGTTCTCGGAAAGATCTTTTGCTAAGGTATGGCTGTGATAATTATTGTATGCTTCACGCATCGATCTTTTTATAGACGCACGAATCTCTACTAACTTTTGCCTGTCACCATTTGCGTGTTCTTTTTTGAATCGAGAATGCAACAGCCTTTGCTTTCTCAGCAGCTTTCTAACATTATTATTATACCACGGTGGATCTTTTCCATCCTTAATCGTCTTTACTGGCACATATTTCTCTAACCCTTCATTAACAATGCATTTAAATTTAGTCCACAACTCCTCTACATCCATAGTCCCAGAATTAAACGATGCCCATTCACTTTCTAAGTGCGATCGTAACATTTGCTTGTCGGCTTTTCCCAACAAAAACACGCTCCTAGCCTTCTTGACTGGTTTATGAACTTTGGTCACCATCGACGCTATGACGATGTCATGATCACTAATTCCTGTCTCTACACAGACATCGTTAATAAGGTCAGGCCTGTTTGTGGCTATAAGGTCTAGAATATTTCCATTGCGCGTGGGTTGCCGGTTTAACTGCTCAAGACAGTTTTCGGAGAATGTGTCCAAAAGTAGCTCGCAAGACTGCTTGTCTGTACCGCCTGAAATGTAACTAGCGAGGTCCCAATCTATACTCTTAAGGTTGAAGTCACCCCCGACTAATATTGCATGGCCCGGATACCTATGCACTACCTGGTGTAGACTTTCCTTGAATGATTCTAAAACTGCTACAGCAGCACTGGGGGGCCGGTAAAAACAACCAACTATTAACTTTACTTCTTTTAGACCTGTTATGCGTGCCCAGATAACTTCACAATTACTTTCAACCTCGATCTCAGTAGAAACAATGTCTTTGTCCACAGCGATGAACACTCCTCCTCCGGTTGTATCAGATCTATCTTTCCGATATACATTCCACGCTTCGCTAAATATTTCTGAACTTTCCACATCATCATTTAGCCAGCTTTCAGTGCCTAAAACTATCTGAGCGCAATAACTTCCATGCAGCGCTGCAAATTCGGGAACTTTGTTTCTAATACTTTGTAAGTTCGCGGCTAATATTTTTATGTTCGAATTTTTATTCCGAACGTGGCCTGAATTCGCTGTTTGAATGCTGACAGTCGAGTGCTCATCAGAGTTAACGCCTAGCCTAAAAAACCCCCATGTGCACTCCACAAGTACTCTGCTACCCGAGTAGCCGCTTCCTTAGTGTAGTGCACCCCTGATCTATCTAGGGGCACCCTACAATTCCCCACCCGATAACGCAGATCCAGAAATCTGCAGCCATGACTGTCACAGAGTCGGTGAAGCCTCTGGTTCAGACCCTCCACTCGGCTCCAAACCAAAGGACCCCGATCAACCCTGGGAACAATGCTGCAAATCGACAGCTCTGCTTGCACCCCGCGTGCGAAGGCAGCAGCCTTCACCAATTCCGCCAGCCGCTCGTAGGACCTGAGGATGTCCTCAGAACCCAAGCGACAAGCGTCATTGGTGCCGACGTGAGCCACGACTTGCAGTCGACTGCACCCCGCACCCTCGATAGCCGCCGGCAAGGCCGCCTCCACATCTCGGATGAGGCCCCCCGGCAAACACACCGAGTGCACGTTGGAATTCCTTCCAGATCTGGACGCTATCTGCCTAAGGGGCTCCATCACGCGCCTGACATTGGAGCTCCCAATAACTAATAATCCCCTCCCCCCGTGCACCTGCTCGGACCCTGCTGAAGGAGTGGCCACACTTTCACTCACAGGACGAACGGGCGCGGACGGACGTCCAGCCTCCACATTGGCCTTCCGCCTCGAGCGACGCGAACGCCGTACAACCCGCCACTCCCCTTGCGGAGAAGGCGGCTCGACGACGTCCGGTACACCTGAAGGTGCCTCGGTAGCAGGGACAGAGAGCGTAGCGCGAGACACCTGAGGTGTCCCACTCGACGAACCAGACTCCCCACCATCGCTGCACCCCGAGACAGCAGCCTGAAGACGGCTGACCGTAGCCAACAGCACGCTCAGCTGTTCGCGAACCGCGGCCAACTCCTCCTGCGTCCGCACTACATTGTTGATACCTGAAATATGTTTTATGTCTGTCGTGAACTGGGCTATAAACTGCAAATGGTTGAATTGCCGAGGAGAGCAGTTGATACTGTTCCGTTTGAATGAAAATGTCAGCGGCTTATGGTCCGTATATATCGTGAACACACGCGCTTCGACTTGAGGGCGGAAGTATTTAACCGCTTCATACATGGCCAGGAGCTCGCGGTCGTAAGCACTCCACTTTCTCTGTGATGGTGACAGTTTCTTTGAGAAGTATGCTAGTAGTGGCTGCCAGGCGTTATCCGACCATTGTTGCAACGCCGCGCCTATAGCTGTCTGTGACGCGTCCACGACTATTGCTAACGGTGCTTCGAGGTTGGGGTGAGCTAGAAGCGTTGCTTCTGCCATGCTCTGTTTAACAGCTTCGAAAGCTGCACACATAGTCTCAGTCCAGTGTACAGTCAAACTGCCTTTCCTCTTAGGACCAGTTAGTGCTGCATTCAGTGGTTCTTGTAATTCAGCTGCACGAGGTAGGTGTCGACGGTAGAAGTTGAGCATTCCTAGGAATCGACGCAGTTACTTGATTGTGGTTGGCCTAGGTAATTGCAAAATAGCTTCAACCTTCTCTGGTAAAGGTAAAGAACCCGCAGCTGAAATTTTGTGTCCAAGAAAGGTCACTTCGGATCGTCCGAAAACGCACTTGGCAACGTTTAACACAACTGCGTAATGTTCTAGGCGTTTGAACACTTCCTGCAGATGTTGTCGGTGTTGTTCTGTCTCAGAGAAAACGAGCACATCATCCAGATAAGCAAAACAGAACGGAAGCCCTTGTAGGACTGAGTCAATAAATCTCTGCCAAGTCTGTGCTGCGTTGCGCAATCCAAAGGTCATATACATACTTTCAAACAGGCCGAAAGGTGTTATTATTGCTGTCTTAGGAATGTCTTCTTTAGCCACTGGTATCTGAGTATAAGCCTTCGCACAGTCTAAGACACTGAATACCGTTGCACCATGTAAAGCATAGTTATAGTCTCTTAATAATGGTACAGGATATCGGTCCGGCACTGTTCTCGAGTTCAATGCACGATAGTCTCCGCAGGGGCGCCAGGATCCACCTTTCTTTGGCACTAGATGTAAGGCGGAGGACCATGGACTGTTCGACGGCCTCATAATACCTTCTCACAGCATGGTGTCGAATTCGGCCTTAGCAATGGCGAGACGGTCTGGCGCTAAACGTCTTGGTCGGCATGACACTGGCGGTCCCTCCGTCGTCTTGATGTGATGCACTGTATTGTGATGGATCTGTTTAGGTGCTCCGGGTGGCCTGGTCAAACTTGGAAACTGACTTAAAAGTGAAGAATATTCGATCTCAGGTGCCTGTACGAGCTTTGCACTATGGATGGTTGCACTGCGGTGAAAACCAGTGACAGTTAAACCAGTGACGCTGTCCACAAGTCGGGCGTTTGCCACGTCTGGCAAGTGTTTGTAATGTGCCAGGAGATCTGCTCCGATGATAGCTTCTGTAACGTCTGCAACAGTAAAATTCCATTTGAAAGGACGGCGTAAACCCAAGTTCAGCTCCATCTGCTGGATACTATAAGTCGCAATCGATGGCAGCCGTTAGACAGAAGGCGGTTGAAGGCCTGTAACGATGTAGGGAAGACCGTGGCAGGATACTGAGGTCCGAACCGGTGTCCACTAGAAATTTCAGGCCAGATACTCTGTCACTGATGAACAGGCGCCTGGATGGTGATGGGCAGTCGGCTGCTCCTACGATCGACCGCCGCCGGCGTTTGGGTACAAACACGGTGACGTACACTTTCGCGCGTTCTCGCCGAATCTGCGGTGGTACCAACACACAGGCTGTTGCTCACCTTGTGCATTTTTGACGCGGCTCGAAGACTGGCTTCTTGAACATCGGCGGTAACGTCTGCTGCTGTTTCCTGTGCCGCTTTGCAATAATGCACTGACTTGCCCACATAACATGTCTACTTTTGCGGCTAGAGTTTCATAATCTGCTCGCGCTGCAGCCGCTGTACTGCTGCCTTGTGCCGCAACTGCGTTAATCTGGGCAGGTGCTATAGCTTCCTGTATGCGGTCTGCTAACTCCGCCACGGCGTCCAATGACATGTTACTTTGTGATGCCACTATAGCCTTTATTTGCGGCGGTAATCTACTGCTCCACAGCGTGCGTAATAAATTGTCAGGCACGATGACTGTATCTACCTTACTGCGCAGATGCCGCAGATATTGCGACGGCTTGCGATCTCCGATCTCTTCCTGCGTAAGGACTTGTTGAATCCGATCTTTCTGTGAGGCTGCGACTCTCCGTATTAATTCATCCTTGAGTCTTCGGTAGGAATCTTCCGCCGGAGGTGCGGTGATGATGTCTTGCACTTCAGCCGCGAAACGTTGTTCCAACTGGCTCACTACGAGTGCGAACTTGGTGCTATCTACCGTAATTCCCGCACAGGAGAAACTTGCTTCCACCTGCACAAACCATAAGACTGGATTATCAGCCCAAAACGGCGGCAAGCGGACCGCTAGCCTTGATACTGCACGATCTTCTGCCATCTCGATAAAAAGTCAGTAGCAGTTCGGTTCTTCCGGCTCGCGGATCACGTCGGGGTCACCAATTGTCGGTATCAGCGTAATTTGAGCTTATCGACTATATAAAATAAATAAATTCGACGCGAGAGGTTTACTGGTAACACAACTCTTTATTAGACAACAGAAGGTACTACTGAAAAAACAAAAGTTGTAAGAGAGTAAACTGCAGAGAGAGTAACAAAAAATCATAGAGTATACATCGCGTATGGAATATACTAGAACACGTAAAAATATACAGCGCTCCTGGCGGCTGGACGCTGAATTATGATTAACAGCCATAATTCATTTATTACACCCGCGATAGTAGCGTACCTCTGGTGGCCGGTACGGAACTAATTATAAGCGTGGTTCACTTAATTCAATCGCTACACTGCACTGCACTTTCAACACTGAACTTCGTGCTGACGCGTGGCGGCTGGCAAACAGAGCGCCACAATAGTAATAGGAGTGACCGCAGGCATAAGCACAATATTGCAAATGACAAAATAAATGCAATTTTATATTTTGAATATTATTATTGATTATCATATACTAACAATTATGAGGTCAACCACATTGCAGACTAAACTCCAGTGCAGTGGCTGGTGTCCACAGCACTCTCTGCATCGTCTCCCAGGGTATTCATATAATAATGGGAGTGACTGCAGGCAAACGCACAATAATTTAAATAAGAAAATAAACGCAGTCTTCACTTTTAAATAATACTTATTATCATATACTAACAATTTAGAGATCAACCACATCATAGACTAAACTCCAGTGCAGTTGCCTGGTGTCCACATCTCTTTCTGCATTGCCTCCTAGGGTCTTCATATAGTAATGGAAGCGACAGCAGGCAAACGGTCAATAATGCAAATAAAAAAAATTAATGCCATGTTCTCTTTTAAATAGTATTTATTATCATATACTAATAATTAAGAGGTCAACCACATCTCAGACTATACTCCAGTGCAGTTGGCTGGTGTCCGCAGCTCTCACTGCATTGTCTCCTAGTGTCTTCATATAGTAATGGGAGTGACCGCAGGCAAACGCACAATAATGCAAATAAGAAACTAACTGCAATATTCTCTATTAAATAGTATAAATGCAGACTTAACTCCATGGCAAAAGTAAATGCAATTTTCTCTTTTAGATAGTATTCATTTTTATATTCAAAATATAATAATGGAAAGTCCAGGTTGGAATAAATAATATAATGAGGACAGTTACAACTCACTGCAAAGACGTGGCGACGAGATGCGACAGGCACATACAAAAGACACACACATACAACACATTCAGCTATCGGCCATGGCCTTCTTCAGAAATAGAGCACTCACGCAATCACACAGGCACACAACACAGTCATACAACCATCACCTCCGACTGCCACACTTCGAATCACGCTCTGCAGCGAATCGGGGACGGGAGGGGAGGGGAGGGGGAGGGGATAGAAAGGTTACGTCACGGTGGTGGGGATGGGTTAGATGGGAATAACGAGATGCAGCTTAGGAATGGAGTGGGGAGGCGGGTGAGGGGAGAAAATAAAATAAAATAAAGTAAAATAAAATAAAATAATATAATATATATATACGGGGACGGGAGGGGAGGGGAGGGGGAGGGGATAGAAAGGTTACGTCACGGTGGTGGGGATGGGTTAGATGGGAATAACGAGATGCAGCTTAGGAATGGAGTGGGGAGGCGGGTGAGGGGAGAAAATAAAATAAAATAAAGTAAAATAATATATATATATATATATATATATATATATATATATATATATATATATATATGAAAATTCATGCACACTGCAAGTGCACAAGACCACATACACACACATACGCATGCACGCACGCACACGCACGCACACACACACACACACACACACACACACACACACACACACATACATACATACATATACACACACATGATCACACATTCACACACCACTCAAATCAGGCGAGGTTTGGGATACAGAGGTAGGAACTGTAAGGTATGGAAAAATATATATATAGGGAAATTATCGTAGGTTGAGGCCTGGTTGATTTCGGGATCGGAGAATGTATTGTAGGGATAACTCCCATCTGTGCAGTTCAGAAAAGCTGGTGGTGGATGGGAGGATCCAGATGGACCGGGTTGTGAAGCAGCCATTGAAATCAAGCATGTGCTCCGCTGCATGCTGTGCCACAGGGTGGTCCACCTTGTTTTTGGCCACAGTTTGGCGGTGGCGTATGTGTGTGTATGTGGTCTTGTGCACTTGCAGTGTGCATGAATTTTCATATATATATATATATATATATATATATATATATATATATATATATATTATTTTACTTTATTTTATTTTATTTTCTCCCCTCACCCGCCTCCCCACTCCATTCCTAAGCTGCATCTCGTTATTCCCATCTAACCCATCCCCACCACCGTGACGTAACCTTTCTATCCCCTCCCCCTCCCCTCCCCTCCCGTCCCCGTATATATATATTATATTATTTTATTTTATTTTACTTTATTTTATTTTATTTTCTCCCCTCACCCGCCTCCCCACTCCATTCCTAAGCTGCATCTCGTTATTCCCATCTAACCCATCCCCACCACCGTGACGTAACCTTTCTATCCCCTCCCCCTCCCCTCCCCTCCCGTCCCCGATTCGCTGCAGAGCGTGATTCGAAGTGTGGCAGTCGGAGGTGATGGTTGTATGACTGTGTTGTGTGCCTGTGTGATTGCGTGAGTGCTCTATTTCTGAAGAAGGCCATGGCCGATAGCTGAATGTGTTGTATGTGTGTGTCTTTTGTATGTGCCTGTCGCATCTCGTCGCCACGTCTTTGCGGTGAGTTGTAACTGTCCTCATTATATTATTCATTTTTATATTCTAATTATTAAGAGGTAAACTACATCGCAGACAAAACTCCAGTGCAAATGGCTGGTGTTAGCAGCTCTCTCTGCTTTGTCTCCTATGTTTTTGATACAGTAATGGGGGTGAGCACAGGCAAATGCACAATATGGCAAATAAGAAAAAAAATGCAATTTTCTATTTTAAATAGCATGTATTATCATATACTAAAATTTAAGAGGTCAACCACATCACAGACTAATCTCCAGTACATTTGGCTGGTGTCCACAGCTCTCTGTGCATTGTCTCCTAGGGTCTTCATATAATAGAGTGAGTCATCGCATGCAAATGCACAATAAGCAAAAAAAAAAAAAAAAAAATAAAAAAAAAAAAAAAAAAAAAAAAAATTAAATGTTATTTTCTCTTTTAAATAGTATTTATTATGATATACTAATAATTATGAGGTACACCACATCGCAGACTAAACTCCAGTGCAGTTGGCTGGTGTCTGCAGCTCTCTCTGCTTTGTCTCCTAGGGTCTTCATATAGTAATGGGAGTGAGCGCAGGCAAACGCACAATAATGCAAATAAGAAAATAAATGCAATTTTCTCTTTTAAATAGTATGTATTATCAAATTCTTTCAATTAAGAGGTCAACCACATCACACACTAAACTGCAGTTCAGTTAGCTGGTGTCCGTAGCTCTCTCTGCATTGTATCCTAGGATTTTCATATAGCAATGGGAGTAATCGCAGGCAAACGCACAATAATACAAATAAGAAAATAAATGCAATTTTGTCTTATAAATAGTTTTTACTATCATATTCTACCAATTAAGAGGTCAACCTCGTCGCAGACTAAACTCCGGTGAAGTTGGCTGGTGTACGCAGCTAACTCTGCATTGTCTACTACGGTCTTCATAAAGTAATGGGAGTGACCGCAGGCAAACACACAATAATGCAAATAAGAAAATAAATGCAATTTTCTCTTTTAAACAGTATTAATGCAGACTAAACTCCATGGCAGATGGATGGTGTCCGCAGCTCTCTCAGCATGGCCTCCTAGGGTCTTCTTATAGTAATGTGAGTGACGGCAGGCAAACGCACAATAATGCAAATAAGAAAATAAATGCATTTTTCTCTTTTAAATAGAATTTATTATCATATACTACCAATAAAGAAGTCAACCACATACCAGACTAAACTCCAGTGCAGTTGGCTAGAATAAGAAAATAATTGCAATTTTCTGTTTTACATATTATTTTTTATCATATACTAACAATTAAGAGGTCAACCACATTGCAGACTAAACTCCTGTGCCGTTGGCTGGTATCCGCAACTCACTCTGCTTTGTCTCCTAGGATCTTTATATAGTAATGTGTGTTACGGCAGGCGAACACACATATAGCAAATAAGAAAATAAATGCAATTTTCTCTTTTAAATAGTCTTTGCTGTCATATACGAACAATTAAGATGTCAACCTCATTGTAGACCAAATACCAGTGCAGTAGGCTGGTGTCCTCAGCTCTCTCTGTATTGTCTCGTAGGGTTTAATTATAGTAATAGGAGTGACCGCAGGCAAACACACAATAATGCTAATAAGAAAATAAATGCAGTTTTCCTCTGTTAAATATTATTTATTATCATATACTAACAATTAAAAGGTCAACCACGTCGCAGACCAAACTCCAGAGCAGTTGGCTGGTGTTCACAGCTCTCTCTGCATTGTCTCCTAGGATCTTCATATAGTAATGGGAGTGATGGCAGGCAAATGCAAAATAATGCAAATAAGAAAATAAATGCAACATTCTCTTTTAAATTATATTTATTATCATATACTAACAATTTAGAGGTCAACCACATCACAGATTCAACTACAGTGCAGTTTTCTGGTGTCCGCAGCTCTCGCTGCATTGTCTCCTAGGGTCTTCATATTGTACTGGAAGTAACCGCAGGCAAACGCGCATTAATGCAAATAAGATAATAAATGTCATTTTTACTTTTAAATGGTATTTATTATCATATAATAACAATTAAGAGGTCAACCACATTGCAGACTAAACTCCAGTGCAGTAGGCTGGTGTCCGCAGCTTTCTCTGCATTGTCTCCTTGGTTTTTCATATAGTAATGGGAGTAATCGCAGGCAAAGGCACAATATTGCAAAAAAGAAAATAAATGCAATTATCAATTTTAAATAGTTTTCATTATTATTTACCAACTATTAGGAGGTAAACTACATGGCAGACAAAACTCCAGTGCATTTGGCTTGTGTCCGCAGCTCTCTGTGATTTGTCTCCTACGGTCATTATATAGTAATGTGTGTGATGGCAGGCAAACGCACAATAATGCAAATAAGAAAATATATGCGATTTTCTCTTTTAAATAGTACTTATTTTTATATCCTTACAATTAAGAGGTCAACCACATCGCAGACTAAACTCCAGTGCATTTGCCTGGTGTCCACAGCTGTCTCTGCATTGTCTCCTACGGTTTTCATATAATAATGTGACTGATCGCAAGCAAACGCACAATAATGCAAATAAAAAAATAAATGCAATTTTCTCTTTTAAATAGTGTTTATTATCATATACTACCAATTAAGAAGTCACCCACGTCACAGACAGTTTGCTGATGTTCATAGTTCTCTATGCGTTGTCTCCTAGGATCTTGAAATAGTTATGGGAGTGACCGCAGGCAAACACACAATAATGCAAATAACAAAATAAATGCAATTTTCTCTTTTAAATATTATTTATTATCATATACTAACAATTAAGAGGTCAACCACATTTTAGACCAAATACCAGTGCAGTTGGCTGGTGTCCTCAGCTCTCTCTAAATTGTCTCGTAGGGTTTTATTATAGTAATAGGAATGACTGCAGGCAAACGCACAATAATACAAATAAGAAAATAAGTGCAATTTTCACTTTTAAATTGTATTTATTATCATATACTACCAATTAAGAGGTCAACCACGTCACAGAGTAAACTCCAGTGCAGTTGGCTGATGTCCGCAGCTCTCTCTGCATTGACTCCTAGGGTCTTCATATAGTAATGGAAGTGACCGCAGGCAAACGCACAATATTGGAAATAAGAAAATAAATGCCATTTTCTCTTATAAATAGTATTTATTATATATACTAACAATTAAGAGGTCAACCACGTCACAGACTAATCTCCAGTGCAGTTGGCTAGTGTCCACAGTTCCTATAGTGTTCATATAGTAATGTTAGTGACCGCAGGCAAACGCACAATAATTGAAATAAGAAAATAAATGCAATTATGTTTTTTAAATAGTGTTTATTATCATATACTATCAATTAAGAGGTCAACCACATTGCAGTCTAAACTCCAGTGCAGTTAGCTTGTGTCGGCAGCTCTCTCGGCATTGTCTCCTAGGGTCTTCCTACAGTAATTTGAGTGACCGTAAGCAAACGCACAATAATGCAACTAAGAAAATTAGTGCAATTTTCTCTTTTAAATAGTATTTAGTATCATATACTACCAATTAAGAGGTCAACCACGTCACAGTCTATACACAGTGCAATTCGCTGGTGTCCGCAGCTTTGCCTCCTAGTGTCTTCATTTAGTAATGGGAGTGACCGCACGCAAACGCACAATAATGCAAATAAGAAAATAAATGTAGTCTTCTCTTTTAAATAGTATTTATTTTCATATACTATCAATTTAGCTGTAAACACATCGTAGACTCAACCCCAGTGCAGTTGGATGGTTTTCACAGCTCTTTATTTATTTATTTATTTATTTATTTTCTGATCCATAGGACCCACTTCAGGAGTAAGACTGCATGGTCATGGAACAAGTCAATACATTAATTGTTACACAATAATGGTAATAGAACAATTTTAAGTAGTCCTTTGCACACGACAATCTTAAGACAAAGTGAAAAGAATCAATAAAAAAAAATTAGCTTAATTGTTTAACTTTTCTAGGAGTTCCTCGACAGAATAAAAGGAGTGAGCCACGAGGTAACTCTTCAATTTAGTTTTGAAAGCATGTGGATTAGTGCTAAGATTCTTAAGTTCTTGTGGCAGCTTTTTGAAAATGGATGCCGCAGAATACTGCACCCCTTTCTGCACAAGTGTTAAGGTGGTGTGGTGCTAACAATTAAGAGGTCAACCACATCGCAGACGAAACTCCAGTGCCTTTGGCTGGTGTCCGCAGCTCTCTCTGTATTGTCTCTTAGGGTCTTCATATAGTAATGGGAGTGACGGCAGGCAACCGCACAATAATTCAAATAAGAAAATAAATGCCATTTTCCTCATTAAATAGTATTTATTACCATATATTAACAATTAAGTAGTCAACCACATCGCAGACTAAACTCCAGTGCAGTTGGCTGCTGTACGCAGCTCTCTGTGCGTTGTCTCCTAGGGTATTCCTACAGTAATTTGAGTGACCGCAGGCATACGCACAATAATGCAAATAAGAAAATAAGTGCAATTTTCTCTTTTAAATAGTATTTAATATCATATACTACCAATTAATAGGTCAGCCTCATCGCAGTCAAAACTCAGTGCAGTTGGCTGGTGTCCGCAGATTTCTCTGCATTGTTTCCTATGGTCTTCATTTAGTATTGGGAGTGACGGCAGGCAAACGCACAATAATTTAAATAAGAAATTAAATGCAATTTTCTCTTTTAAATAGTATTTATTATCATATACTAACAATTAAGAGGTCAACCACATTTTTGACCAAATACCAGTGCAGTTGGCTGGTGACCTCACCTCTCTCTGTATTGTCTCGTACGGTTTTATTATAGTAATAGGAGCGAACTTAGGCAAACGCACAATAATGCTAATAAGAAAATAAATGCAATTTTCTCTCTTAAATATTATTTATTATCATATACTAACAATTAATAGGTCAACCACGTCACAGAATAAACTCCAGTGCAGTTGGCTGCTGTTCACAGATCTCTCTGCATTGTCTCCAAGGATCTTGATATTGTAATGGAAGTGATATCAGGCAATCGCACAATAATGCAAATGAAAAAAAATGCAATATTCTCTTTTAAATAATATTTATTATCATATACTAACTATTAAGAGGTCAACCACATCGCAGACTAAACTCCAGTGCAGTTGGCTGGTGTCCGCAACTCTCTTTGCAGTGTCCCCTATGGTCTTCATATAGCAATGTTAGTGACTGCAGGCAATCGCACAATAATTGTAATAAGAAAATAAATGCAATTTTCTTTTTTAAATGGTATTTATTATCATATACTAACAATTAAGAGGACAACCACATCGAAGACTAAACTCCTGTGCAGTTTGCCGGTGTCTGTAGCTCTCTCTGTATTGTCTCCTATGGTCCTCATATAGTAATGGGAGTGACCGCAGGCAAACGCACAATAATGCAAATAAGAAAATAAATGCAATTTTCTGTTTTAAATAGTATGTATTATGATATACTAACAATTCGATTAATGATGAAAATTCTCCGCAGAGATACACCTCTCCCTTCTGTTCCCATCCTTTATTCTACCCTTCTCTCCCACCTGACGAAGGAACTCTATTCCGAAAGCCTGTTCCTTTGTCCACTTTTTTCTGTATTTTCATTATGTGTTACTATCGGCAGTACAGCAAAATGGCATATACTAACAAATAAGAGGACAACCACATCGCAGACGAAACTCCAGTGCATTTGGCTGGTGTCCGCAGGTCTCTCTGGATTGACTCCTAGGGTCACATATAGTAATGGGAGTGATCGCATGCATACGTACAATAATACAAATAAGAAAATAAATGCAATTTTCTCATTAAATAGTATTTTTTACCATATACTAACAATTAAGAGGTCAACCACATCGCAGACTAAACTTCAGTTTAATTGGCTGGTGTTAGCAGCTCTCTTTGAATTGTCTACTAGGGACTTCATATAGTAATGGGATTGACTGCAGGCAGACTCTCAATAATGCAAATAAGAAATTAAATGCAATTTCGTCTTTTAAATAGTATTTATTATCATATACTAACAATTAAGAGGTCAACCACGTCGCAGACTAAACTCCAGTGCAGTTTGCTGGTGTATGTAGCTCACTCTGTATTGTCTCCTATGGTCTTCAGATAGTAATGGGAGTGACCACCGGCTAACACACAATAAAGCAAATAAGAAAATAAAAGCAGTTTTCTCTTTTAAATAGTATTTATTATCATATACTAACAATTAAAACCTCAACATCATCGCAGACGAAACTCCAGTGCATTTTCCTGGAGTCCGCAGCTCTCTCGGCATTGTCTCCTAGGGTCTTCATGTAGTAATGGGAGTGATCGAATGCAAACATACAGTAATACAAATACGAAAATAAATGCAATTTTCTCATTAAATAGTATTTATTATCATATACTAACAATTAAGAGGTCAACCACATCGCAGACTAAACTCCACTAGGGTCTTTATATAGTAATGGAAAAGACCGCAGGCAAATACACAATATGCCAAATAAGAAAATAAAAGCAATTTTCTCTTTTAAATAGGATTTATTATCATATACTAAGAATTAAAAGCTCAACATCATCGCAGACTAAGCTCCAGTGCAGTTGGCTGGTGTCCGCAGCTCTCTCTGCATTGTTTCCAAGTGTCTTCATATAGTAATGGGAGTGATCGCAGACAAACGCGCAATAATGCAAATAAGAAAATAAATGCATTCTTCTCTTTTAAATAGTATTTATTATCATATACTAACAATTAAAGGGGCAACAACATCGAAGACTAAACTCCAGTGCAGTTGGCTGATGTCCTCAGCTATCTCTGTATTGACTTGTACGGTTTTCATAGAGTAATGGGAGTGAACGCAGGCAAACGCACAATAATGCAAATAAGAAAATAAATGCAATTTTCTCTTTTAAATAGTATTTATAATCATATACAACCAATTAAGAGGTCAACCACATTGCAGACTAAACTCCAGTACAGTTGGCTGGTGTCTGCAGCTCTCTCTGCATTGTCTCCTAGGTTCTTCATATAGTAATGGAAGTGATTGTAGGGAAACGCACTATAATGCAATTAAAAAAATATATGCACTTTTCTCTTTTAAATAGTATTTATATTATGTAGGAAAAATTCCTAAAAGGAAAAATATACGTAAAAAGTAGATGAAGTACACTTACCAGGCGAAGGGAAGGTAAATAAATGCACACACAACCACAAATTTACACAGACACAACTACACTACACACGTGTGTCTGTGTAAATATGTGGGTGTGTGTGCATTTATTTATCTTCCATTTTTTCCCCCAAGGTAAATCTTTCCTGTCCCGGGATTGGAATGGCCCCTTACCCCCTTCCTTAAAACCCTCATCATTTCCTTTCCCTCTCTTCCCTTCTTCCTGATGAAGCAGCTAGGCTGCGAAAGCTAGCATTTTTGTGTGTTTGTGTGTCTGTGTTTTTATTTGTTGCTATTACTGCCTGTGTCCCTTCACCTTGTATGTTAAATAGTATTTATTATCATATACTAACAATTAAGAGGTCAATCACGTTGCAGACTAAACTCCAGCTCAATTGGCTGGTGTCCACTGCTCTCTCTGCATTGTCTCCTAGGGTCTTCATATAGTAATGGTAGTGATTGCAGGTAAACGCACAATAATGGAAATAAAAAAATAAATGCAATTTTCTTTTTTATGTTGTGATTATTATCATATACTAACAATTAAGAGGTCTACCACATTGCAGACTAAACTGCAGCGGAGATGGATGGTGTCCGCAGCTGTCTGCATTGTATCCTAATGTCTTCATATAGTAATGGTTGTGACCGCAGGCAAACACACAATAATGCAAATTAGAAAATAAATGCAATTTTCTTTTTCAAATAGTATTTATTATCATATACTAACAATTAAGAGGTTAACCATATCGGAGACAAAACTCCAGCGCAGTTGGCTGGTGTCCGCAGCTCTCTCTGCATTGTCTCCTAGGGTCTTCATATAGCAATGGAAGTGACTTCAGGGAAACACACAACAATGCAAACAAGAAAATAAATGCAATTTTCTCTCATAAAAATATTTATATCATATATACTAACAATTAAGAGGTCAACAACACTGCAGACTAAACTCCAGCGCAGTTGGCTGATGTCCCCTGGTCTCTCTGCATTGTCTCCTAGGGTCTTCAAATAGTAATTGGAGTGACTGCAGGCAAACGCACAATAATGCAAATAAGACAATAAATGCAATTTTCTCTTTTAAATAATATTGATTATCATATACTAACAATTAACAGGTCAAACACATCGCAGACTAAACTCCAGTGCAGTTGACTTGTGTCCGCAGCTCTCTCTGCAGTGTCTCCTACGGTCTTCATATAGTAATGGGAGTGACGCAGGGAAACGTACAATAATGCAAATAAGAAAATAAATGCAATTTTTTTTCTTTTAAATAATATTTATTATCATATACTAACAATTAACAGGACAAACACATCGCAGACTAAACTCCAGTGCAGTTGACTGGTGTCCGCAGCTCTCTCTGCAGTGTCTATTATGGTCTTCATATAGGTATGATGGTGAAAGCAGGCAAACGCACAATAATGCAAATAAGAAAATAAAAGCAATTTTCTCTTTTGAATAGTATTTATTACGATATACTAACAATTAAGAGGTCAAACACATTGCAGACTGAACTCCAGTGTAGTTGGCTGGTGTCCGCAGCTCTCTCGGCTTTGTCTCCTAGGGTCTTTATACAGTAATTTGAGTGACTGCAGTGAAACCCACAATAATGCAAATAAGAAAATAAGTGCAATTTTCTCTTTTACATAGTATTTGTTTTCATATACTAACAATTAAGAGGTCAACCACGTCGCAGACTAAACTCAGTGCAGTTGGTTGGTGTCCACACCTCTTACTGTCTCCTAGGGTCGTCATAAACAAATGGGGGTGACTGCAGGAAAACGCACAATAATGCAAATAAGAAAAAAAGGAATTTTCTGTTTTAAATAGTATTTATTATTGTATGTTAACAATGACAAGGGCAACCACATCACAGACTAAACTCCAGTGCAGATGGCTGATGTCCGCAGCCTTCTCTGCATTTTCTCCTATGGTCATCATATGGTAATTGAACTGACCGCAGGGAAATGAACAATATTGCAAATAATGAAATAAATGCCATTTTCTCTTTTAAATAGTATTAATTATTATATACTAACAATTAAGAGGTCAACCACTTCGTAGACTAAACTCCAGTGCAATTGGCTGTCGTTAGCTGCTCTCTCTCATTGGCTCCTAGGTTTTTCATATAGTAATGGGCGTGACCGCAGGCAAACGCACAATAATGCAAATAAGAAAATAAATGAATTTTCTGTTTAAATTAGTATGTATTATCATATACTAACAATTAAGAGGTCAACCACATCGCAGACGAAACTCCAGTTCATTTGGCTGGTGTCCACAGCTCACTCTGCTTTGTCACCTAGGGTCTTCATATAGTAATGGGATTGACCGCAAGCAAACACACATAAATGCAAATAAGAAAATAAATGCAATTTTCTCTTTTAAATAGTATGTATTATCATATACTAACAATTAAGAGGTTAACCACATCGCAGTTAAACGCCAGTGCAGTTGGCTGGTGTCCCAGCACTCTCTGCATTGTCTCCTAGGGTCTTCATATAATAATGTGAGTGATCGCGTGCAAACGCACAATAATGCAAATAAGAAAATAAATGCAATTTTCTCTTTTAAATAGTATTTATGCAGACTAAACTACAGTGCAGTTGGCTGCAGCTCTCTCTGCATTGTCTTCTAGTGTCTTCATATACTAATGGGAGTGACCGCAGGCAAACTCACAATAATGCAAATAAGAAAATAAATGCAATTTTCTCTTTTAAATAGTATTTATTATTATATACTAACAATTGAAAGGTGCACCACATCGCAGACTAAACTCCAGTGCAGTTGGCTTGTATCCGCAGCAGTGTCTGCATTGTCTCCTAGGGTCTCTATATCGTACTGGAAGTGACCGCTGGCAAACGCACAATATGGCAAATAAGAAAATAAATGCCATTTTCACTATTAAATATTATTTATTATCATATACTAACAATTAAGAGGTCAACCACATCACAGAATAAACTCCAGTACAGTTGGCTGATCTCTGTGTATTGTGTCCCAGGGTCTTCATATAGTAATGGGAGTGACCGCAGGCAAACGCACAATAAAGCAAATAAGAGAATAAATGCAATATTCACTTTTAAATAGTATTTATTGTCTTATATTAACAATTAAGATGTCAACCATGTCGCAGACTAAACTCCAATGTATTTGGCTGGTGTCCGCAGCTCTGTCTGTTGTGTATCCTAGGCTCTTCATATAGTAATTAGAGTGATCGCAGGCAAACGCACAATAATGCAAATATGAGAATAAATGCAGTTTTCTTTTTCAAATAGTATTTATTATCATATACAAACAATTAATAGGTCAACCACATCGCAGAATAAACTCCTGTGCATTTTGCTGGTGTCCTCAGCTCTCTCTGCTTTTTCTCCTAGGGTCATCATAAAGTAATGGTAGTGACTGCAAGCAAATCAACAATAATGCTAATAAGAAAATAAGTCCTTTTTTCTCTTTTAAATAGTATTTATTATCAAATACTACCAATCAAGAAGTCAACCACGTTGCGAACAAAACTCCAGTGCAGTTGGCTGGTGTCCGTAGCTCTCTCTGTATTGTCTCCTACTGTCTTCATATATTAAATGGACAGACTGCAGGAAATGCCCAATAAATCAAATAAAAAAATAAAAGCAATTTTCTCTTTTAAATATTATTTATTATCATATACTAACAATTAATAGGACAACCACATCGCAGACTAAACTCCAGTGCAGTTGGCTGGTATCCGCTGCAGTGTCTGCCTTGTCTCCTAGGGTATCTGTATAGTAATGGAAGTGACCGCCGGCAAACGCACAATATGGCAAATAAGAAAATAAATGCAATTTTCTCTTTTAAATAGTATTTATTATCATATACTAACAACTAATAGGTGAACCACGTTGCAGACTAAACTCCAGCGCAGTTGGCTGGTGTCCACTGCTCTCTCTGCATTGTCTACTAGTGTCTTCATATGGTAATGGGAGTCATCGCAAGTAAACACACAATAATGCAAATAATAAAATAGATGCAATTTTCTCTTCTAAAAAGTATTTATTATCATATACTAACAATTAAGAGGTCAAGCACATCGCAGAATAAATCCAGTGCATTTGACTGGTGTCCGCAGCTCTCTCTGCATTGTCTTCTAGGGTCTTTTTATAGTAATGGGAGTGATCACAGGCAAATGCACAATAATGCAAATAAGAAACTTACTGCAATTTTCTTTTTCAAATAGTATTATTTATCATATACTAACAATTAAGAAGTCAACCACATTGCAGTCTAAACTCCAGTGCAGTTGGCTTGTGTCCGCAGCTCTCTCTGCATTGTCTCCTTGGGTCTTCATATATCAATGGGAGTGACCGCAGGCAAACGCACAATAATGCAAATAAGAAAATAAATGCTATTTTCTCTTTTATATAGCTTTTACTATTATATAGTAACAATTAAGAGGTCTACCACATTGCAGACTAAACTGCAGTGCATTTGGCTGGCGTCCGCATCTCTCTCTCTCTTTTTTCCTTGGGTCTTCATATAGTAGTGGTTGTTAATGCAGGCAAACAGACAATACTGCAAATAAGAAAATAAATGCAATTTTAACTTTTAAATAGTATTTATTATCATATACTAACAATTAAGAGATTAAACTCCAGCGCAGTTGGTTGGTGTTTCCTAGGGTCTTTATATAGTAATGGGAGTGACAGCACTCAAACTCACAATAATGCAAATAAGAAAATAAATGCAATTTTCTTTTTTAAATAGTATTTATTTTCATATACTAACAATTATGAGGTCAACCACGTCGCAGACTATAATCCAATGCATTTGGCTGGTGTCCTTAGCTCTCCCTGCATTGTCTCCTATGGTTTTCATCTAGTAATGGGAGTGAGGGCAAGCAAACGCATAATTATGCAAATAAGAAAATGAATGCAATTTTCTCTTTTAAATAGTATTTACTATCATATGCTAACAATTAAGAGACTAAACTCCAGTGCAGTTGGCTGGTGTCCACAGCTCACTCTGCATTGTCTCCTAGGGTCTTCATATAGTAATAGGACTGATCGCAGTCAAACACACAATAATGAAAATAAGAAAATAAATGCAATTTTCTCTTTTAAATAGTATTTATTATCCTATACTACCAATTAAGAGGTCACCACATCGCAGATTAAAGTCCCGTGCAGCTGTCTGGTGTCTGCATCTCTCTTTGCATTGTCTCCTAGGGTCTTCAAATGGTAATGGGAGTGACCACATGGAAACGCACAATAACGCAAATATGAAAATAAATGCCATTTTCTCTTTTAAATAGTATTTATTTTCATTTACTAACAATTAGGAGGGCATCCACATCACAGACTAAATCCCCAGTGCAGTTGGCTGGTGAAAGCAGCTCTCACTGTACTGTCTCCAATAGTCTTCATATAGTAACGGGAGTGACCGCAGGCAAACGCACAATAATGCAAATTAGAAAATAAATGCAATTTTCTCTTTTAAATAGTGTTTATTATCATATACTAACAATTAAGAGACTAAACTCCAGTGCAGTTGGCTGGTGTCCGCAGCTCTCTCTGCATTGTGTCATAGGGTCTTCATACAGTAATGGGAGTGACCGCAGGAAAACGCACAATAATGCAAATAAGAAAATAAATGCAATTTTCTCTTTTAAATAGTGTTTATTATCATATACTAACTATTTATAGGTCAACCACATCGCAGATTAAACTCCAGTGCAGTTGGCTGGTGTCCGCAGCTCTCTCTGCATTGTCTCCTAGTGACTTCATATAGTAATGGAGGTGCCCGCAGGCAAACGCACAATAATGCAAATAAGAAAATAAATGCTATTTTCTCTTTTAAATAGTATTTATTATCATATACTACCAATTAAGAGGTCAACCACATCGTCGATTAGACTTCAGTTCATTTAGCTGTAGTTCATAGCTCTCTCTGCATTATCTCCTAGAGTTTTCATATAGTAATGGGAGTGACCGCAGGAAAACGCACAATAACGAAAATAAGAAAATAAAGGCCATTTTCTTTTTCAAATAGTGTTTATTATCATATACTAACAATTAAGAGGTCAACCACGTCGCAGACTAAACTGCAGTGCATTTGGCTGGTGTTAGCAGCTCTCCCTGCATTTTCTCCTAGGGTCTTCATATAGTAATGGGTGTGACCGCAGGCAAACACACAATAACGCAAATAAGAACATAAGTGCAATTTCTTCTTTAATTGTGTTTATTATCATATACTACCAATTAAGAGGTTGACCACATCGCAGACTAAACTCCAGTGCAGTTAGCTGGTGTCCGTAGCTCTCTCTGCATTTTCTCCTAGGGTTTTCATATAGTAATGGAGTGACCGCAGGAAAACGCACAATAACGAAAATAAGAAAATAAATGCCATTTTCTCTTTCAAATAGTATTTATTATCATATACCACCAATGAAGAAGTCAAACATGTCACAAACTAAACTCCAGTGGAGCTGTCTGGTGTCCGCAGCTCTCTTTGCATTGTCACCTAGGGCCTTCATACAGTAATGGGAGTGACCGCAGGAGAACGCACAATAATGCAAATAGGAAAATAAATGTAATTTTCTCTTTTAAATAGTGTTTATTACTATATACTAACTATTAAGAGGTCAACCACATCGCAGATTAAACTACAGTGCAGCTGTCTTGTGTCCGCAGCTCTCTTTGCATTGTCTCCTAGGGTCTTCATATAGTAATGGAAGTGACCGCAGCAAAACACACATTACTGAAAATAACAAAATAAATACAATTTTCTCTTCTAAATAGTGTTTATTTTCATGTACTAACAATAAAGTGATCAAGCACATCGCAGACTAAACTCCAGTGCAGTTGGCTGGTGTCCGCAGCTCTCTCTGCATTGTGTCCTAGGGTCTTCAGACAGTAATGGGAGTGACCGCAGTCAAACATAAATAATGCAAATCAGAAAATAAATGCATTTTCCTCTTCTAAATAGTATTTATTATCATATACCAACAGTTAAGAGGTCTACCACATCGCAGACTAAACTCCAGTGCTGTAAAATGGTGTCCGTAGCTCTCTTTGCATTGTCACCTAGGGCCTTCATACAGTAATGGGAGTGACCGCAGGAAAACGCACAATAATGCAAATAGGAAAATAAATGTAATTTTCTCTTTTAATAGTATTAATTATCATATATTAACAATTAAGTGGTCAACCACATCGCCAATTAAACTCCAGTGCCGTTACCTTATGTCTGCAGTTCCTTCTGGATTGTCTCCTATTGTCTTGATACAGTAATGGGAGAGACTGCAGGCAAATACACAATAATGCATATAAATAAATAAATTTAATTTCCCTCTTTTAAATAGTATTTATTATCATCTACTAACAAATTAGAGGTAAACAACATCGCACGCTAAATTCCAGTGCAGTTGGCTGGTGTCCTCTGCGATGTCTCCTAGGGTCTTCATATAGTAATGGGAGTGAACGCAGGCATACGCACAATAATGCACATAAAAAAAATTAATGCAATTTTCTCTTTTAAATAGTATTTATTATCATATACTAACAATTCAGTAGTCAACCACATCGCCGACTAAACTCCAGTGCAGTTAGCTTTTGTCCGGAGCTCTCTCTGCATTTTCTCCTAGAGTTTTCATATAGCTATGGGAGTGACCACACGTAAACGCACAATAATGCAAATAAGAAAATAAATATAATTTTCTCTTTTAAATAGTGTTAATTTTAATGTTGTATCAATTAAGAGGTCAACCACATAACAGATTAAACCCCAGTGCAGTTGGCTGGTGTCCGCATCTCTCTCTGCATTGTGTCCTAGGGTTTCCATTTAGTAATGGAAGTGACGACAGGCAAATGCACAATTTTGCTAATAAGAAAATAAATGCAATTTTCTCTTTCAAATAGTATTTATTATCACATACTAACGATTAAGAGGTCAACCACATCGCCAACTAATCTCCAGGGCAGTTAGCTGGTGTCCGTAGCTCCCTCTGCATTTTCTCCTAGAGTTTTCATATAGCTATGAGGGTGACAACCGGCAAACGCACAATAATGCAAATAAGAAAATAAAAGAAATTTTCTCTTTTAAATAGCATTTATTATCATATACTAACAATTAAGAGGTCAACCACATCACAGATTAAACTCCAGTGCAGTTGGCTGATGTCCGCAGCTCTCTCAGCATTGTCTCCTAGTGTCTTCATATAGTAACGGAGGTGACTGCAGGCAAACGCACAATAATGCAAATGAGAAAGTAAATGCTATTTTCTCTTTTAAATAGTATTTATTATCATATACTACCAATTAAGAGGTCAACCACATCGCCGACCAAACTTCAGTTCATTTAGCTGTAGTTCATAGCTTTGTCTGCATTATCTCCTAGAGTTTTCATATAGTAATGGAAGAGACCGCAGGAAAACGCACAATAACGAAAATAAGAAAATAAATGCCATTTTCTCTTTCAAATAATATTTATTATCATATACTACAAATTAAGAAGTCAACCACGTCACAAACTAAACTCCGGTGCAGCTGTCTGGTGTCCGCAGCTCTCTTTGCATTGTCTCCTAGGGTCTTCATACAGTAATGGGAGTGACCGCAGAAAAACGCACAATAATGCAAATAGGAAAATAAATGCAATTTTCTCTTTTAAATCGTGTTTATTATCATATACTAACAATTAAGTGGTCAACCACGTCGCAGACTAAACTCCAGTGCATTTGGCTGGTGTCCGCAGCTCTCCCTGGATTGTCTCCTAGGATCTTCATATAGTAATGGGTGTGACCGCAGGCAAACACACAATAACGCAAATAAGAAAATAAATGCAATTTTCTTTTTTAAATAGTGTTTATTATCATATACTACCAATTAAGAGGTCGACCACATCGCAGACTAAACTCCAGTGCTGTAAAATGGTGTCCGCAGGTCGCTCTGCAATGTCTCCTAGGGTTTTCATCCATTAATGGGAGTGACCGCAGTCAAATGCACAATGATGCAAATAAGAAATTAAATGCAATTTTCTCATTTAAATAGTTTTTTTACCATATATTAACAATTAAGTGGTCTACCACATAGCCAATTAAACTCCAGTACAGTTACCTTTTGTCCGTAGCTCTCTCTGCATTTTCTCCTAGAGTTTTCATATAGCTATGGGAGTGACCACACGTAAACGCACAATAATGCAAATAAGAAAATAAATATAATTTTCTCTTTTAAATAGTGTTTATTTTAATGTTGTAACAATTAAGAGGTCAACCACATAACAGATTAAACCCCAGTGCAGTTGGCTGGTGTCCGCATCTCTCTCTGCATTGTGTCCTAGGGTTTCTATTTAGTAATGGAAGTGACGACAGGCAAATGCTCAATTTTGCAAATAAGAAAATAAAAGCAATTTTCTCTTTTAAATTGTATTTATTATCATATACTAACAATTTAGAGGTCAACAACATCGCCGACTTAAGTCCAGTGCAGTTAGCTTCTGTCCCCAGCTCCCTCTGCATTGCCTCCTATTGTCTTCATATTGTCATGGGAGTGACCACAGGCAAAACACAATAGAGCAAATAGGAAAATAAATGCAATTGTCTCTCTTAAATAGTATTTATTACCATATACTAACAATTAACTGTTCTACCCCAATGCAGACTAAACTCCAGTGCAGTTGGCTAGTGTCCGCAGCTCTCTTTGCATTGTCTCCTAGGGTCTTCATATAGTAATGGGATTGTCCGCAGGCATACACACAATAATGCAAATAAGAAAATAATAGCAATTTACTCTTTTAAAAAGTGTTAATTATCATATACTAACAATTAAGAGGTCAACCACATCGCAGACAAAACTACAGTGCAGTTGGCTGGTGTCCGCAGCTCTCTCTGCATTGTCTCCTAGGGTCTTCATATAGTAATGGAAGTGACTGCTGGCAAACACACAATAATGTATATAAGAAAATAAAAGCATTTTTCTCTTTTAAATAGTATTTATTATCATATACTAAAATTAAGACGTCAACACGTCACAGACTAAACTCCAGTGCAGTTCCCTGGTGTCCACAGCTCTCTCTTCATTTCCTGCTAGGGTCTTAATACAGTAATGGGAGTGACCGCAGGCAAAAGCACAATAATACAAATTAGGAAATAAATTCCATTTTGTCTTTTAAATAGTATTTATTATCATATACTAAC
Source organism: Locusta migratoria (assembly GCA_026315105.1). NCBI lineage: Eukaryota > Metazoa > Arthropoda > Insecta > Orthoptera > Acrididae > Locusta > Locusta migratoria. The sequence continues at coordinate 138,435 of JAOYRU010000267.1, forward strand.
AATTACAAGGTCATCCACATCGCAGACTACATTCCTGTGCACTTGCCTGGTGAAAGCAGCTCTCTTTGCATTGTCTCCTAGGGTCTTCATATAGTAATGGGAGTGACCGCACACATACACACAACAATGCAAATAAAAAAATTAAAAGCAATTTACTCTTTTAAAAAGTATTTATTATCATATAATAACAATTAAGAGGTCTACCACATCGCAGACTAAACTGCAGTGCTGTTGGCTGATGTCCGCAGCTCTCTCTGAATTGTCACCTAGGGTCTTCATATAGTAATGGGAGTAACTGCAGGCAAATGCACAATCATGCAAATAAGAATATAAATGCAATTTTCTCTTCTAAATATTATTTATTATCATATACTAACAATTAAGAGGTCAACCACAAGCAGATTAATTTCCAGTGCAGTTGCCTGGTGTCCTCAGCTCACTCTGCATTGTCTCCTAGGGCCTACATATAGTAATGGAAGTGATCAAAGGCAAGCACACAATAATGCAAATAAGAAAATAAACGCAATTTTCTCATTTAAATGGTAATTTTTGTCATATACTAACCATTAGGAGGTCAACCCTATCGCAGACTAAACTCCAGTGTAGTTGGCTGGTGTTCGCAGCTCTCTTGGCGTTGTCTCCTAGGGTCTTCATATAGTAGTGGGAGAGACCGCAGGCAAACACAACAACGCTAATATGGAAATAAATGCAATTTTCTCTTCTAAATAGTATTTATTATCATATACTAACAATTACAAGGTCATCCACATTGCAGACTACACTCCAGTGCAGTTGCCTGGTGAAAGCAGCTCTCTCTGCATTCTCCCCTAGGGTCTTCATATAGTAATGGGAGAGACCGCACGCAAACACATAATAATGCTAATATGGAAATAAATGCAATTTTCTCTTTTAAATAGTATTTATTATCATATACTACCAATTAATAGGTAAACCACGTCGCAGACTAAACTACACTGCAGTTAGCTGGTGAAAGCAGGTCTCTCCGCATTGTCTCCTAGGGTCTTCATATAGTAATGGGAGTGACCGCAGGCAAACGCACAATAATGCAAATAAGAAAAGAAACTCAATTTTCTCTTGTGAATAGTATTTATTATTATATACTACCAATTAAGAGGTCAACCACATCACTGACTAAACTCCAGTGCAGTTGGCTGGTGTCTGCAGCTCTTTCTGCATTGTCTCCTAGGGTCTTCATATAGTAATGGAAGTGACCGCAGGCCAACAAACAATAATGCAAATAAGAAAATAAATGCATTTTTTTGTTTTAAATAGTATTTATTATCATATACTAACAATTAAGACGTCTACCACATCCCAGAGTTGGGTAACTAAAACCTCTAGGACAGCAATTGATAATATTTTTATAGACAAATCAAAGGAACAAAATCATATCATAAAACCAATAATAAATGGTCTGTCAGATCATGATATGCAGCTCCTTGTTTGAGGTATAGATTCTAAACCGATTATGAAGACTGCAAAATGTACATACAGGAGGGTAGTCAACCCACCAAAAATTGAAATTTTTAGAAAACTCCTCAAAGACATGAACTGGAAAGATGTATATAGTGCTAATGGCATGAATGAAAAATATAATGTATTCATTAATAATGTGAGTATCATGTTTGAAAACTATTTTCCTCTAAAAGTTATGTGAATTAAACAGAAGTCTATAATAAAACCTGTGATTACACAAGGAATAAAGATTTCATGTAAGACAAAAAGGAAAATGTATCTATCAGCCAAGAGTAGTTGCAATGATGATGATTTAACTAAATATAAGGAATACTGTAAAATATTAAAAAAAGTTATTCAGGTATCTAAACAAATGCACTATGAAAAGAAGATAGCAACATCAGGAAACCAAATAAAAACAATATGGGATATAGTGAAAGAAGAGACTGGTAGAACCAGAAAGGAACAAGAGCAGGTACGACTAAGAGTAGCTGAGACATTAGTAACTGATGGGCATAGTGTGGCAAATCTATTTAACAAGTACTTTATATCCGTTACTGATAGTATGGGATTGTCTGGGTCAGTAAATAATGCGCTTGAATATTTGAAACTAGCATTTACAAATAACTTCACACACATGAATATGTCAGTCACTTCACCACAAGAAATATTTTCCATAATAAAATCTTTAAAAACAAAGAATTCCAGTGGTTACGATGAAATATCAACAAAGTTAATTAAAGCTTGTTCTTGTGAACTTAGCACAATCTTAAGTTATTTGTGTAACCAGTCTGTTATAACGGGAACATTTCCTGATTGGCTAAAATATGCAGATATTAAACCTCTCTTCAAGAAGGGGGATAAAGAGATACCATCAAACTACAGACCCATTTCACTTTTGCCAGCATTCTCAAAAATTATAGAAAAGGTAATGTACAAGCAGCTTCTCAACCACTTAACCGCAAATGGCATATTGTCTAGAACACAGTTTGGATTTCTGAAAGGTTCCGATATTGAGAAGGCTATTTACACTTTCAGTGAGAATGTACTTAATTCATTAGATAATAAATTGCAAGCAGCAGGTATTTTCTGTGATTTGTCAAAGGCATTTGATTGTGTGAACCATAACATCCTTTTAAGTAAATTAGAATTCTATGGGGTCACGGGAAATGCTGCAAAATGGTTCAAGTCGTACCTCACTAACAGGAAACAAAGGGTGTCAGTGCAAGTGACTAGTGAATTAGGCCAACAGTCATCATCGGATTGGGAAGAAATTACATGTGGTGTCCCACAAGGATCCATCTTAGGGCCATTGCTTTTTCTTGTGTACATTAATAATCTCTCATCAGTTACACTACCAGAAGCAGAGTTCATTTTGTTTGCAGATGATACAAGTATTGCAATAAAGAGTACGTCAAGTATAGTGATAGAAAAGTCTGCTAATGATATTTTCATGAACATTAATAAATGGTTTAAAGCCAACTCATTGTCATTAAACTTTGAAAAGACGCACTACTTGCAGTTGAGAACATGTAAGAGATTTCCTGACAGCATATGCATTAAGTATGAAGAAGAGCAGATAGAAGAGGTTGACAGTATTAAATTCCTGGGATTACAGCTTGATAATAAATTTAGTTGGGAGGAGCACACCACAGAACTGCAGAAACAACTCAACAAATCTGTATTTTCAATACGAGTGTTATCAGACATAGGAGACATAAAAATAACAAAGCTTGCATACTTTGCTTACTTTCATTCCTTAATGTCATATGGTATAATATTTTGGGGTAACTCTTCAAGTCAGTCAAAAGTCTTCAGAGTCCAAAAACGTATAATACGTATTATTTGTGGAGTAATTTCACGGACGTCTTGTAGAAGCCTCTTCAAAGAACTGGGTATATTAACTACTGCCTCTCAGTATATTTATTCCTTAATGAAATTTGTCATAAATAATACATCCCTTTTCCCAACAAACAGCTCAGTTCATGCATACAACACTAGAAATAAAAATGATCTACACAAGGATTTAAAAGCACTTACTTTAGTTCATCCCCATCCACGAGGATCCCCTCAATATGGATCTATGGAACAAATAAATAATCTAATCTAATCTACTCCAGTGCAGTTCCCTGGTGTCTGCAGCTCTCTCTGCATTGACTCCTAGGGTCTTCATATAGTAATGGGAGAGACCGCAGGCAAACACACAATAATGCTAATATGGAAATAAATGCAATTTTCTCTTCTAATTAGTATTTATTATCATATACTACCAATAAATAGGTAAACCACGTCGCAGACTAAACTACAGTGCAGTTAGCTTGTGTCCGCAGCTCTCTCTGCATTGTCTCCTTGGTTCTTCATATAGTAATGGAAGCGAACGCGGGCAAACGCACAATAGTGCAAATAAGAAAATAAATGAATTTTTCTTTTAAATAGTATATGTAATCATATACTAACAATTCAGAGGTCAACCACATCGCCGACTAAACTCCAGTGCAGTTAGCTGGTTTCCACAGCTCTCAGTGTAATGTCTACAAGGGTTTTCATATTCTAATGGGAGTGACAGCAAGCAAACGCACAATAATGCAAATAAGAAAACAAATGCATTTCCCTTTTAAATAGTATATATTATCATATACTACCAATTAAGAGGTCAACCACATCGCAGACTGAACTCCTGTGCAGTTGGCTGGTGACAGCAGGTTTCTCTCCATTGTCTCCTAGGGTCTTTATATACTAATGGCAGTGACCGCAGGCAAACACACAATAATACAAATAAGAAATAAATGCAATTTTCTCTTTTAAATAGTAATTATTGTCATATACTACCGATTAAAAGGTCAGGAACATCACAGATTAAACACCAGTGCAGTTTACTGGTGTCCGCAGCTCTCTCTGCGTTGTCTGCTTGGGTCTTCTTTTAGTAATATGAAAGACCGCAGGCAAATGCACAATAATGCAAATAAGAAAATGAACTCAATTTTCTCTTTTAAATAGTATTTATTATCATATACCACCAATTAAGAGGTCAACCACAGCACTGACTAAACTCCTGTGCAGTTGGCTAGTGTCTGCAGCTCTCTCTGCATTGTCTCCTAGGGTTTTCATATAGTAATAGGAGTGACTGCAGGCAAGGGCACAATAATGCAAATAGGAACATGAATACGATTTTCTGTTTTAAATAGTATTTATTATCATATACTACCAATTAAGCAGTCAAGCATATCGCAGATTTAACTCCAGTGCAGTTTACTGGTTTCCGCAGCTCTCTCTGCGTTGTCTGCTTGGGTCTTCTTTTAGTAATATGAAAGACCGCAGGCAAATGCACAATAATGCAAATAAGAAAATGAACTCAATTTTCTCTTTTAAATAGTATTTATTATCATATACCACCAATTAAGAGGTCAACCACAGCACTGACTAAACTCCTGTGCAGTTGGCTAGTGTCTGCAGCTCTCTCTGCATTGTCTCCTAGGGTTTTCATATAGTGATAGGAGTGACTGCAGGCAAGGGCACAATAATGCAAATAGGAACATGAATACGATTTTCTCTTTTATATAGCATTTATTATCGTATACTACCAATTAGGAGGTCACCACATCACTGACTAAACTCCAGTGCAGTTGGCCGATGTATGCAGTTCTCTCTGGTGTGTTCATATAGTAATGGTAGTGACCACAGGCAAACAAACAACTCCAGTGCAATTTCCTGGTGTCCGCAGCACTCTCTGCATTGTCTCCTAGGGTCTTCATATAGTAATGGGAGTGAACGCAGACAACACACAATAATGCAAATAAGAATATAAATGCAATTTTCTCTTTTGAATGGTATTTATTATCTTATACTACCAATGAAGAGGTCAACCATGTCACAGACTAAACTCCAGTGCAGTTGGCTAGTGTCCGCAGCTCTCTCTGCATTGTCTCCTAGGGTTTTCATATAGTAATAGGAGTGACCGCAGGCAAAGGCACAATAATGCAAATAAGAAAATAAATGCAATTTCTCTTATAATTAGTATTTATTATCATATACTACCAATAAATAGGTAAACCACGTCGCAGACTAAACTACAGTGCAGTTAGCTTGTGTCCGCAGCTCTCTCTGCATTGTCTCCTTGGTTCTTCATATAGTAATGGAAGCGAACGCGGGCAAACGCACAATAGTGCAAATAAGAAAATAAATGAATTTTTCTTTAAATAGTATATATTATCATATACTAACAATTCAGAGGTCAACCACATCGCCGACTAAACTCCAGTGCAGTTAGCTGGTTTCCACAGCTCTCAGTGTAATGTCTACAAGGATTTTCATATTCTAATGGGAGTGACAGCAAGCAAACGCACAAAAATGCAAATAAGAAAACAAATGCAATTTTCCCTTTTAAATAGTATATATTATCATATACTACCAATTAAGAGGTCAACCACGTCACAGACTGAACTCCTGTGCAGTTGGCTGGTGACAGCAGGTTTCTCTCCATTGTCTCCTAGGGTCTTTATATACTAATGGCAGTGACCGCAGGCAAACACACAATAATGCAAATAAGAAATAAATGCAATTTTCTATTTTAAATAGTAATTATTGTCATATACTACCGATTAAGAGGTCAGGAACATCACAGATTAAACACCAGTGCAGTTTACTGGTGTCCGCAGCTCTCTCTGCGTTGTCTGCTTGGGTCTTCTTTTAGTAATATGAAAGACCGCAGGCAAATGCACAATAATGCAAATAAGAAAATGAACTCAATTTTCTCTTTTAAATAGTATTTATTATCATATACTACCAATTAAGAGGTCAACCACAGCACTGACTAAACTCCTGTGCAGTTGGCTAGTGTCCGCATCTCTCTCTGCATTGTCTCCTAGGGTTTTCATATAGTAATAGGAGTGACCGTAGGCAAAGGCACAATAATGCAAATAAGAATATAAATGCAATTTTCTCTTTTGAATAGTATTTATTATCTTATACTACCAATGAAGAGGTCAACCATGTCACAGACTAAACTCCAGAGTAGTTGGCTAGTGTCCGCAGCTCTCTCTGCATTGTCTCCTAGGGTTTTCATATAGTAATAGGAGTGACCGCAGGCAAAGGCACAATAATGCAAATAAGAAAATAAATGCAATTTCTCTTTTAAATAGTATTTATTATCTTATACTACCAATGAAGAGGTCAACCATGTCACAGACTTAATTCCAGCACAATTGGCTGGTGTCCGCAGCTTTCTCTGCATTGTCTCCTTGTTTCTTCATATAGTAATGGGAGTGACCGCAGCAAAGCACAATAATGCAAATAAGATAATAAACTCAATGTTCTCTTTTAATTGTCTTAATTATCATATACAACCAATTAAGAGGTCAACCATATCACTGACTACACTCCAGTGCAGTTGGCTGGTGCCTGCAGCTCTCTCTGCATTGTCTCCTTGGGTCCTCATATAGTAATAGGAGCGACCGAAGGCAAACAAACTATTATGCAAATACGAAAATAAATGCAATTTTTTCTTTTAAATAGTATTTATTATCCTATACTACCAATTAAGCGGTCAAGCACAACGCAGATTTAACTCCAGTGCAGTTTACTGGTGTCCGCAGCACTCTCTGCATTGTCTGTCTGTGTCTTCATATAGTAATATGAAAGACATCAGGCAATCGCACAATAACACAAATAAGAAAATAAACTCAATTTTCTTTTTTAAATAGTATTTATTATCGTATACTACCAATTAAGAGGTCAACCACATCACTGACTAAACTCCAGTGCAATTGCCTGGTGTCCGCAGCTATTTCTGCTTTGTCTGCTAGGGTCTCCATATGGTAATGCGAGTGACCACAGGCAAATGCACAATAAGGGAAATAAGAATATAAATGCAATTTTCTCTTTTAAATAGTATTTATTATCATATACTAACAATTGAGAGATAAAACACGTCGCAGACTAAACTCCAGAGCAGTTGGCTGGTGAAAGCAGCTCTCTCTGCATTGTCCGCGTGGGTCTTCATATAGTAATGGGAGTGACCGCAGGCAAACGCACAATAATGCAATAATGCAAATAATGCAAATAAGAAAATAAATGCATTTTTCTCTTTTAAATAGTATTTATTATCATATACTAACAATTCAGAGGTCAACCACATGGCCGACAAAACTCCACTGCTGTTAGCTCATGTCCGTAGCTCACTCTGCTTTGTCTCCTAGGGTCTTATAGTAATGGGAGTGACCGCAGGCAAATGCACAATAATGGAAATAAGAAAACAAATGCAATTTTCCCTTTTAAATAGTATTTATTATCAAATTATAAAAATTCAGATGTCAACGACATCACCGACTAAACTCCAGTGCAGTTAGCTCACGTCCGTAGCTCACTCTGCTTTGTCTCCTAGGGTCTTTATATAGTAATGGGATTGACCGCAGGCAAACGCTCAATACTGCAAATAAGAAAATAAATGCAATTTTGTCTTTTAAATAGGATTTATTATAATATCATAACAAGTAAGAGGTCAACCATATCGTAGACTAAACTCCAGTGCAGTAGCCTGGTGTCCACAGCTCTCTCTGCATTGTCTCCTAAGGTCTTCATATAGTAATATGAAAGACTGCAGTCAAACGCACAAGAATGCAAATAAGAAAATAAACTCAATTTTCTCTTTTGAATATTATTTAATATCATATACTAACAATTAAGAGGACAAACACGACGCAGACTAAACTCCAATGCAGTTGGCTGGTTTCCGTAGATCTCTCTGAATTGTCTCCTAAGGTTTTCATATAGTAAAGGGAGTGACCGCAGGCCATCAAACAATAATGCAAATAAGAAAATAAATGCAATTTTTTCTTTTAAATAGTATTTATTATCATATACTAACAATTAAGACGACTACCACATCCCAGACTAAACACCAGTGCAGTTCCCTGGTGTCCGCAGCACTCTCTGCATTGTCTCATAGGGTCTTCATATAGTAATGGAAGTGAACGCAGGCAACTCACAATAATGCAAATAAGAATATAATTGCAGTTTTCTCTTTTAAATAGAATTTATTTATATAATATACTAACAATTAAGAGGTAAAACATGTCGCAGACTAATCTCCAGTGAAGTTGGCTGGTGAAAGCAGGTCTCTCTGCCTTGTCTCCTAGAGTCTTCATATTGTAATTGGAGTGACCGCAGGCAAACACAAAAAAATGAAAATAAGAAAATAAATGCAATTTTGTCTTTTAAATAGTATTTATTATAATATCTTAACAAGTAAGAGGTCAACCACATCATAGACTAATCTCCAGTGCAGTAGCCTGGTGTCCACAGCTCTCTCTGCATTGTCTCCTAAGGTCTTCATATAGTAATATGAAAGACTGCAGTCAAACGCACGAGAATGCAAATAAGAAAATAAACTCAATTTTCTCTTTTGAATATTATTTAATATCATATACTAACAATTAAGAGGACAAACACGACGCAGACTAAACTTCAATGCAGTTGGCTGGTTTCCGTAGCTCTCTCTGCATTGTCTCCTAAGGTTTTCATATAGTAAAGGGAGTGACCGCAAGCAAACGCACTATAATGCAAATAAGAAAATAAATATAATGTTCTCTTTTAAGTAGTGTTTATTTTCATGTACTAACAATTAAGAAGTCAACCACATTGCAGACTATATTCCAGTGCAGTTGGCTAGTGTCCGCAGCTCTCTCTGCATTGTCTCCTAGAGTCTTCATATAGTAATGGAAGTGTCCGCAGGCAAACGCACAATAATGAAAATTAGAAAATACATGCAATTTTCTTCTTTAACTAGTAATTATTGTCACATACCAAGAATTAAGGGGTCAACCACATCGCAGACTAAACTCCAGTGCAGTTAGCTGGTGTCCGCAGACCTCTCTGCATTTTCTCCTAGGGTTTCATTATAGTAATGTGAGTGACCGCAATCAAACGCACAGTAATGCAAATAAGAAAATAAACGCAATTTTCCCTTTTAAATAGTATTAATTATCATATAATAACAATTAAGAGGTCAACCACATCACTGACTAAACACCAGTGCAGTTGACTGGTGTCCGCAGCTCTCTCTGCAATGTCTCCTAGGGTCTTCATATAATAATGCTAGTAACCGCATGCAAATGCACAATAATGCAAATTAGAAAATAAATGCAATTTTCTGTTTTAAATAGTATTTATCATCATATACTAACAATTAATAGGTAAAACACGTCGCAGACTAAACTCCAGTGCAGTTGGTTGGTGTTCGCAGCTCTCTCGGCATTGGCTCCTAGGGTCTTTATATAGTAATGGCAGTGACCGCAGGCAAATGCACAATAATGCAAATAAGAAAATAATTGCAATTTTCTCTTTTAAATAGTATTTATTATCATATACTAACAATTAAAAGCTAAAACACGTCTCAGAATAAACTCCAGTGCAGCTGGCTGGTGAAAGCAGCTCTACGTGTGTTGTCTCCTACGGTGTTCATATAGTAATGGGAGTAACCACAGGCAAACGCACAATAATGCAAATAAGAAGATAAATGGAATTTTCTCTTTTAAATAGTATTTATTATCATATACTAACTATTAAAAAGTCACCCACGTCGCAGACTAAACTCCAGTGCAGTTGGCTGATGAAAGCAGCTTTCTCTGCATTGTCTCCTAGGGTCTTCATATAGTAATGGGAGTGACTGCAGGCAAACGCTCAATAATGCAAATAAGAAAATAAACACAATTTTCTCGTTTAAATAGTATTTATTATTGTATACTACCAATTAAGAGGTCAACCACATCACTGACTAAACTCCAGTGCAATTGCCTGGTGTCCACAGCTATTTCTGCATTGTCTGCTATGGTCTCCATATGGTAATGCGAGTGACCACAGGCAAACGCACAATAATGAAAATAAGAAAATAAATGCAATTTTCACTGTTAAATAGTATTTATTATCATATACTAACAATTAAGAGGTCAACCACATCACAGACTAAACTCCACTGTAGTTGGCTAGTGTCCGCAGCTTTCTCTGCATTGTCTCCTATGGTCTTCATATAGTAATGGGAGTGACCGCAGACAAACACACAATAAGGGAAATAAGAATATAAATGCAATTTTCTCTTTTAAATAGTATTTATTATCATATACTACCAATTAATAGGTAAACCACGTTGCAGACTAAACTACACTGCAGTTAGCTGGTGAAAGCAGCTCTCTCCGCATTGTCTCCTAGGGTCTTCATATAGTAATGGGAGTGACGCAGGTAAACGCACAATAATGCAAATAAGAAAATAAATGCAATTTGCTCTTTTAAATTGTATTTATTATCATATACTAACAATTAAGAGATCAACCACATCACAGACTAAACTCCAGTGCAGTTGGCCGATGTATGCAGCTCTCTCTGGGGTGTTCATATAGTAATGGTAGTGACCACATGCAAACAAGCAATAATGCAAAAAAGGAAATAAATGCAATTTTTTGTTTAAATAATATTTATTACTATATACTAACAATTGAGGGGTAAAACACAACGCAGACTAAACTCCAGTGCAGTTGGCTGGTGAAAGCAGCTCTCTCTGTATTGTCTCCTAGGGTCTTCATATAGTAATGGAAGTGACCGCAGGCAAACGCACAATAATGCAGTAATGCAAATAATGCAAATAAGAAAATAAATGCATTTTTCTCCTTTAAATAGTATTTATTATCATATACTAACAATTCAGAGGTCAACCACATGGCCGACAAAACTCCATTGCTGTTAGCTCATGTCCGTAGCTCACTCTGCTTTGTCTCCTAGGGTCTTTATATAGTAATGGGATTGACCGCAGGCAAACGCTCAATAATGCAAATAAGAAAATAAATGCAATTTTGTCTTTCAAATAGTATTTATTATAATATCATAACAAGTAAGACGTCAACCACATTGCAGACTGAATTGCAGCGCAGTTGGCTCGTGTCCGCAACTCACTCTGCTTGGTTTCATACGGTCTTTATATAGTTATGGAAGTGACTGCAGACAAACGCACAACAATGCAAATAAGCAAATAAATTAAATTTTCTCATCTAAATAGTTATTTATAATCATATACTACCAATGAAGAGGTCAACCACATCACAGAATAAACTCAAATGCAGTTGGCTGGTGTCCGCAGCTCACTCTGCTTTGTCTCCTAGGGTCTTTATATAGTTAAGCTAGTGACCGCAGGCATACACACAATAATGCAAATAAGAAAGTAAATGCAATTTTCTCTTTTGAATAGTATTTATTATCATATACTAACAAATAAGAGGTCAACCACATCGGAGACTAAACTCCATTGCAGTTGGCTGGTGAAAGCAGCTCTCTCTGCATTGTGTCCCAGGAACTTCATATAGTAATGGGAGTCACTACAGGCATACACACAATAAAGCAAATAAGAAAATAAATGCAATATTCTCTTTTAATTAGTAATTATTGTCAAATACTAACAATTACGAGGTCAACCACATCACAGACTAACCTCCAGTGCAGTTGGCTGGTGTCCACAGCTCTTTCGGCATTGGTTCCTAGGGTCTTCATATAGGAATGGGAGTGACCGCAGGCAATCACACAATAATGCTAATATGAAATTAAATGCAATTTTCTCTTTTAAATAGTATTAATTTTCATATTCTAACAATTAAGAGCTAAAACACGTCGCAGACTAAACTCCAGTGTAGCTGGCTGGTGAAAGCAGCTCTCTCTGTATTGTCTCCAAGGATGTTCATATAGTATTGGGAGTAACCACAGGCAAACACACAATAATGCAAATAAGAAAATAAACGCAATTTTCTCATTTAAGTAGTATTAATTGTCATATACTACCAATTATAAGGTCAACCACGTCACTGACTAAACTCCTGTGCAGTTGGCTGGTGTCCGCAGCTCTTTCGGCATTGGTTCCTATGGTCTTCATATAGTAATGGGAGTGACCGCAGTAAAATGCACAATAATGCAAATAAGAAATTAAATGCAATTTTCTCTTTTAAATAGTATTATTATCGTATACTAACAATTAAGGGGTAAAACACGTCACAGACTAAATTCCAGTGCAGCTGGCTGGTGAAAGCAGCTCTTCCTGAGTAGTCTCCTAGGGTCTTCTTATGGCAATGGTAGTGACCACAGGCAAACACAGAATAATTGCAAATAAGAAAGTAAATGCAATTTTCTCTTTTCAATAGTATTTATTATCATATACTAACAATTATGATGTCAACCACATCGCAGACTAAACTCCAGTGCAGTTGGCTGGTGTCCGCAGCTCTTTTTTGGCATTGGTTCCTAGGGTCTTCATATAGGAATGGGAGTGACCGCAGGCAATCGCACAATAATGCAAATAAGAAAATAAATGCAATTTTCTCTTTTAAATGGTATTAATTTTCATATACTAACAATTAAGAGGTCAACCACGTCACAGACTGAACTCCAGCGCAGTTGGCTGGTGTCCGCAATTCACTCTGCATTGTCTCCTACGGTTTTCATATGCTAATGGGAGTGACCACAGCCAAGCGCAAAGCAATGCAAATTAAAAAATAAATGCTATTTTCTCTTTTAAATAGTATTAATTATCATATACTAACAATTAAGATGTCAACCACGTCGCAGACTGAAATGCAGCGCAGTTGGCTGGTGTCCGCAATTCACTCTGCATTGTCTCCTAGGGTTTTCATATGCTAATGGGAGTGACTGCGGCCAAGCCCAAAACAATGCAAATTAGAAAATAAATACAATTTTTTTTAAATGGTATTTATTATCATATACTAACAATTAAGAAGTCAACCACGTCGCAGACTAAACTCCAGCGCAATTGGCTGTTGTCCGCAGCTCACTCTGCTTGGTTTCCTAGGGTCTTTATATAGTTATGGAAGTGACTGCAGGCAAATGCACACCAATGCAAATAAGAAAATAAATGCAATTTTCTCTTTTATATAGTATTTATTGTCATATGCTAACTTTGAAGAGGTCAACCACATCGCAGACTAAACTCCAGTGCAGTTGGCGGGTTTCCGCAGCTCTCTCTGCGTTGTCTCCTAAGTTTTTCATATAGTAATGGTAGTGCCCGCATGCAAATGCACAATAATACAAATAAGAAAATAAATGAAATTTTCTCATCTAAATAGTATTTATTATCATATAGTACCAATGAAGAAGTCAACCACATCGCAGACTAAACTCCAGTGCAGTTGGCTGGTGAAAGAAGCTCTCTCTGCATTGTCTCCTAGGGACTTCATATAGTAATGGGAGTGACTACAGGCAAACACACACTAAAGCAAATAAGAAAGTAAATGCAATTTTCTCTTTTAATTAGTAATTATTGTCATATACTAACAATTAAGAGGTAAAACACGTCGCAGACTAAACTCCAGTGCTGCATGCCGGTGAAAGCAGCTCTCCCTTTTTTGTCTCCTTGGGTCTTCAGATGGCAATGGTAGTGACTGCAGGCAAATGCACAATAATCCAAATAAGAAAATAAATGCAATTTTCTGTTTTAAATATTATTTGTTATCATATAGTCAATGGCATAGCTATGTCACTACGGGCCCCGGGGCAAAAATGAAATTTGGGCCCTCATTACACTAATACTGTACAGATGCAAAACTACTTCATCATCAGCTCCATACCGCCCAATGGAGGACATAATAAGGCAAACCTAAACACTACCCCAGGCAAACGCACAAAAATGCAAATAGGAAAATAAATGGAATTTTCTCTTTTAAATAGTATTAATTATCATATACTAACAATTAAGATGTCAACCACATCACTGACTAAACTCCTGTGCAGTTGGCTGGTGAAAGCAGCTCTCTCTGCATTGTCTCCTGGGGTCTTCATTTAGTAATGGGGGTGACTGCAGGCAAACGCACATTAATGCAAATAGGAAAATAAACGCAATTCTCTGTTTTAAATAGTATTAATTATCATATACTAACAATTAAGAGGTCAACCACGTCACTGACTAAACTCCTGTGCAGTTGGCTGCTGTCCGCAGCTTTTTCGGCATTGGTTCCTAGGGTCTTCATATAGTAATGGGAGTGACCACAGGCATATGCACAATAATTCAAATGAGAAATTAAATGCAATTTTCTCTTTTAAATAGTATTTATTATCCTATACTAACAATTAAGAAGTAAAACACGTCACAGACTAAACTCCAGTGCAGCTGGCTGGTGAAATCTGCTCTCCCTGTATTGTCTCCTAGGGTCTTGATATAGTAATGGGAGTGACCGCACGCAAATGCACAATAATGCAAATAAGAAAATAAATGCAATTTTCTCTGTTAAATAGCATTTATTATCATATGCTAACAATGAAGAGGTCAACCACATCGCAGACTAAACTCCAGTGCATTTGGCAGGTGTCCGCAGCTGTCTCTGCATTGACTCCTAGGGTCTTCAGATGGCAATGGTAGTTACCACAAGCAAATGTACAATAATGCAAATAAGAAAATAATTGCAATTTTCTCTTTTAAATATTATTTATTTTCATATACTAATAATTAAGACGTCAACCACATTGCTGACTAAACTCCAGTGCAGTTGCTGTTTTCTGCAGCTCTCTCTGCATTGTGTCCTAGTGTCTTCATATAGTAATAAGAGTGAACGCAGGCAAACACACAAAAATGCAAATAAGAAAATAAATGTAATTTTCTTGTTGAAATAGTATTAATTCTCTTATACTAACAATTAAGAGATTAACCACGTCACTGACTAAACCCCAGTGCAGCTGGCTGGTGAAAGCAGCTCTCCCTGTATTGTCTCCTACGGTCTTCAGATGGCAATGGTAGTGACTGCAGGCAAATGCACAATAATCCAAAGAAGAAAATAAGTGCAATTTTCCGTTTTAAATATTATTTGTTATCGTATAGTCAGTGGCATAGCTATGTCACTAAGGGCTCCGGGGCAAAAATGAAATTTGGGCCCTCATTACACTAATACTGTACAGATGCAAAACTACTTCATCATCAGCTCCATACCGCCCAATGGAAGACATAATAAGGCAAACCTTAACACTACTTAGTAAATTATTATGAGTCACACAGCAGGTAATATTTAAGCGTACTCTCTAATATAATTGTGAAAGTTTGTTTGTTATGCTTTCACGCAAAAATTACAGTATTAAAGTATTTGTGGAAAATAAACATGCCTGTTTCCTGGCGCAACGCATTTTGTGGAAAATGCGCACTCTCCAGGTCTGTCTGCGCAGTAGGTCATCTGTGATTTGTAAGGTGGAAGGTTCGGTATAACTTCGTAAAACACCTTGTATTTTCCTTTTGCGTCGTAATCCTTTAGACATAGTGGGGCCTCGCTTTCTCGCTGTTCGTTTAGCAGGTGCACAAAGAACGGCAATGCCTGACCATTCCAGCAGTCTGCCCTTTCCCGCAGCTTCTGCCCTCCACACCCCTACCCCTATCCTACTGTGTCACCTGTCACATCCCCACAACATTCTGTTTAACAATAAGTACGTTAACATATTGGCTGCCAAAGGTATACTTGGGTTACCGTCCCCTGGGGACCACTTACTTTTTTTCCATATTCTGTTTAGTTTGCTTGAAGTAAGCGATTGAAGTACAAATAAGTTTAAAATATTGTTTTTTATTTATTTATTTATTTTATTTTAATGAGGTGTGTCATTTGCTATGTCGCTAATAATTTTGGGTTGGTACTTCTGTAAGTCTTTCATTCCACAACATTATTTGCGTACAGTTCCATTATTGCTTTTTTGCATTGTTACTGCAGTCTTTATTCAGTGTTCTTTGCTCTGTAACACAGTGATATTGTAGCAGGAGAAAGTGTCTCGTAGAAGTTATGTAGATGAACAAAGGCATGTACAGAAGCTTTCAGTGTTCTTTGCTCTGTAACACAGTGATATTGTAGCAGGAGAAAGTGTCTCGTAGAAGTTATGTAGATGAACAAAAGTATGTACAGAAACTTTTAGATGAAGTAATGGATATAAGAAGATGAAGATACTACTGAAATGGAAAAATAATAGGAATGTATTGATGCTGAGTACTGTTCATGGAGAGGAAGAAGCTGAAGTTCAAACCAAGAGGGGCACAAAGAAAAACCCAGCAATGATAACTGACTATAATCAGTCATTTATAGATCTCTCTAACCAATTTATGTCCTAAATTGTCTAAGGCAGGGTGTGAAATTGTACAGGAAGCTTGCAACTGAACTGTTGACAGGGTCAGCACTGGTAAAGGCTCTTGTGATTTACCGTTACATCAACAACAAGATCATCTCAATCACATAATTCAAAGTGGAGTTGACTTTGAGATTACTCCATACAGAAGATGCCGATCCCCTGAAATCTCTCACCATAGTCACCGACCTGCCTGCAGATTGTGCTCTTGTGAACATGGGAGCAGCAAGTCAAAGGTATACGGATGCTACGAAAAAATGAAGAATGAATTTGGACGAGAGCAAGCTGTCAAGAAATGTAAACAAACTACATGGGAGTGTAAAAAATTGTGACTCATATTTTTTCGAAGACAGTTTCTTCATAAAGCACAGTGCATGCAGGTGTTAGAGATAAAAGGGGAATTGCCTAATTTTTTGAGTCTGTTTCATTGTTGTTACAGTTAGAGTTGGAGAATGTAATTAAAACTGTTTGTGATATACAATCTAATGTATAAATGTTCAAATGTTTGTATAGTCTATGGGACTTTAACTACGGGGTCATCAGTCCCTAAACTTACGAACTACTTATGAACTAGCTACAAGTAAGGACGGCAAAAATATCCATGCCTGTGGGGGGATTCGAACACCCGACCGTAGTGGCCGTGCAGACCGTCACTGAAGCGCCTCAGTCTCCTCGGCCACCGCGGCCGGCAGAAGAGAAGACTACTGTGACTTATATTTAATTGACATGGCAGTCAATGTGTTAAAACATTGTTTTCTGAAAGTTGGGAATTTTTCTATTTCTTGTAACACGAATACTATTAGTCCTTGAAACAAATTCATAATTATTTTTCGTGCCTTACTGTGTATCACGAACTTAATGTGTGGCGTTTTTCAAGTCGTGGGGATTTTGTTTGTGTTTCCTCACACACCAAAGTCAGAATGAAAGTATACATACTGGAGTAATACAATGCTTAAAACTCTTAGAGTGCAGATGTTGACAAAGATATATTTCTGATCGGTAATTATCGGTACGCGTTTTTGTTACTGCAGTACATTATAGTAATAATATGGTTACACAATTAAAAAGTAGTGAATTTTATTTTAACAATTATTTTACAATATCTTCCTGGCTTTGGTTTTTGCAAAATCATCCATAAGGTCTTTTAAATCTAGACTTGAATCAGCCTTGTTTTTGATTGCTATGAGTGCCAAATGTCCGAGTCGAGCTACGGTTGCTGCAGAAGAATAAAACTGTGGTAAATACTTCCGTAACGTCACATTCTAATCATGCATATTTTGTTATAATTTCCTTACATAATTGGCGAACTGAGCATGTTAGGGTCAATTTCGTAAGGAGAAATTAAAAGTCGAAATTCCTTCATTCAACAAAATATTTTATACAGTACAATGTCTATTATCGGAAGTAATTCGGGGACATGGATATTCGGAAAAACGGTTTATTAGGATATTCTAACTGTGCACTTATATTTGCCAATAAAAAGTACTGCACAGTAAATGTATGGAGGAGCGAGATCCTTCACACTGCACGCCACAACACTTGCAAGACGCAGCTGTTGCTGTGAGCAGCTCTGATGCTGCCACTACTTCTGCCGACTGATGTGTGCCGATTGTTGGACACATTGACTGGCAGATTCGCCTGTCAGCAGAGCCACCGTGGCGTCTTGTGAACGCCCAATTAGAAGCATTGTTCTCTTTTAAATAGTATTAATTTTCATATACTGACAATTAAGAGGTCAACCACGTCACAGACTGAACTCCAGAGCAGTTGGCTGGTGTCCGCAATTCATTCTGCATTATCTCCTAGGGTTTTCATATGCTACAGGAAGTGACCACATCCAAGCGCAAAACATGGCAAATTAGAAAATAAATGCAATTTTCTCTTTTAAATAGTATTAATTATCATATACTAACAATTAAGAGGTCAACCACGTCGCAGACTGAACTGCAGCGCAGTTGGCTCGTGTCCGCAACTCACTCTGCTTGGTTTCCTACGGTCTTTATATAGTTATGGAAGTGACTGCAGGCAAATGCACAACAATGCAAATAAGAAAATAAATCCAATTTTCTCTTTTAAATAGTATTTATTGTCATATGCTAACAATGAAGAGGTCAACCACATCGCAGACTAAACTCCAGTGCAGTTGATGGGTGTCCGCAGCTCTCTCTGCATTGTCTCCTAAGTTTTTCATATAGTAATGATAGTGCCCGCAGGCAAACGCACAACAATGCAAATAAGAAAATAAATTAAATTTTCTCATCTAAATAGTTATTTATAATCATATACTACCAATGAAGAGGTCAAACACATCGCAGTCTAAACTCAAATGCAGTTGGCTGGTGTCCACAGCTCACTCTGCTTTGTCTCCTAGGGTCTTTATATAGTTAAGCTAGTGACTGCAGGCATACGCACAATAATGCAAATAAGAAAGTAAATGCAATTTTCTCTTTTGAATAGTATTTATTATCATATACTAACAAATAAGAGGTCAACCACATCGGAGACTAAACTCCATTGCAGTGGTAGTGCAGCATATACTACCAATTAAGAGGTCAACCACGTCACTGACTAAACTCCTGTGCAGTTGGCTGGTGTCCGCAGCTCTCTCTGCAACGTCTCCTAGTGTCTTCATATAGTTATGCGAGTGACCGCAGGCAAACGCACAATAATGCACATAAAAAAATAAATTCAATTTTCTGTTTTAAATAGTAATTATTGTCATATAGTAACAATTAACAGGTCAACCACATCACAGACTAAACTCCAGTGCAGTTAGCTGGTGTCCGCAGCTCTCTCTGCATTTTCTCGTAGGGTTTTAGTATAGTAATGGGAGTGACTGTATGCAAATGCACAATACTGCAAATAAAAAAAAATGCACATTTCTCTTTTAGATAGTATTTATTATCATATACTAACAATTAAGAGGTCTACTACATCGCAGACTAAACTCCTATGCAGTTCGCTGGTGTCCGCAGCTCTCTCTGCATTGTCTCCTAGGGTCTTCAGATGGCATTGGTAGTGACCACAGGCAAATGCACAATAATGCAAATAAGAAAATAAATTCAATTTTTTCTTTTAAATAGTATTTATTATCATATACTAACAATTTATAGGTCAACCACATCGCAGAATAAACTCCAGTGCAGATGGCTGGTGTCCGCAGCGCTCTCTGCACAGTGGCGTAGCTATGTCACCGAGGGCCCTGGGGCAAAAATGACATTGGGGCACTCTTTACACTAATACTGTACAGATGCAAAACTACCTCATCATCAGCTTCTTACCGCCCACTGGAAGACATAATAAGGTACACCTAAATACTACTAAGTAAATTATTATGTGTCACGCAGCAGATAATATTTAATTGTACTCTCTAATATAATAGTGAAAGTTGGCTTGTTTGTTATGCTTTCATGCAAAAATTACTACCTGATTTGGATGAAATTTTGCAGAGGGCTAGCAACAGAGCTAGACCTGGGTAGGACATACAGGTGAAAATGCCCCATGGGATATTTTTCGTCAGCGGTTTCAGCGGGCGGACTGTTGTCAGTGCCAACAACTCACTCTCAACTACTGTGCTGTTAGCTCATTTCGTTGATAGCCCAGTCAAAGAAGGAAAATAGTTGATATATGCGTGTAGGATGGTTTGATCAAAAGTAAGTTGCCAGATTTTGTTTGATGAAACCCTTTGGATAGCCCAGTCAAATAAGAAAGATAGGGGAAATATTCGTGTAGGATGGTTTCATCAAAAGTAATTTGCCGGATTTTGTTTGATTAAACACTTTGGATTGAGCCGTGCCTCTACCAGGCTTCTTGATGTTAGTGTCTGGCCAGGAAAAAGTAATAAGTGAAATAACTAAGTCGATATCTTCGCTTATTATCGTGACAGTGGGGTAGAGGGCAGCGTCTTGATGCACAATTCACTATTGGGACAAAGTAATTATTACATGAAACATCTGATCCGCGAATGTAATTAAATCTTTAAATGGCAGAATAAACAAATAGTGTGCGGGTAGAGACGTATTTTAAAAGATTGTGTGAAGTGCTGAATTCTCACCATTACTTTAAAACATAGTGAAGTTGTGTGTTTTTCACATAGAAAAACTGAGCAGAATGCGGCGGAGGGTATAGTGTTAATATGAACGTAAATTGAAGAGCGAATACTTCTTATGGTATGGGAAGACGCCATTCCCAGAAAAAAAGACACAGAATGCTGAATCCATTTCCCGCCTACCATTGCCAAGTAGTGTGTAGAAAAGTGTGTAGATTCTGTTCGGTATTACTTTCAGTTTAATGCATTCGTGGAAAATAAAAATGACTGTTTCCTGGCGCAACGCATTTTGTGGAAAATGCGCACTCTCCAAGTGTGTCTGCTCAGTACGTCATCTGTGTTTTATGAGGTGCACTGTGGAAGGGTCGGTATAACTTTGTAAAACACCTTGTAATTTCCTATTGTGACGTAACGGGGTAGACAGTGTGGGGGCTCGCTTTCTCATTATTCGTTTTGCAGGCGCACAAAGAACGGCACTGCCTGACCGTTCCAGCGGTCTGCCCTTTCCCGCACTTTCTGCCCTCCAACCCTCCCCCCTTCCGCCCCTTCCTGCTGTCACCTGTCACATCCCCACAACAAATCATATGCACAATACTGTTCTACTGTACTTCAATATGCTGTATATGTTTAATATTTTGTCTTAGTCCATTCGGTTTAACAATAAGTATATTAACATTTTGGCTGCGAAAGGTATACTTGGGTTACCGACCCCCGGAGATCATTTACTTTACTGCAGTCGGTTTGGTCACTGTGTCTTCGGTGGTGGAGTGATGAACGCGTCTGCTTAGTAATCAGAATATCCCGGGTTTGAATCCCGGACGGGCACAGATTTCCATTCCCCACACTTTGGTATTCCATCTGAACCTAGTACAGCGAAGTCATAACTGATAGCAAATTGCGATTTATTTCAACAAAAATATTATATACAGTATAACGTCTATTATCCAAAGATATTTGGGGATATTCGGAAAACCGGTTTATTCGGATATTCGAATTGTACACTTCTATCTGCCAATAAGAAGTACTGTACAGTAAATGTATTTATCCTGTATTTGGGGGAAAGCTATCCTTAATACTGCGTCGAGACAGCACGCCGCAACACTTGGAAGACGCAGCTGTTGCTGTGAGCAGCTTTGATGTTGCCGTTACTTCTGCCGACTGAAGTGTGCCGATTGTTGGCAACATTGACTGGCAGCTTCACCTGTCAGCAGTGTGTCTTGTGAAGGCCCAATTAAAAGAATTGTTTCAACAGACGGTGGCCAACTGCGGCTAATGTGGGAAACTTGGTTACAGGGAAAGGGGATATGATGGAAGAAAGGGTGGGAGAGTAAAAAAATGTAAATAAATAAAAATAAAATAAAATAAAAAGTTCGTCGCTCACAAGGCCCAAAGGGCCCCTGGAGCTCGAGGGCCCCGGGGCACTGCCCCGTCTAGCCCTATGATAGCTACGCCACTTTCTCTGCAATGTCTCCTAGGTTCTTCATATACTAATGGGAGTGACCGCAGGCAAACGCACAATAATGCAATTATGAAAATAAATGCAATGTTCTCTTTTAAATAGTAATTATTATCATATACTAACAATTAATAGCTAAAACACATCGCAGACTAAACTCCAGTGCAGTTGGCTGGTGAAAGCAGCTCTCTCTGCATTGTCTCTTAGTACCTTCATATAGTAATGGGAGTGAGCGCAGGCAAACGCAGAGTAATGCAAATAAGAAAGTAAAAGCAATTTTCTCGTTTAAATAGTATTTATTATCATATACTAACAATTAAAAGGTAAAACACATTGCAGACTAAACTCCAGCGCAGTTGGCTTGTGTTCGCAGCTCAATCTGAATTGTCTCCTAGGGTCTTCATATGCTAATGGATGTGACGCCAGCCAAGCGCACAACAATACAAATTAGAAAATAAATGAAATTTTCTCTTCTAATAGTATTTATTATGATATAATAAGAACTAAGAGGTCAAGGACGTCGCAGACTAAACTCCAGCGCAGTTGGCTGGTATACGCAGCTCACTCGGCTTGGGCTCCTAGACATTTTATATTGTTATGGCAGTGACTGCAGGCTAACGCACAATAATGCAAATATGAAAATAAATGCAATTTTCTGTTTTAAATGGTTTTTATAATCATATACCAACGATTACGAGGTCAACCATCTCGCAGATTAATCTCCAGTGCAATTGGCTGGTGTCCACAGTTCACTCTGCATTGTCACCTAGGGTCCTCATATAGTCATGGGAGTGACCGCAGGCAAACGCACAATAATGCAAATAAGAAAATAAATGAAATTTTCTCTTTTAAATAGTATTTATTATCATAAACTAACAATTACAAGGTCAACCAAGTTGAAGACTAAACTCCAGTGCAGTTGGCTAGTATCCGCAGCTCTCTTTGCATTGTCTCCTAGGTTCTTTATTTAGTAATGGGAGTGACTGCAGGCAAACGCACAATAATGCAAATAAGAAATTAAATGCAATTTGCTTTTTTAAATAGTATTTATTATCATATACTACCAATTAAGAGGTCAACCACGTCGCAGACTAAACTCCAGTGCAGTTGGCTGGTGTCCGCAGCTCTCTCTGCATTGTCTCCTAGGAACTTCATATAGTAAAGAGAGTGACCAAAGGCAAACACACAAAATTGCAAATAAGAAAATAAATGCACTTTCTCGTTTAAATAGTATTTATTATCATATATTAACAATTAAGAGGTCAACGACATCGCAGACTAAACTCCAGCGCAGTTGGCTGGTGTCCACAGCTATCTCTGCATTGTCTCCTAGGGTCTTCATATGCTAATGGGAATGACGGCAGGCAAACACACATCAATGCAAATTAGAAAATAAATTAAATTTTCTCTTTTAAATAGTACTTATTAACGTATACAAACATTTGAGAGATCAACAACATCGGAGATTAAACTCCAGTGCAGTTTACTGGTGTCCGCAGCTCTCTCTGCATTTATTCCTAGGGTCTTCATATAGTAATGGGAATGACCGCAGGCATATGCACAATAATGCCAATAAAAAAATAAATACAATTTTCTCTTTTAAATAGTATTTCTTATCATATACTAACAATTAAGAGGTAAAACACGTCGCAGACTAAACACCACTGCAGCTGGCTGGTGAAGGCAGCTCTTCCTGTATTGTCTCCTAGGGTCTTCATATAGCAATGGGAGTGTCCACAGGCATACACACAATAATGCAGATAAGGAAATAAATGAAATCTTCTCTTTTAAATGGTATATATTTTCATATAGTAACAATTAAGAGGTCAACCACGTTGCAGACAAAACTCCAGCGCAGTTGGCTGGTGTCCGTAGCTCTCTCTGCATTTTCGCCTAGGGTTTTCATATAGTAATGGGACTGACCACAGGCAAACGCACAATAATGCAAATAAGAAAATAGATATAATTTTCTCTTTTAAATAGTATTTATTATCATATACTACCAATTAAGAGGTCAACCACGTCGCAGACTAAATTCCGATGCAGATGTCTGGTGTTCGCAGCTCTCTCGGCATTGGCTGCTAGAGTGTTCATATAGTAATGGGAGTGACGGCAGGCAAATGCACAATAATGCAATTAAGAAAATAAATGCAATTTTCTCTTCTAAAAAGTATTTATTATCATATACTAACATTTAAGAGGTCAACCACTTCGCAGATTAAACGCCACTGCAGTTGACTGGTAAAAGCAGCTCTCCCTGTATTGGCTCCTAGGTTTTTCATATAGTAATGGGAGTGACCGCAGGCAAACACACAATAATGCAAATAAGAAAATAAATGCAATTTTCTCTTTTAAATAGTATTTATTTTCATATAGTAACAACTAAGAGGTCAACCACATCGCAGTTTAATCTCCAATGAAGTTGGCTTGTGTCCGCAGCTCACTCTGCATTATCTCCTAGGGTCTTCATATGCTAATGGGAGTGACGGCACGCAAACACACATCAATGCAAATTAGAAAATAAATGCAATTTTCTCTTTTAGATAGTATTTATTATCATATAGTAAAAATTCATAGGTCAACCATATCACAGACTAAACTCCAGTGCAGTTGGCTGGTGGTCGCAGCTCTCTCGCCATTGGCTCTTAGTGTCTTTATATAGTAATGGGAGTGACCGCAGGCAGATGCACAATAATGCAAATAAGAAAAAAAATACGATTTTCTCTTTTAAATAGTATTTATTATCATATACTAACAATTAAGAGGTAAAACACGTTGCAGATTAAATTCCACTGCAGTTTAATGGTGTCCACAGCTCTATCTGCATTGTCTCCTAGGGTTTTCATATAGTAATGGAAGTGACTGCAGGCAAACGCACAATAATGCAAATAAGAAAATAGATGCAATTTTCTCTTTTAAATAGTATTTATTATCATATACTAACAATTCAGAGGTCTACGACATCGCCGAATAAACTCCAGTGCAGTTAGCTGGTGTCCGTATCTCTCTCTGCATTTTCTCCAAGGGTTTTCATATAGTAATGGGACTGACCGCAGGGAAACGCACAATAATGCAATTAAGAAAATAAATGCAAATTTCTCTTTTTAATAGTTTTTATTATCATATACTAACAATTAAGAGGTCAACCACATCGCAGACTAAACTCCAGTGCAGTTGGCTGGTGTCTTTAACTATCTCTGCATTGTCTCGTAGGGTTTCATATGCTAATGGGAGTGACGGCAGGCAAACAAACATCAATGCAAATTAGAAAATAAATGCAATTTTCTTTTTTAAATAGTATTTACTAATGTATACTAACATTAAGAGATCAATCGCAACGCAGATGAAACTCCTGTGAAGTTGGCTGATGAAAGCAGCTCTCTCTGCATTGTCTCCTGGGGGCTTCATATAGTAATGCAAGTGATCGCATGCAAACACACAATAATGCAAATAAGAAAATATGGAAATTTTCTTTTTTAAATAGTATTTATTTCATATACTCACAATTAAGAGGTCAAACACATCGCAGACTTAACTCCAGTGAAGTTGGCTGGTGTCCGCAGCTCACTCTGCATCGTTTCCTATGGTCTTGATATAGTAATGGCAGTGACCGTAGGAAAACGCACAATTATGCAAATAAGAAATTAAATACAATTCCCTCATTTAAATAGTATTTATTATCATATACTAACAATTCAGAGGTCAACGACATCGCCGAGTAAATTCCAGTGCAGTTAGCTGGTGTCCGTAGGTCTTTCTGCATTTTCTCCTAGGGTTTTCATATAGTAACGGGATTGATCGTACGAAACGCACAATATTGCAAATAAGAAAATAAATGCAATTTACTCATCAAAATAGTATTTATTATCATATACTACGAATGAAGAGGTCAACCATATCACAGACTAAACTCCAGTGCAGTTGGCTGGTGTCCGCAGCTCTCTCTGCATTGTCTCCTAGTTTCTTGATATAGCAAAGGGAGTGACCGCAGGCAAACGCACAATATTGCAAATAAGAAAATAAATGCAATTTTCTCTTTTACATAGTACTTATTATCATATACTACCAATTAAGAGTTCAACCACGTTGCAGAATAATCTCCAGCGAAATTGGCTAGTGTCTGCAGCTCACTCTGTTTTGTCTACTAGGGTCTTTATATAGTTATGGATGTGAATGCAGGCATACGCACAATAATGCAAATAAAAAAATAAATGCAATTTTCTCTTTTAAATAGTATTTATTATCATATACTACCAATT
Source organism: Locusta migratoria (assembly GCA_026315105.1). NCBI lineage: Eukaryota > Metazoa > Arthropoda > Insecta > Orthoptera > Acrididae > Locusta > Locusta migratoria. The sequence goes on from JAOYRU010000267.1 coordinate 164,806, forward strand.
AAGAAGTCAACCACATCGCAGAGTAAACTCCGTTGCAGTTGGCTGGTGCCCGCAGCTCTCTCTGCATTGTCTCCTAGGGTCTTCATATAGTAAAGAGGGTGACCAATGGCAAACACACAAATATGCAAATAAGAAAAGAAATGCACTTTCTCGTTTAAATATTATTTAATATTATATATTAACAATTAAGAGGTCAACGACATCGCAGACTAAACTGCAGTGCAGTTAACTGGTGTCCGCAGCTCTCTCTGCATTGTCTCCTAGGGTCTTCATATCGTAATGGGAGTGACTGCAGGCAAACGCACAATAATGCAAATAAGAAAATAAATGCAATTTTCTCTTTTAAATAGTATTTATTTCATATATTAACAATTATGAGGTCAAACACGTCGCAGACTAAACTCCAGTGAAGTTGTCTGATGAAAGCAGCTCTCTCTGCATTGTCTCCTAGGATCTTCATATAGTAATGGGAGTGGCGGCAGGCAAACGCACAATAATGCAAATAAGAAAATAAAAGCAATTTTCTCTTTTAAATAGTATTTATTATCAAACACTAACAATTCAGAGGTCAACGACATCGCCGAGTAAACTCCAGTGAAGTTGGCTGGTGTCAGTAGCTCTCTCTGAATTTTCTCCTAGGGTTTTCATATAGTAATGGAAGTGACCGCAGGCAAACGCACAATAAAGCAAATAAGAAAATAAATGCAATTTTCTCTTCTAAAAAGTATTTATTATCATATACTATGAATGAAGAGGTCAACAACGTCACAGACTAAACTCCAGCGCAGTTGGCTGGTGTCCACAGCTATCTCTGCATTGTCTCCTAGGGTCTTCATATGCTAATAGGAATGACGGCAGGCAAACACACATCAATGCAAATTAGAAAATAAATTAAATTTTCTCTTTTAAATAGTACTTATTAACATATACAAACATTTGAGAGATCAACAACATCGGAGATTAAACTCCAGTGCAGTTTACTGGTGTCCGCAGCTCTCTCTGCATTTATTCCTAGGGTCTTCATATAGTAATGGGAATGACCGTAGGCATATGCACAATAATGCAAATAAAAAAATAAATACAATTTTCTCTTGTAAATAGTATTTCTTATCATATACTAACAGTTAAGAGGTAAAACACGTCGCAGACTAAACACCACTGCAGCTGGCTGGTGAAAGCAGCTCTCCCTGTATTGTCTCCTAGGGTCTTCATATAGTAATGGGAGTGACCGCAGGCAAACGCAGAATAATGCAAATATGAAAATAAATGCAATTTTCTCTTTTAAATAGTATTTATTATCATATACTGCCAATTAAGAGATCAACCACGTCACAGACTAAATTCCGATGCAGATGTCTGGTGCCCCCAGCTCTCTCGGCATTGGCTGCTAGAGTGTTCATATAGTAATGGGAGTGACCACAGGCAAATGCACAATAATGCAAATAAGAAAATAAATGCAATTTTCTCTTTTAAATAGTATTTATTTTCATATAGTAACAACTAAGAGGTCAACCACATCGCAGTTTAATCTCCAATGCAGTTGGCTGGTGTCCGCAGCTCACCCTGCATTATCTCCTAGGGTCTTCATATGCTAATGGGAATGACGGCACGCAAACACACATCAATGCAAATTAGAAAATAAAAGCAATTTTCTCTTTTAGATAGTATTTATTATCATATAGTAACAAATCATAGGTCAACCACATCACAGACTAAAATCCAGTGCAGTTGGCTCTTGGTCGCAGCTCTCTCAAGATTGGCTCCTAATGTCTTCATATAGTAATGGGAGTGACCGCAGGCAAATGCACAATAATGAAAATAAGAAAAAAAATACGATTTTCTCTTTTAAATAGTATTTATTATCATATACTAACAATCAAGAGGTAAAACACGTCGCAAACCAAACACCAGGGCAGCTGGCTGGTGAAAGCAGCTCTCCCTGTATTGTCCCTTAGAGTCTTCATATAGTAATGGGAGTGACCCCAGGCAAACACACAATAATGTAAATTAGAAAATAGATGCAATTTTCTCTTTTAATAAGTATTTATTATCATATACTAACGATTCAGAGGTCGACGACATCGCCGAATAAACTCCTGTGCAGTTAGCTAGTGTCCGTATCTGTCTCTGCATTTTCTCCAAGGGTTTTCATATAGTAATGGAAGTGACCGCAGGCAAACACACAACAATGCAAATAAGAAGATAGATACAATTATCTCTTTTAAATAGTTTTTATTTTCATATACTAACAATTAACAGGTCAACCACATCGCAGACTAAACTCCAGTGCTGTTGGCTGGTGTCCGCAGCTCACTCTGCATTGTCTCCTCGGGTTTCATATAGTAATGGAAGTGACCGCAGGCAAACGCACAATAATGCAATTAAGAAAATAAATGCAAATTTCTCTTTTTAATAGTTTTTATTATCATATACTAACAATTAAGAGGTCAACCACATTGCAGACTAAACTCCAGTGTAGTTGGCTGGTGTCTGTAACTATCTCTGCATTGTCTCGTAGGGTTTTCATATGCTAATGGGAGTGACGGCAGGCAAACAAACATCAATGCAAATTAGAAAATAAATGGATTTTTTTTTAATTAGTATTTTCTTACGTATACTATCATTAAGAGATCAATCACAACGCAGATTAAACTCCTGTGAAGTTGGCTGATGAAAGCAGCTCTCTCTGCATTGCCTCTTGGGGGCTTCATATAGTAATGCAAGTGATCGCAGGCAAACACACAATAATGCAAATAAGAAAATATGGCAATTTTCTCTTTTAAATAGTATTTATTTCATATACTCACAATTAAGAGGTCAAACACGTCACAGACTAAACTCCAGTGAAGTTGGCTGATGAAAGCAATTCTCTCTGCATAGTCTCCTAGGGTCTTCATATAGTAATGGGAGTGACTGCAGGCAAATGCACAATAATTCAAGTAAGAAAATTAATGCAATTTTCTCTTTTAAATAGTATTCATTATCATATACTACCAATTAATAGGTCAACCACATCGCTGACTAAACTCCAGTGCATTTGGTTGGTGGTCGCAGCTCTCTCGGCATTGGTTCCTAGGGTCTTCATATAGTAATGGGAGTGAATGAAGGCAAACACACAATAATGTAAATAAGAAAATAAATGCAATTTCCTCTTTTAAATAGGATTTATTATCATATACTACCAATTAAGAGGTCAACCACATCGCAGACTACACTCCAGAGGAGTTGACTGGTGTCTGCAGTTCTCTCTGCATTGTTTCCTAAGCTTTTCATATGGTAATTGAAGTGCCCGCAGGCAAACGCCCAATAATGCAAATAAGAAATTAGTGCAATTTTCTCTTCTAAAAAGTATTTACTATCATATACTAACAATTAAGCGGTCAACCGCTTCGCAGATTAAACTCCACTGCAGTTTACTGGTATCCGCAGCTCTCTCTGCATTGTCTCCTAGAGTTTCATATAGTAATGGGAGTGTCCGCAGGCAAACGCACAATAATGCAATTAAGAACATAAATGCAATTTTCTCTTTTCAAAAGTATTTATTTTCATATACTAACAATTAAGAAGTCAACCACGTCACAGACTAAGCACCAATGCATTTGGCTGGTGTCCGCAGCTATCTCTGCATTGTCTTCGAGGTTCTTCATATACTAATGAGAGTGATCGCAGGCAAACGCACAATAATGCAAATAAGAAAATAAACGCAATTTCCTTTTTTAAATACTATTGCTATTATTATATACTAACAATTAAGAGGTCAACCACATCACAGGCCTAACTCCAGTGCAGTTGGCTGGTGTCCTTAGGTCTCTCTGTATTGTCTCGTAGGTTTCTCATATAGTAATGGGAGTGACCGCAGGCAAACACAGAATAATGCAAATAAGAAAATAAATGCAATTTTCTCTTTTAAATAGTATTTATTATCATATACGTAAATTAAGAGGTCAACCACGTCGCAGTCTAAACTCCAGTGCAGTTGGCAGGTGTCCGCAGTTATCTCTGTTTTGTCTCGTAGGGTCTTCATATGCTAATGGGTGTGATGGCAGGCAAACACACATCAATGCAAATTAGAAAATAAATACAATTTTCTCTTTTAAATAGTATTTATTATCGTATACTAACATTTAAGAGATCAATCACATCGCAGATTAAACTCCAGTTCAGTTTACTGGTGTCCGCAGCACTCTCTGCATTTTCACCTAGGGTCTTCGTATAGTAATGAAAGTGAACGCAGGCAAACGCACAATAATGCAAATAAGAAAATAAAGGCAATTTTCTTTTTTAAATAGTATTTATTATCATATACTAACAATTAAGAAGTCAACCACATCGCAGATAAACTACAGTGCAGTTGGCTGCTATCCGCAGCTCTCTCTGCATTGTCTCCTAGGGTCTTCATATAGTAATGGGAGTGACCGCAAGTGAACGCAAAAATTATGCAGAAAAGAAAATAAATGCACTTTTCTCTTTTAAACAGTATTTATTATCATATACTACCAATTAATATGTCAAACACGTTGCAGACTAAACTCCAGTGCCGATGTCCGCAGCCCTCTCTGTATTGTCTACTAGGGTTTCATATAATTTGGGAGTGACCCCAGGCAAACGCTTAATAATGCAAATATGAATATAAATGCTTTATCATATACTACCAAATAAGAAGTCAACCATGTTGCAGACTAAACTCCAGTGCATTTGTCTGATGTCCGCAGCCCTCTCTGTATTGTCTACTAGAGTTTCATATAATTTGGGAGTGACCCCAGGCAAACGCAGACTAATGCTGATAGGAAATTAAATGAAATTTTCTCTTTTAAATAGAATTTAATATCATATACTAACAATTAAGAGGTCAACCACATCCCAGACTAACCTCCAATGCATTTGGCTGATGTCCGCAGCTCTCTCTGCATTGTCTCCTAGGGTTTCATATAGTAATGGAAGTGACCGCAGGCAAACGCACAATAATGCCAATATGAAAATAAATGCAATTTTCTCTTTAAAATAGTATTTTTTTTCATATACTAACAATTACGAGGTTAACCACATCGCAGACTGAACTCCTGTGCAGTTGGCTGGTGCCTGCAGCTCGCACTGCATTGTCTCCTAAGGTCTTCATATAGTAATGGAAGTGACCACAGGCAAAGGCACAATAATGGAAATAAGAATATAAGTGCAATTTTCTTTTTTAAATATTATTTATCATCAAATACTACCAAATACGAGGTCATCCACGTCGCAGAATAAACTCCAGTGCAGTTGTCTGTTGTCTCTAGGTTTCTCTGTATTGTCTCCTATAGTCTTCATATAGTAATGGGAGTGACCGCAGGCAAATGCACAATAATGCAAATATGAAAATAAAAGCAATATTATTTTTAAAATAGTATTTTTTATCATATAATAACAATTACGAGGGTAACCACATCGCAGACTGAACTCCAGTGCAGTTGGCTGGTGTCTGCAGCTCTATCTGCATTGTCTCCTAAGGATTTCATATAGTAATGAGAGTGACAGCAGGCAAACGCACAAAAATGCAAATAACAAAATAAGTGCAATTTTCTTTTTTAAATATTATTTATTATCAAATACTACCAATTAAGTGGTCAACCACGTCACAGAATAAACTCCAGTGCAGTTGGCTTGTGTCTGCAGTTCTATCTGCATTGTCTTCTATTGTTTCATATAGTAATGGGAATGACCGCAGGCAAACGCACAATAATGCAAATAAGAAAATAAATGCAATTTTCTTTTTTAAATAGTATTTATTATCATATACTACCAATTAAGAGGTCAACCACGGCGCAGAATAAACTCCAGTGCAGTTGTCTGGTGTGTCTAGCTTTCTCTGTATTTTCTCCTTTAGCCTTCATATAGTAATGGGAGTGACCGCAGGCAAATGCACAATAATGCAAATGAGAAAGTAAGTGCAATTTTCTCTTTTAAATAATGTTTATTATGATATACTACCAATTGAGAGGTCAACCATATCGCAGACTAAACTCCAGTGCAGTTGGCTTGTGTCTGCAGTTCTCTTTGCATTGTCTCCTATTGTTTCATATAGTAATGGAAGTGACCGCAAGTAAACGCACAATTTTGCAAATAATAAAATAAATGCAATTTTATATTTAAAATAGTAATTACTATCTTATACTACCAATTAAGATGTCAACCACATCGTTGACTAAACTTCAGTGCAGTGGGCTTGTGTCTGCAGCTCTCTCTACATTGTCTCCTAAAGTCTTCATATTGTAATAGGAGTGACTGCAGGTAAACGCACAATATTGCAAATCGGAAAATAAATGCAATTTACTCTTTTAAATAGTATTTATTATTATACACTAACAATTAGGAGGTCAACCACAACGCAGACCAAACTCCAATACAGTTGGCTGTTGTACATAGCTCTCCCTGTATTGGCTCTTTCGGTTTTTATATGGTAGTGTGAGTGACCGCAGGCAAGTGAACAATAATGCAAAGAAGAAAATAAATGCAACTTTCTCTTTTAAATATTATTTTTTATCATATGCTAACAATTATGAAGTCAACCACATCACAGACTAAACTCCAGTGCAGTTGGCTGGTGCTCGCAGATATCTCGGCATTGTCTCCTGGGGTCTTCATAGAGTAATGGCAGTGACCGCAGGCAAATGCATAATAATGTGATTAAGAAAATAAATGCAATTATCTCCTTTAAACAGTATTTATTATCAAATACTAACAATTACGAGGACAACCACATCGCAGACTAAACTCCAGTGCAGTTGGCTGGTGTCCGCAGCTCTCTCTGCATTGTCTCCTAGGTTCTTCATATAGTAATGGGAGTGACCGAAAGTGAACACAAAAATTATGCAGAAAAGGAAATAAATGCACTTTTCTCTTTTAAACAGTATTTATTATCATATAATTAATATGTCAACCACGTTGCAGACTAAACTCCATTGCATTTGGCTGATGTCCGCAACATTCTCTGTATTGTCTACTACGGTTTCATACAATTTGGGAGTGACCCTAGGCAAACGCACAATAATGCAAATATGAAAATAAATGCTATTTTCTCTTTTAAATAGTATTTATTATCAAAAACTACCAATTAAGACGTCAACCACATCGGAGATAAACTCCAGTGCAGTTGGCTGGTGTTCGCAGCTCTCTCGGCATTGGCTCCTAGGGTCTTCATATAGTGAAGGGAGTGACTGCAGGCAAATGCACAATCATGCAAATAAGAAAATAAATGCAATTTTATTTTTTGAATAGTTTTTATTATCATATACTAACAATTAAGAGGTAAAACACGTCGCAGACCAAAAACCATTGCAGCTGGCTGGTGAAAGCAGCTCTCCCTGTATTGTCTCCTAGGGTCTTCATATAGTAATGGGAGTGACCTCAGGCAAACGCAGACTAACGCTGATAGGAAACTAAATAAAATTTTCTCTTTTAAATAGTATTTAATATCACATACGTAAATTAAGAGGTCAACCACGTCGCAGTCTAAACTCCAGTGCAGTTGGCAGGTGTCCGCAGTTATCTCTGTTTTGTCTCGTAGGGTCTTCATATGCTAATGGGTGTGATGGCAGGCAAACACATATCAATGCAAATTAGAAAATAAATACAATTTTCTCTTTTAAATAGTATTTATTATCGTATACTAACATTTAAGAGATCAATCACATCGCAGATTAAACTCCAGTTCAGTTTACTGGTGTCCGCAGCACTCTCTGCATTTTCACCTAGGGTCTTCGTATAGTAATGAAAGTGAACGCAGGCAAACGCACAATAATGCAAATAAGAAAATAAAGGCAATTTTCTTTTTTAAATAGTATTTATTATCATATACTAACAATTAAGAAGTCAACCACATCGCAGATAAACTACAGTGCAGTTGGCTGCTATCCGCAGCTCTCTCTGCATTGTCTCCTAGGGTCTTCATATAGTAATGGGAGTGACCGCAAGTGAACGCAAAAATTATGCAGAAAAGAAAATAAATGCACTTTTCTCTTTTAAACAGTATTTATTATCATATACTACCAATTAATATGTCAAACACGTTGCAGACTAAACTCCAGTGCCGATGTCCGCAGCCCTCTCTGTATTGTCTACTAGGGTTTCATATAATTTGGGAGTGACTCCAGGCAAACGCTTAATAATGCAAATATGAATATAAATGCTTTATCATATACTACCAAATAAGAAGTCAACCATGTTGCAGACTAAACTCCAGTGCATTTGTCTGATGTCCGCAGCCCTCTCTGTATTGTCTACTAGAGTTTCATATAATTTGGGAGTGACCCCAGGCAAACGCAGACTAATGCTGATAGGAAATTAAATGAAATTTTCTCTTTTAAATAGAATTTAATATCATATACTAACAATTAAGAGGTCAACCACATCGCAGATTAACTCCAGTGCAATTGGCTGGTGTCCGCAGCTCTCTCTGCATTTTCTCCTAGGGTCTTCATATAGTAATGGGAGTGACAGCAGGCAAACGTGCAGTAATGAAAAAAAGAAAATAAATGCAATTTTCTCTTTTAAATAGTAATTATTATCATATACTACCAATTAAGTGCTCAGCTACATCCCAGACTAACCTCCAATGCATTTGGCTGATGTCCGCAGCTCTCTCTGCATTGTCTCCTAGGGTTTCATATAGTAATGGAAGTGACCGCAGGCAAACGCACAATAATGCCAATATGAAAATAAATGCAATTTTCTCTTTAAAATAGTTTTTTTTTTCATATACTAACAATTACGAGGTTAACCACATCGCAGACTGAACTCCTGTGCAGTTGGCTGGTGCCTGCAGCTCGCACTGCATTGTCTCCTAAGGTCTTCATATAGTAATGGAAGTGACCACAGGCAAAGGCACAATAATGGAAATAAGAATATAAGTGCAATTTTCTTTTTTAAATATTATTTATCATCAAATACTACCAAATACGAGGTCATCCACGTCGCAGAATAAACTCCAGTGCAGTTGTCTGTTGTCTCTAGGTTTCTCTGTATTGTCTCCTATAGTCTTCATATAGTAATGGGAGTGACCGCAGGCAAATGCACAATAATGCAAATATGAAAATAAAAGCAATATTATTTTTAAAATAGTATTTTTTATCATATAATAACAATTACGAGGGTAACCACATCGCAGACTGAACTCCAGTGCAGTTGGCTGGTGTCTGCAGCTCTATCTGCATTGTCTCCTAAGGATTTCATATAGTAATGAGAGTGACAGCAGGCAAACGCACAAAAATGCAAATAACAAAATAAGTGCAATTTTCTTTTTTAAATATTATTTATTATCAAATACTACCAATTAAGTGGTCAACCACGTCGCAGAATAAACTCCAGTGCAGTTGGCTTGTGTCTGCAGTTCTATCTGCATTGTCTTCTATTGTTTCATATAGTAATGGGAATGACCGCAGGCAAACGCACAATAATGCAAATAAGAAAATAAATGCAATTTTCTTTTTTAAATAGTATTTATTATCATATACTACCAATTAAGAGGTCAACCACGGCGCAGAATAAACTCCAGTGCAGTTGTCTGGTGTGTCTAGCTTTCTCTGTATTTTCTCCTTTAGCCTTCATATAGTAATGGGAGTGACCGCAGGCAAATGCACAATAATGCAAATGAGAAAGTAAGTGCAATTTTCTCTTTTAAATAATGTTTATTATGATATACTACCAATTGAGAGGTCAACCATATCGCAGACTAAACTCCAGTGCAGTTGGCTTGTGTCTGCAGTTCTCTTTGCATTGTCTCCTATTGTTTCATATAGTAATGGAAGTGACCGCAAGTAAACGCACAATTTTGCAAATAATAAAATAAATGCAATTTTATATTTAAAATAGTAATTACTATCTTATACTACCAATTAAGATGTCAACCACATCGTTGACTAAACTTCAGTGCAGTGGGCTTGTGTCTGCAGCTCTCTCTACATTGTCTCCTAAAGTCTTCATATTGTAATAGGAGTGACTGCAGGTAAACGCACAATATTGCAAATCGGAAAATAAATGCAATTTACTCTTTTAAATAGTATTTATTATTATACACTAACAATTAGGAGGTCAACCACAACGCAGACTAAACTCCAATACAGTTGGCTGTTGTACATAGCTCTCCCTGTATTGGCTCTTTCGGTTTTTATATGGTAGTGTGAGTGACCGCAGGCAAGTGAACAATAATGCAAAGAAGAAAATAAATGCAACTTTCTCTTTTAAATATTATTTTTTATCATATGCTAACAATTATGAAGTCAACCACATCACAGACTAAACTCCAGTGCAGTTGGCTGGTGTTCGCAGATATCTCGGCATTGTCTCCTGGGGTCTTCATAGAGTAATGGCAGTGACCGCAGGCAAATGCATAATAATGTGATTAAGAAAATAAATGCAATTATCTCCTTTAAACAGTATTTATTATCAAATACTAACAATTACGAGGACAACCACATCGCAGACTAAACTCCAGTGCAGTTGGCTGGTGTCCGCAGCTCTCTCTGCATTGTCTCCTAGGTTCTTCATATAGTAATGGGAGTGACCGAAAGTGAACACAAAAATTATGCAGAAAAGGAAATAAATGCACTTTTCTCTTTTAAACAGTATTTATTATCATATAATTAATATGTCAACCACGTTGCAGACTAAACTCCATTGCATTTGGCTGATGTCCGCAACATTCTCTGTATTGTCTACTAGGGTTTCATATAATTTGGGAGTGACCCTAGGCAAACGCACAATAATGCAAATATGAAAATAAATGCTATTTTCTCTTTTAAATAGTATTTATTATCAAAAACTACCAATTAAGACGTCAACCACATCGGAGATAAACTCCAGTGCAGTTGGCTGGTGTTCGCAGCTCTCTCGGCATTGGCTCCTAGGGTCTTCATATAGTGAAGGGAGTGACTGCAGGCAAATGCACAATCATGCAAATAAGAAAATAAATGCAATTTTATTTTTTGAATAGTTTTTATTATCATATACTAACAATTAAGAGGTAAAACACGTCGCAGACCAAAAACCATTGCAGCTGGCTGGTGAAAGCAGCTCTCCCTGTATTGTCTCCTAGGGTCTTCATATAGTAATGGGAGTGACCTCAGGCAAACGCAGACTAACGCTGATAGGAAATTAAATAAAATTTTCTCTTTTAAATAGTATTTAATATCATATACGTAAATTAAGAGGTCAACCACGTCGCAGTCTAAACTCCAGTGCAGTTGGCAGGTGTCCGCAGTTATCTCTGTTTTGTCTCGTAGGGTCTTCATATGCTAATGGGTGTGATGGCAGGCAAACACATATCAATGCAAATTAGAAAATAAATACAATTTTCTCTTTTAAATAGTATTTATTATCGTATACTAACATTTAAGAGATCAATCACATCGCAGATTAAACTCCAGTTCAGTTTACTGGTGTCCGCAGCACTCTCTGCATTTTCACCTAGGGTCTTCGTATAGTAATGAAATTGAACGCAGGCAAACGCACAATAATGCAAATAAGAAAATAAAGGCAATTTTCTTTTTTAAATAGTATTTATTATCATATACTAACAATTAAGAAGTCAACCACATCGCAGATAAACTACAGTGCAGTTGGCTGCTATCCGCAGCTCTCTCTGCATTGTCTCCTAGGGTCTTCATATAGTAATGGGAGTGACCGCAAGTGAACGCAAAAATTATGCAGAAAAGAAAATAAATGCACTTTTCTCTTTTAAACAGTATTTATTATCATATACTACCAATTAATATGTCAAACACGTTGCAGACTAAACTCCAGTGCCGATGTCCGCAGCCCTCTCTGTATTGTCTACTAGGGTTTCATATAATTTGGGAGTGACCCCAGGCAAACGCTTAATAATGCAAATATGAATATAAATGCTTTATCATATACTACCAAATAAGAAGTCAACCATGTTGCAGACTAAACTCCAGTGCATTTGTCTGATGTCCGCAGCCCTCTCTGTATTGTCTACTAGAGTTTCATATAATTTGGGAGTGACCCCAGGCAAACGCAGACTAATGCTGATAGGAAATTAAATGAAATTTTCTCTTTTAAATAGAATTTAATATCATATACTAACAATTAAGAGGTCAACCACATCGCAGATTAACTCCAGTGCAATTGGCTGGTGTCCGCAGCTCTCTCTGCATTTTCTCCTAGGGTCTTCATATAGTAATGGGAGTGACAGCAGGCAAACGTGCAGTAATGAAAAAAAGAAAATAAATGCAATTTTCTCTTTTAAATAGTAATTATTATCATATACTACCAATTAAGTGCTCAGCTACATCCCAGACTAACCTCCAATGCATTTGGCTGATGTCCGCAGCTCTCTCTGCGTTGTCTCCTAGGGTTTCATATAGTAATGGAAGTGACCGCAGGCAAACGCACAATAATGCCAATATGAAAATAAATGCAATTTTCTCTTTAAAATAGTATTTTTTTTCATATACTAACAATTACGAGGTTAACCACATCGCAGACTGAACTCCAGTGCAGTTGGCTGGTGCCTGCAGCTCGCACTGCATTGTCTCCTAAGGTCTTCATATAGTAATGGAAGTGACCACAGGCAAAGGCACAATAATGGAAATAAGAATATAAGTGCAATTTTCTTTTTTAAATATTATTTATCATCAAATACTACCAAATACGAGGTCATCCACGTCGCAGAATAAACTCCAGTGCAGTTGTCTGTTGTCTCTAGGTTTCTCTGTATTGTCTCCTATAGTCTTCATATAGTAATGGGAGTGACCGCAGGCAAACGCACAATAATGCAAATATGAAAATAAAAGCAATATTATTTTTAAAATAGTATTTTTTATCATATAATAACAATTACGAGGGTAACCACATCGCAGACTGAACTCCAGTGCAGTTGGCTGGTGTCTGCAGCTCTATCTGCATTGTCTCCTAAGGATTTCATATAGTAATGAGAGTGACAGCAGGCAAACGCACAAAAATGCAAATAACAAAATAAGTGCAATTTTCTTTTTTAAATATTATTTATTATCATATACTACCAATTAAGAGGTCAACCACGGCGCAGAATAAACTCCAGTGCAGTTGTCTGGTGTCTCTAGCTTTCTCTGTATTTTCTCCTTTAGCCTTCATATAGTAATGGGGGTGACCGCAGGCAAATGCACAATAATGCAAATGAGAAAGTAAGTGCAATTTTCTCTTTTAAATAATGTTTATTATGATATACTACCAATTGAGAGGTCAACCATATCGCAGACTAAACTCCAGTGCAGTTGGCTTGTGTCTGCAGTTCTCTTTGCATTGTCTCCTATTGTTTCATATAGTAATGGAAGTGACCGCAAGTAAACGCACAATTTTGCAAATAATAAAATAAATGCAATTTTATATTTAAAATAGTAATTACTATCTTATACTACCAATTAAGATGTCAACCACATCGTTGACTAAACTTCAGTGCAGTGGGCTTGTGTCTGCAGCTCTCTCTACATTGTCTCCTAAAGTCTTCATATAGGAGTGACTGCAGGTAAACGGACAATATTGCAAATCGGAAAATAAATGCAATTTACTCTTTTAAATAGTATTTATTATTATACACTAACAATTAGGAGGTCAACCACAACGCAGACTAAACTCCAATACAGTTGGCTGTTGTACTTAGCTCTCCCTGTATTGTCTCTTTCGGTTTTTATATGGTAGTGTGAGTGACCGCAGGCAAGTGAACAATAATACAAAGAAGAAAATAAATGCAACTTTCTCTTTTAAATATTATTTTTTATCATATGCTACCAATTAAGACGTCAACCACATCGGAGATAAACTCCAGTGCAGTTGGCTGGTGTCCGCAGCTCTCTCTGCATTGTCCCCTATAGTCTTCATATAGTAATGTGAGTGACCACAGGCAAATGCACAATAATGCGAATAAGAAAATAAATGAAATTTTTTCCGTTAAATAGTATTTATTATCAAATACTAACAATTACGAGGTCAACCACATCGCAGAGTAAACAGCAGTGCAGTTGGCTGGTGTCTGCAGCTCTCACTGCATTGTCTCCTAAGGTCTTAATATTGTAATGGAAGTGACCGCAGGCAAACGCACAATAAAGCTAATAAGAAAATATGTGCAATTTTCTCTTTTAAATAGTATTTATTATCATATACTACCAATTAAGAGGTCAACCACATCGCAGAATAAATTCCAGTGCAGTTGGCTTTTGTCTCTAGCTCTCTCTGTATTGTCTCCTATAGTCTTCATATAGTAATGGAAGTGACCGCAGGCAAACGCACAATAAAGCAAATAAGAAAATATGTGCAATTTTCTCTTTTAAATAGTATTTATTATCATAAACTAACAATTGAGAGGTCAACCACATCGCAGATTAACTCCAGTGCAGTTGGCTGGTGTCCGCAGCTCTCTCTGCATTGTCTCCTAGGGTCTTCATATAGTAATGGGAGTGACCGCAGGCAAACGCTCAGTAATGAAAATAAAAAAAATAAATGCAATTTTCTCTTTTAAATAGTAATTATTATCATATAATACCAATTAAGAGCTCAGCCACATCGCAGACTAAACACCAATGCATTTGGCTGATGTCCGCAGCTCTCTCTGCATTGTCTCCTAGGGTTTCATATAGTAGTGGACGTGACCGAAGGTAAACGCACAATAATGCAAATATGAAAATAAATGCAATTTTCTCTTTAAAATAGTATTTTTTATCATATACTAACAATTACGAGGTTATCCACATCGTAGTCTGAACTCCAGTGCAGTTGGCTGGCGCCTGCAGCTCTCACTGCATTGTCTCCTTAGGTCTTCATATAGTAATGGAAGTGACCGCAGGCAAACGCACAATAATGCAAATAAGAATGTAAGTGCAATTTTCTTTTTTAAATATTATTTATTATCAAATACTCCCAATTAAGAGGTCAACCACGTCTCAGAATAAACAACAGTGCAGTTGTCTGGTGTCTTTAGGTTTCTCTGTATTTTCTCCTACAGTCTTCATATAGTAATGGGAGTGACCGCAGGCAAATGCACAATAAGGCAAATAAGAAAGTAAGTGCAATTTTCTTTTTAAATAGTATTAATTATGATATACTACCAATTAAGAGGTCACCCATATCACAGACTAAACTCCAGTGCAGTTGGCTTGTGTCTGCAGTTCTCTCTGCATTGTCTACTATTGTGTTTCATATAGTAATGGGAGTGACCGCAGGCAAACGCACAATAATGCAAATATGAAAATAAAAGCAATTTTCTCTTTAAAATAGTATTTTTTATCATATATCAACAATTACAATGGTAACCACTTCGCAGACTGAACTCCAGTGCAGTTGGCTGGTGTCTGCAGCTCTGTCTGCATTGTCTCCTAGGGTTTCATATAGTAATGGCTGTGACCGCAGGCTAACGCTCAATAATGCAAATATGAAAATAAATGCAATTTTCTTTTTAAGATAGTATTTTTTATCATATACTAAAATTACGAGGTTAATCACATCACAGACTAAACTCCAGAGTAGTTGGCTGGTGTCTGCAGCTCTCACTGCAATGTCTGCTAAGGATTTCATATAGTAATGAGAGTGACGGCAGGCAAACGCAAAATATTGCAAATAAGAAAATAAATGCAATTTTCTTTCTTAAATAGTATTTATTATCATATACTACCAATTAAGAGGTCAACCACGGCGCAGAATAAACTCCAGTGCAGTTGTCTGGTGTTTCTAGCTTTCTCTGTATTGTCTCATTTAGTCTTCATATAGTAATGGGGGTGACCGCAGGCAAATGCACAATAATGCAAATAAGAAAGTAAGTGCAATTTTCTCTTTTAAATAGTGTTTATTATGATATACTTCCAATTAAGAGATCAACCATATCGCAGACTAAACTCCAGTGCAGTTGGCTTGTGTCTGCAGTTCTCTTTGCATTGACTCCTATTGTTTCATATAGTAATGGAAGTGACCGCAAGTAAACGTACAATTTTGCACATAATAAAATAAATGCAATTTTATATTTAAAATAGTAATTACTATCTTATACTACCAATTATGAGGTCAACCACATCGCAGACTGAACTTCATTGCAGTGGGCTTGTGTCTGCAGCTCTCTCTTCGTTGTCTCCTAAAGTCTTCATATAGTAATGGGAGTGACCCCAGGCAAACGCACAATAATGCAAATATGAAAATAAATGCTATTTTCTCTTTTAAATAGTATATATTATCATAAATTACCAATTACGAGGTCAACCACATCGCAGACTAAAGTCCAGTGAAGTTGGCTGGTGTTCGCAGCTCTCTCGGCATTGCCTCCTAGGACTTCATATAGTAATGGGAGTGACTGCAGGAACAATAATGAAAATAAGAAAATAAATGCAATTTTCTCTTTTAAATAGGAATTATTATCATATACTACCAATTAAGAGCTCAGCCACAACGCATACTAAACACCAATGCATTTGGCTGATGTCCGCAGTTCTCTCTGCATTGTCTCCTAAGGTCTTCATATAGTAATGGAAGTGATCGCAGGCAAAGGCACAACAATGCAAATAAGAATATAAGTGCAATTATCTTTTTCAAATATTATTTATTATCAAATACTACCAAATAAGAGGTCAACCACGTCGCAGAATAAACTCCAGTGCAGTTGTCTGGTGTCTCTAGCTTTTTCTGTATTGTCTCCTATAGTCTTCATATAGTAATGGGAGTGACCGCAGGCAAATGCACAATAATGCAAATAAGAAAGTAAGTGCAATTTATTCTTTTAATTAGTATTTATTATGATATACTACCAATTAAGAGGTCAACCACATCGCAGACTAAACTCCAGTGCAGTTGGCTTGTGTCTGCAGTTCTCTCTGCATTGTCTCCTATAGTTTCATATAGTAATGGGAGTGACCACAAGCAAACGCACAATAATGCAATTAAGAACATATATGCAATTGTCTCATTTAAATAGTATTTATTATCATATACTAACAATTAAGAGGTCAACCACATCGCAGACTCTACTCCAGTGCAGTTGGCTGGTGTCCACAGCTCTCACTGCATTGTCTCCTAAGGTCTTCATATAGTAATGAGAGTGACAGCAGGCAAACGCACCATATGCAAATAAGAAAATAAATGCAATTTTCTCCTTTAAACAGTATTTATTATCAAATACTATCAATTATGAAGACAACCACATCACAGACTAAACTCCAGTTTAGTTGGCAGGTGTCCGCAGCTATTTCTGCATTGTCTCCTAAGGATTTTATATAGTAATGAGAGTGACGGCAGGCAAATGCACAATAATGCAAATAAGAAAATAAATGCATTTTTCTCTTTTAAATAGTATTTATTATCATATACTACCAATTAAGATGTCAACCACATCGCAGACTAAAATCCAGAGCAGTAGGCTCGTGTCTCTAGCTCTCTCTGTATTGTCTCCAATAGTCTTCATATAGTAATGGGAGTGACTGAAGGGAAACGCACAATAATGCAAATTAGCAAATTAAAGCAATTTTCTCTTTTAAAGAATATTTATTATCATATACTAACAAATAAGATTTCGACCACATTGCAGACTAAACTCGAGTGCAGTTGACTGGTGTCCGCAGCTCTACCAGCATTGTCTCCTAGGGTCTTCATATAGTAATGCGAGTGACAGCAGGCAAACGCACAATAATGCAAATTAGAAAATAAATGCAAATTTATCTGTTAAATAGTATTTATTATCATAAACTTCCAATTAAGAGCTCAGCATTATCGCAGACTAAACTCCAGTTCATTTGCCTGATGTCCGCAGCTCTCTCTGCATTGTCTCCTAGGGCTTCATATAGTAATGGGAGTGACCGCAGGCAAACGCACAATAATGCAAATATGAAAATAAATGCAATATCCTCTTCAAAATAGTATTTTATATCATATACTAACAATTACGAGGTTAACCACATCGCAGACTAAAATCCAGTGCAGTTGGCTGGTGTTCGCAGCTCTCTCGGCATTGGCTCCTAGGGTCTTCATTAAGTAATGGGAGTGACTGCAGGCAAATGCACAATAATGCAAATAAGAAAATCAATGCAATTTTTCCTTTTGAATAGTATTTATTATCATATACTAACAATTAAGAGGTAAAACACATCGCAGACTAAAAACCATTGCAGATGGCTGGTGAAAGCAGCTCACCCTGTATTGTCTCCTAGGGTCTTCATATAGTAATGGGAGTGACCGCAGGCAAACGCACAATGATGCAAATATGAAAATAAATGCTATTATCTCTTTTATATAGTATTTATTATCATATACTAACAATTAAAAGGTCAACCACATCGCAGACTCTAATCCAGTGCAGTTCATTGGTGTTCGCAGCTCTCCCTGCATTGTCTCCTAGCGTCTTCATATAGTAATGGGAGTGACCGCAGGCAAACGCAGACTAACGCTGATAGAAAAATATATGAAATTTTCTCTTTTAAATAGAATTTAATATCATATACTAACAATTAAGGATTCATCCACGTCACAGACTAAACTCCAGTGCAGTTGGCTGGTGTCCGCAGCTCTCTCTGCATTGTCTCCTATGGTCTTCATACAGTAATGTGAGTGACCGCAGGCAAATGCACAATAATGCAAATAAGAAAATGAATGCAATTTTTTCCTTTAAATAGTATTTATTATCAAATACTAACAATTACGAGGTCAACCACATCGCAGAGTAAACAGCAGTGCAGTTGGCTGGTGTCTGCAGCTCTCACTGCATTGTCTCCAAAGGTCTTCATATCGTAATGGAAGTGACAGCAGGCAAACGCACAATAAAGCAAATAAGAAAAAATGTGCAATTTTCTCTTTTAAATAGTATTTATTATCCTATACTATCAATTAAGCGGTCAACCACATCGCAGACTAAACTCCAGTGCAGTTGGCTTTTGTCTCTAGCTCCCTCTGTATTGTCTCCTATAGTCGTCATATAGTAATGGAAATGACCGCAGGAAAACGGACTATAAAGCAAATAAGAAAATATGTGCAATTTTCTTTTTTTAATATTATTTATTATCAAATACTACCAATTAAGAGGTCAACCAAGTCGCAGAATAAACTCCAGTGCAGTTGTCTGGTGTCTCTAGCTTTCTCTGTATTGTCTCCTATAGAATTCATATAGTAATGGGAGTGACCGCAGGCAAATGAACAATAATGCAAATAATAAAGTAAGTGCAATTTTCTCTTTTAAATAGTATTTATTATGATATACTACCAATTAAGAGGTCAACCATATCGCAGACTAAACTCCAGTGCAGTTGGCTTGTGTCTGCAATTCTCTCTGCACTGTCTCCTATTGTTTCATATAGTAATGGGAGTGACCGTAAGCAAATGCACAATAATGCAATTAAGAACATAATTGCAATTTTCTCTTTTAAATAGTATTTATTATCATATACTAACAATTAAGAGGTCAACCACACCGCAGACTCTACTCCAGTGCAGTTGGCTGGTGTCCGCAACTCTCTCTGCATTGTCTCCTAGGGTCTTCATATAGTAATGGGAGTGACCGCAGGCAAATGCACAATAATGCGAATAAGAAAATAAATGCAATTTTTTCCTTTAAATAGTATTTATTATCAAATGGTAACAATTACGAGGTCAACCATATTGCAGACTAAACTCCAGTGCAGTTGGCTCGTGTCTCTAGCTCTCTCTGTATTGTCTCCCATATTCTTCATATAGTAATGAGAGTGACCGAAGGCAAACACACAATAATGCAAATAAGAAAATTAAAGCAATTTTCTCTTTTAAAGTTTATTTATTATCATATACTAACAAATAAGATTTCAACCACATTGCAGACTAAACTCCAGTGCAGTTGGCTGATGTCCGCAGCTCTCTCTGCATTGTCTCCTAGGGTTTTCATATAGTAATGGAAGTGACTGCATGCAAACACAAAATAATGATAATAAGAAAATATATGCAATTTTCACTTTTAAATATTTTTTATTATCGTATACTAACAATTAAGAGGTCAACCACTTTGCAGACCAAACGCCAGTCCAGTTGGCTGGTGACGGCAGCTCTCTCTGCATTGTCTCTCTCTGCACAATAATGCAGATAAGAAAATAAATGCAATTTCGTCTTTTAAATAGCATTTATTATCATATACTAACAATTAAGATATCAACCAAGACGCAGACCAAACTCCATTGCAGTTGGCTGCTGTCCGCAGCTCTCTGTGCTTTGTCTCCTAGGGTCTTCCTACAGTAATTTGAGTGACCGCAGGCAAACGCACAATAATGCAAATAAGAAAGTAAGTGCAATTTTCTCTTTTAAATAGTTTTTATTACGATATACTACCAATTAAGAGGTCAACCATATCGCAGACTAAACTCCAATGAAGTTGGCTTGTGTCTGCAGTTGTCTTTAGCATTGTCCTATTGTTTCATATAGTAATGGAAGTGACCGCATGTAAAAGCACAATTTTGCAAATATTAAAACAAATGCAATTATATCTTTAAAATAGTAATTACTATCTTATACTACCAATTAAGAGGTCAACCACATCGCAGACTAAACTTCAGTGCAGTGGGCTTGTGTCTGCAGCTCTCTCTACGTTGTCTCCTAAAGACTTCATATAGTTATGAGAGTGACTGCAGGTAAACGCACAATAATGCAAATAAGGAAATAAATGCAATTTACTCTTATAAATAGTATTTATTATTATACACTAACAATTAGGAGGTCAACCACCACGCAGACTAAACTCCACTACATTTGGCTGGTGTCCTTAGCTCTCTCGGTATTGGCTCGTTCGGTTTTTATATGGTAGTGTGAGTGACCGCAGGCAAACGAACAATAATGCAAAGAAGAAAAAAAATGATACATTCTCTTTTAAATATTATTTATTATCATATGCTAACAATTAAGAGGTCAACCACATCACAGAAGAAACTCCAGTGCAGTTGGCTGGTCTCCGCAGACCTCTCAGCATTGTCTCCTAGGGTCTTCATATTGTAATGTAAGTGACCGCAGGCAAATGCACAATACTGCAAATAAAAAAATATTTGCAATTTTCTCTTTTGAATTGTGTTTAGTATCATATACTAATAATTAAGAAGTCAATCACGTCACAGACTAAACTACATTGCAGTTGGCTGGTGTCCCCAGCTCTATCTGCATTGTCTCCCCGGGTCTTCATATAGTGATGGAAGTGACTGCAGGCAAACGAACAATAATGCAAATAAGAAAATAAATGCAATCTTCTCTTTTAAATAATATTTATTTTCAAATACCCACAATTAAGAAGACAACCACATCGCTGACTCTATTCCAGTGCAGTTGGCTGGTGTCCGCAGCTCTCTCTGCATTGTCTCCTATGGTCTTCATATAGTAATGGAAGTGACGGCAGGCAATCGCACAATAATGCAAATAAGAAAATAAATGCAATTTTCTCTTTTAAATAGTAATTTATATCATATACTACCAATTAAGAGGTCAACAACATCACAGACTAAACCGCAGTACATTTGGCTGATGTCCGCAGCTCTCTCTGCATTGTCACCTAGGGTTTCATATAGTAATGGGAGTAACCGCAGGCAAATGCACAATAATGCAAAGATGAAGATCAATGCTTTTTTCTCTTTTAAATAACATTTAGTATCATATACTAACAATTAGGAAGTGAACCACGTCACAGACTGAACTCCAGTGAAGTTTGCTGGTGTCCGCAGCTCACTGTGCATTGTGTCTTATGATGTTCATATAGTAATGGATGTACCCGCAGGCAAACTCACAATAATGCAAATATGAAAATAAATGCAATATTCTCATTTAAATTGTATCATATATCATATACTAACAATTAAGAGGTCAACCACATCGCCGACTAACCTCCTGTGCAGTTAGCTGGTGTCCGCAACTCTATCTGCATTGTCTCCTAGTGTGTGCATATAGTAATGGGAGTGACCACAGGCAAACACACAATAATGCAAATAAGAAAATAAATGCAATTTTCCATTTTAAATAGTATTTATTATCATATACTCACAATTAAGAGGTCAACTAAATCGCAGACTTAACTTCATTGCAGTTGGCTGGTGCCCGCATATCTCTCTGCATTGTCTCCTATGGTCTTCAGGTCTTCATATAGTAATGGTAGTGAATGTAGGAAAAGGTACAATAATGCAAATATGAAAATCAATGCAATTTTCTCTTTTATAAATCAAACAAGTAAATAAATGCATTTTTCTCTTTTAAATAGTATTTATTATCAATTACTCAAAATTAAGAGGTCAAACACATCGCATTCTAATCTCCAACGCAGTTGGCTGGTGTCCAGAGCTCTCTCTGCATTCTCTTCTAGGGTCTTCATATAGTAATGGAAGTGACGGCAGGCAATCGCACAATAATGCAAATAAGAAAATAAATGCAATTATCTCTTTTAAATAGTATTTATTATCATATACTACCAATTAAGAGGTCAACCGCATCACAGACTAAACTCCAGTGCAGTTGTCTGGTGTCTCTAGCTCTCTCTGTATTGTCTCCTATAGTCTTCATATAGTAATGTGAGTGACTGCAGGCAAATGCACAATAATGCAAATAAGAAAATTAAAGCAATTTTCTCTTTTAAATAGTATTTTGTATCATATACTAACAAATAAGAGGTCAACCACATCACAGACTAAACTGTAGTGCAGTTGGCTGGTGTCCGCAGGTCCCTCTGCAATGTCTCCTATGGTCTTCATATAGTAATGAGAGTGACCGGAAGCAAATGTACAATTATGCAAATAAGAAACTAAATGCAATTATCTCTTATAAATAGTAATTATTACCATATACTACCAATTAAGAGGTCAGCCACATCGCAGACTAAACTCCAGTGCATTTGACTGATGTCCGCAGGTCTCTCTGCATTGCCTCCTGTTGTTTCATATGGTGAAAGGAGTGACCGCAGGCAAACGCACAATAATGCAAATATGAAAATAAATGCTATTTTCTCATTTAAATAGTTTTTTGTATCATATACTAACAATTAGAAAGTCAACCACGTCACTGACTTAACTCCAGTGTAGTTCACTGGTGTCCGCAGCTCTCTGTGCATTGTCTCCTAGGGTGTTCATATAGTAATGGGGTGACCGCAGGAAAACGCACAATAATGCAAATATGAAAATAAATGCAATTTTCTTTTTTAAATAGTATTTATTATCATATACTCACAATTAAGAGGTCAACCAAATCGCAGACTAAACTCCATTGAAGTTGGCTGGTGCCCGCAGCTCTCTGTGAATTGTCTCCTAGTGTCTTCATATAGTAATTGGAGTGACGAAAGGCAAAAGCACAATAATGCAAATTAGGAAATAAATGCAATCTTATCTTTTAAATAGTATTTATTATCATATACTAACAATTAAGTGGTAAACCACATCGCAGACTATACTCCAGTGCAGTTGGCTGGTGCCCGCAGCTCTCTCTATAATGTCTTTTACGGTTTTCATATAGTAATGGGAGTGACCGAAGGCAAACGATCAATAATGCAAATAAGAAAATATCTGCATTTTCCTCTTTTAAATAGTATTTATTATCATACAATAACAATTAAGGGGTCAACCACATCCCAGACTAAACTTCAGTGCAGTTGGCTGGTGACCGCAGCTCTCTCTGTATTGTCTCCAAGGGTCTTCATATAGTAATGGGAGTGACCGCAAGCAAACGCAGTACTACCAATTAGGAGGTCAACCACATCGTAAACTAAACTCCACTGCATTTGGATGTTGTCCGCAGCTCTTTCTGCATTGTTTCCCAGGGTCTTCATATAGTAACGGGAGTGACGGCAAGAAAACACACAATAAAGCAATTAAGAAAATAAATGCAATTTTCTCTTTTAAATGTTATTTATTATCATATACCAAAAATTATGAGGTCAACAATATCACAGACTATACTCCAGAGTAGTTGGCTGTTGTCCACTGCCCTCTCTGCATTGTCTCCTAGGGTCTTCATATAGTAATGAGAGTGACGGCAGGAAAACGCACAATAATGCATATAAGAAAATATAAGCAATTTTCTCTTTTAAATAGTGTTTATCATCATATACTACCAATGAGGAGGTGAACCACATCGCAGACTAAACTGCAGTGCAGATCGCTGGTGTCCGCTGCTCACTCTGCATTGTCTCCTAGGGTCTTCATATAGTAATGGGAGTGACCACAGGCAAATGCAGAATAATGCTAATAAGAAATTAAATGGAATTTTCTATTTTAACTAGTATTTAATATCATATACTAACAATTAAGGATTCAACCACACCGCAGACTAAAGTCCAGTGCAGTTGGCTGGTGTTCACAGCTCTTTCTGCATTGTCTCCTAGGGTCTTCATATAGTAATGGTAGTGACCGCAGGCAAATGCACAATAATGCAAATAAGGAAATAAAAGAAATATTCTCTTTTAAATAGTATTTATTATCATATACTACCAATTAGGATGTCAACCCATTGTAGACTAAACTCCAGTGCAGTTGGCTGGTGTCTGCAGCTCTATCTGAATTGTCTCGTAAGTTCTTCATATATTAATGGGAGTGACTGCAGCCAATCGCAGAATAACGCAAATACTAAAATAAACGCAATTTTCTGTTTTAAATGTTATTTATTATAATGTACTAAAAATTACGAGGTCTAACACATCACAGATTATACTCCATTTTTCTTGGCTGATGTCCCCAGCTCTCTCTGCATTGTCTTTAGGGTCTACATATAGTCATGGGAGTGACAGCAGGCAAACACACATTAATGCAAATAAGAAAATAAATGCAATCTTTTCTTTTAAATAGTATTTATTATCATCTACTAACAATTAAGGGGTCAGCCACATCCCAGACTAAACTTCAGTGCAGTTGGCTGGTGTCCGCAGCTCTCTCTGCATTGTCTCGTAGGGTCTTCATATAGTAATGGGGGTGACCGCAGGCAAACACAGAATAATTGCTAATAACAAAATAAGTGCAATTTTCTCTTTTAAATAGTATTTATTATCATATACATAAATTAAGAGGTCAACCATGTCGCAGACTAAACTCCAGGGCAGTGTGCTGGTGTCCGCATGTCTCTCTGCATTGTCTCATAGGGTCTACATATAGTAATAGGAGTGACTGCTGGCAAACGCACAATAATAAAATTAAGAAAATAAATGCAGTTTTCTCTTGTAATAGTTTTTATTATCATACACTAACAATTATAAGGTCAACCACATCGCCTACTAACCTAGTATGCAGTTTGCTTGTGTCCGCAGCTCTCTCTGCATTGTCTCCTAGGGTGTTCATATAGTAATGGGAGACACCACAGGCAAATGCACAATAATGCAAACAAGAAAATAAATGCAATTTTCTCTTTTAAATAGTACTTATTGTCATATAGTATCAATTAAGATGTCAACCACCTCGCAGACTAATCTCCAGTGTATTTGGCTGACGCTACGCAGCTCTCTCTGTATTTTATCCTAGGGTTTCATATAGTAATGGGAGAGATCTCAGGCAAACGCACAATAATGCAAATAAGGAAATAAATGCAATTTTCTATATTAAATAGTATTCAGTATCATTTACTAACAATTAAGAAGCCAACCACGTCACAGACTAAACTCCAGTGCAGTTGGCAGGTGTCCGCAACTCTCTCTGCCGTGTCTCCAAGGGTCATAATATAGTTATTAGAAATATAGAAGGAAAACACACAATAATGCAAAAAAGAAAATAAATGCAAATTTCTCTTTTAAATAGTATTTATTATCATATACTACCAATTACGCGGTCAAACACATCGTAATCTAAACTCCAGTGCAGTTGGCTGGTGTCCACGACTTTTTCTGCATTGTCTCCTAGGGTCTTCATATAGTGGTGGGAGTGACCGCAGGCAAATGCTCAATCAAGCAAATAAGAAAATAAATGCAATTTTCACTTTTAAATAGCATTTATTATCATATAGTATCAATTAAGCGGTCAAACACATCGTAGACTAAACAACAGTGCAGTTAACTTTTGTCCACAGCTCTTTCTGCATTGCCTCCTAGGGTCTACATATACTAATGGGAATGACCACAGGCAAACACACAATAATGCAAATAAGAAAATAAATGCAATTTTTTCGTTTAAATAGTATTCATTATCAAATACATAAATTAAGAGGTCAATCACATCGCAGACTAAACTCTAGATCAGTTGGTTTGTATGCACAGCTCTTTGTGCATTGTCTCCTAGAGTCTTCATATAGTAATGGTTGTGACCGCAGGAAATGGCACAATAATGCAAATAAGAAAATAAATGCAATTATACATTTAAATAGTATTTATTATCATATACTAACAATTAAGAGGTCAACCACATCACAGACTATACTCCAGTGTAGTTGGCTGGTGTCCACAGCTCTCTCTGCATTGTCTCCTAGGGTCTTCATATAGTAATGGGAGTGACCACAGGCAAACGCAGAATAATGCTAATAAGAAATTAAATGGAATTTTCTATTTTAACTAGTATTTAATATCATATACTAACAATTAAGGATTCAACCACATCGCAGACTAAACTCCAGTGCAGTTCGCTGGTGTCCACAGCTCTTTCTGCATTGTCTCCTGGGTCTTCATATACTAATGGGGGTGACCGCAGGCAAACGCACAATAATGCAAATAAGTAAATAAATGCAATTTTCTCTTTAAATATTATTTATTATCATATACTAACCTTTAAGAGGTCAACCACATCGCAGACTAAACTCCAGTGCAGTTAACTGGTCTGCGCAGCCCTCTCTGCATTTTCTCCGAGGGTCTTCATATAGTAGTGGCAGTGACCACAGGCAAATGCACAATAATGTGAGTAAGAAAATAAATGAAATTTTCTGTTTTAAATAGTATTTATTATCCAATAATACCAATTAGGAGGTCAACCACATTGTAAACTAAGCTCCACTGCATTTGGATGTTGTCCGCAGCTCTCTCTGCATTGTTTCCCAGGGTCTTCATATAGTAACGGGAGTGACGGCAAGAAAACACACAATAAAGCAATTAAGAAAATAAATGCAATTTTCTCTTTTAAATGTTATTTATTATCATATACCAAAAATTATGAGGTCAACAAAATCACAGACTATACTCGAGTGTAGTTGGCTGTTGTCCACTGACCGCTCTGCTTTGTCTCCTAGGGTCTTCATATAGTAATGAGAGTGACGGCAGGAAAACGCACAATAATGCATATAAGAAAATATAAGCAATTTTCTCTTTTAAATAGTATTTATTATCATATACTACCAATGAGGAGGTGAACCACATCGCAGACTAAACTGCAGTGCAGATCGCTGGTGTTCGCAGCTCTCTCGGCATTGTCTCCGAGGGTCTTCATATAGTAATGGAAATGAACGCAGGCAAATGCACAATAATGCAAATGAGAAAATTAAAGCAATTTTCTCCTTTAAATAATATTTGTTATCATATACTAACAATTACGAGGTCAACCACATCGCAGACTTAACTCCAGAGCAGATGGCTGGTTTTCGCAGCTCTCTCGGCATTGTCTCCTAGGGTGTTCATATAGTAATGGAAATGACCGCAGGCAATTGCACAATAATGCAAAAAAGAAAATAAAAGCAATTTTCCTCTTTAAATAGTATTTATTATGATATACTAACAATTAATAGGTCAACCTCATCGCAGACTAAACTCGAGTGCAGTTGGCCGGTGTCCGCAGCTCACTCTGCATTGTCTAATGGGGTCTTCATATAGTAAAGGAAGTGACCGCTGGCAAACACAAAATAAAGCAAATAATAAAATAAATGCAATTTTGTCGTTTAAATAGTATTCATTATCAAATACATAAATTAAGAGGTCAACCACATCACAGACATAAATCTAGATCAGTTGGCTTGTATGCACAGCTCTGTGTGCATTGTCTCCTAGGGTCTTCATATAGTAATGGGAGTGACTGCAGGCAAACACAGAATAATGCAAATAAGAAAACAAATGCAATTTTCTCATTTAAATAGTATTTATTATCATACACTAACAATTAAGGGGTCAACCACATCCCAGACTAAACTTCAGTGCAGTTGGCTGGTGACCGCAGCTCTCTCTGTATTGTCTCCAAGGGTCTTCATATAGTAATGGGAGTGACCGCAAGCAAACGCAGTACTACAAATTAGGAGGTCAACCACATCGTAAACTAAACTCCACTGCATTTGGATGTTGTCCGCAGCTCTTTCTGCATTGTTTCCCAGGGTCTTCATATAGTAACGGGAGTGACGGCAAGAAAACACACAATAAAGCAATTAAGAAAATAAATGCAATTTTCTCTTTTAAATAGTATTTAGTATAATATACCAACTATTAAGAAGTCAGCCATATCACAGACTAATCTCCAGTTGGCTGGTGTCCGGAGGTCTCTCTGCATTGAATCCAAGGGTCTTCATATTGTAATGGGAGGGTACACAGGCAAACGCACAATAATGCAACTATGAAAATCAATACAATTTTCTCATTTAAATTGTATTTATTATCATATACTAATAATTAAGATTTAAACCACATTTCTGACTAACCTCCAGTGCAGTTAGCTAGTGTCCGCACCTTTCTCTGCCTTGTCTGCTAGTGTCTTCATATAGTAATGGTAGTGACCGCAGGCAAAGGCACAATAATGCAAGTAAGTAAATAAATGCAATTTTCTCTTTTAAATATTATTTATTATCATATACTAACAATTAAGAGGTCAACCACATCGCAGACTAAACTCCAGTGCAGTTGGCTGCTCTCCGCAGCCCTCTCTGCATTGTCACCTAGGGTCTTCATATAGTAATGGGACTGACCGCAGGCAAACGCACAATAATGCAAATGAGAAATTATTTACATTTTTCTTTTTTAAATAGTATTTAGTAATATATACTACCAATTAAGAAGTCAACCACATCACAGACTAAACTCCAGTGCAGTTGGCTAGTCTGCGCAGCCCTCTCTGCATTGTCTCCTAGGGTCTTCATATAGTCGTGGGAG
This sequence comes from Locusta migratoria, assembly GCA_026315105.1. Taxonomy (NCBI): domain Eukaryota; kingdom Metazoa; phylum Arthropoda; class Insecta; order Orthoptera; family Acrididae; genus Locusta; species Locusta migratoria. Next base: position 193,754 of record JAOYRU010000267.1, read on the forward strand.
TGACCACAGGCAAATGCACAATAATGCGAATAATAAATTAAATGAAATTTTCTGTTTTAAATAGTATTTATTATCCAATACTAACAATTAGGAGGTCAACCACATGTTCATATAGTAATGGAAGTGACCGCAGGCAAATGCACAATAAATCAAATAAGAAAATAAATTCATTTTTCTCTTTTAAATAGCATTTATTATAATATGTATGTCTGCCTAAGTGTACTTGTGTCTGTGTAAATGTGTGGGTGTATGTGCATTTATTTACCTTCCATTTTTTCCCCCAAGGTAAGTCTTTCCTGTCCCGGGATTGGAATGGCTCCTTACCCCCTTCCTTAAATCCCTCATCATTTCCTTTTCCCTCTCCTTCCCTTCTGCCTGATGAAGCAGCTAGGCTGCGAAAGCTAGCATTTTTGAGTGTGTGTGTGTGTCTGTGTGTTTATTTGTTGCTATTACTGCCTGTGCCCCTTCGCCTGGTTAGTGTTCATCTATTTTTTACGTATATTTTTTTCCTGTTAGGAATTTTTCCTCTATAATATTCTTATTATAATATAGTATCAATTAAGCCGTAGAAAACATCGTAGACTAAACTCCAGTGCAGTTGGCTGGTGTCCACATCTCTTTTTGCATTGTCTCATAGGGTCTTCATATTCTAATGGGAATGACCGCAGGCAAACACACAATAATGCAAATAAGAAAATAAATGCAATTTTCTCTTTTAAATATTATTTATTATCATATACTAACAATTAAGAGGTCAACTACATTACAGACTAAAGTCAAGTGCAGTTTCCTGGTGTCTCTATCTCTCTCTGTATTGTCTCCCATAGTCTTCATATAGTACTGGGAGGGACGGCAGGCAAACGAACAATAATTCAAATAAGAAAATAAAAGCAATTTTCCTTTTTAAATAGTATTTATTATGATATACTAACAATTAATAGGTCAACTTCATCGTAGACAACACTCGAGTGCAGTTAGCTGGTGTCCGCAGCTCACTCTGCATTGTCTCCTTGGGTCTTCATATAGTAAAGGAAGTGACCGCTGGCAAACACAATATAAAGCAAATAAGAAAATAAATGCAATTTTCTCGTTTAAATAGAATTCATTATCAAATACATAAATAAGGAGGTCAACCACATCACAGACTTAAATCTAGATCAGTTGGCTTGTATGCACAGCTCTCTGTGCATTGTCTCCTAGGGTCTTCATATAGTAATGGGAGTGACCGCAGGCAAAGGCACAATAATGCAAATAAGAAAAAAAAAATTTACTTTTAAACTGTTTTGATTATCATATTCTCACAATTACGAGGTCAACCTCATCGCAGACTAAACTCGAGTGCAGTTGGCTGGTGTCCGCAGCTCACTCTGCATTGTCTCCTAGGGTCTTCATATAGTAGTGGGAGTGACCACAGGCAAATGCACAATAATGCGAATAATAAAATAAATGAAATTTTCTGTTTTAAATAGTTTTTATTATCCAATACTACCAATTAGGAGGTCAACCACATCGTAAACTAAACTCCACTGCAAGTGGTCTGGTGTCCACATCTCTCTCTGCACTGTCTCCTGGTGTCTTCATATAGTAATGGAAGTGACGGCAGGAAAACGCACAATAATGCATATAAGAAAATATAAGCAATTTTCTCCCTTAAATAGTATTTATTATCATATACTACCATTGAGAAAGTCAACCACATCGCAGACTAAACTGCAGTGCAGATGGCTGGTGTTCGCAGCTCTGTCGGCATGGTCTCCGAGGGTCTTCATATAGTAATGGAAATGAACGCAGGCAAATGCACAATAATGCAAATGAGAAAATTAAAGCACTTTTCTCCTTTAAATAATATTTGTTATCATATACTAACAATTACAAGGTCAACCACATCGCAGACTAAACTCCACAGAAGATGGCTGGTTTTCGCATCACTCTTGGCAGTGTCTCCTAGGGTGTTCATATAGTAATGGAAGTGACCGCAGGCAAATGCACAATAAAGCAAATAAGAAAATAAATGCATTTTTCTCTTTTAAATAGCATTTATTATAATATAGTATCAATTAAGCGGTAAAAAACATCGTAGACTAAACTCCTGTGCAGTTGGCTGGTGTCCACAGCTCTTTCTGCATTGTGTCATAGGGTCTTCATATTCTAATGGGAGTGACCGCAGGCAAACACACAATAATGCAAATAAGAAAATAAATGCAATTTTCTCTTTTAAATATTATTTATTATCATATACTAACTATTAAGAGGTCAACTACATTACAGACTAAACTCAAGTGCAGTTTCCTGGTGTCTCTAGCTCTCTCTGTATTGTGTCCCATAGTCTTCATTAACACGAATTATATACAGACGGCTGGAAAAGCTGGTAGAAGCCGACCTTGGGGAAGATCAGTTTGGGTTCAGGAGTAATGTAGGAACACGGGAGGCAATACTCACTTTACGGCTTATCCTAGAAGATAGATTAAGAAAAGGCAAACCAACATTTCTAGCATTTGTAGATTTGGAGAAGGCTTTTGACAATGTTGATTGGAATAAACTCTTTCAAGTTCTGAAGCAAGCAGGAGTAAAATATAGGGAACCTAAGGTTATTTACAACTTGTACAACAACCAGACAGCGGTCGTCAGAGTTGAAGGGCATGAAAGGAATGCAGTGGTTGGAAAGGGAGTAAGACAGGGTTGTAGCCTTTCCCCAATGTTGTTCAATTTGTACATTGAGCAAGCTATAAAGGAAAGCAAGGAGAAATTTGGAGAAGGAATTAAAGTTCAGGGTGAAGAATTAAAAACATTGCGTTTTGCCGACGACATAGTAATTCTGTCAGATACAGCAAAGGACCTGGAAGAGCAATTGAACGGAATGGACAGTGTGCTGAAAGGTGCATTTAAGATGAACATTAACAAGAGTAAAACTAGGGTAATGGAGTGCAGTGTAAGAAAATCAGGTGATGCTGAAGGAATTAGATTAGGTAACAAAACAATAAAGGAGGTAGATGAGTTTTGTTATTTGGGCAGTAAAATAACAAATGATGGTCGCAGTACAGATGATATAAAATGCAGAATGGCAATGGGTAGAAAGGCGTTTTTGAAAAAGAGAAATTTGTTAACATCGAATATTGATTTAAGCCTAAGGAAGTCCTTTCTGAAGACATTTGTATGGAGTGTTGCCTTGTATGGGAGTGAAACGTGGACAATAAGCAGTGCGGACAGGAAGAGGATAGAGGCTTTTGAAATGTGGTGCTACAGAAGAATGCTGAAGATTAGGTGGGTGGATCGCGTAACTAATGAGAAGGTACTGAACCGAATTGGGGAGAAAAGAAATTTCTGGCATACCTTGACTAAAAGACGGGATAGATTGGTAGGACACATTCTTAGACATCAAGGAATTGTGAATTTAGCGTTGGAGGGAAGTGTGTGGGGTAAAAACCGCAGAGGGAGGCCAAGAGACGCGTACAGTAAGCAGATTCAAGTGGATGTGGGTTGTCATGAGGAGATGAAAAGGCTTGCTCAGGATAGAGTAGCGTGGAGAGCTGCATCAAACCAGTCTCTGGACTGAAGACCACAACAACAACAGTCTTCATACAGTACTTGGAGGGACGGCAGGCAAACGCACAATAATGCAAATCAGAAAATAAAAGCAATTTTCCTTTTTAAATAGTATTTATTATGATATACTAACAATTAATAGGTCAACCTCATCGCAGACTAAACTCGAGTGCAGTTGGCTGGTGTCCGCAGCAACTCTGCATTGTCTCCTTGGGTCTTCATATAGTAAACGAAGTGACCGCTGGCAAACACAAAATAAAGCAAATAAGAAAATAAATGCAATTTTCTCATTTAAATAGTATTCATTATCAAATACATAAATTAAGAGGTCAACCACATCGCAGACTTAAATCTAGATCAGTTGGCTTGTATGCACAGCTCTCTGTGCATTGTCTCCTGGGGTCTTCATATAGTAATGGGAGTGACCGCAGGCAAAGGCACAATAATGCAAATAAGAAAAAAAAATGCAATTTTCTCATTTAAATAGTATTTATTATCATATATTAACAATTAAAAGGTCAACCACATCGCAGACTATACACCAGTGCAGTTGGCTGGTGTCCACAGCTCCCTCTGCATTGTCTCCTAGGGTCTTCATACAGTAATGGGAGTGACCACAGGCAAATGCAGAATAATGCTAATAAGAAATTAAATGGAATTTTCTATTTTAACTAGTATTTAATATCATATACTAACAATTAAGGATTCAATCACATCGCAGACTAAACTCCAGTGCAGTTGGCTGGTGTCCACAGCTCTTTCTGCCTTGTCTCCTAGGGTCTTCATATACTAATGGGGGTGACCGCAGGCAAACGCACAATAATGCAAATAAGAAAATAAATGCAATTTTCTTTTTTAAATATTATTTATTATCATATACTAACAATTAAGAGGACAACCACATCACAGACTGAACTCCAGTGCAGTTGGCTGGTCTCCGCAGCCCTCTCTGCATTGTCTCCTAATGTCTTCATATAGTAATGGGAGTGACCCCAGGCAAATGCACAATAATGCAAATGAGAAAATATTTGCATTTTTCTTTTTTTAAATAGTATTTAGTATCATATACTAAAAATTAAGAAGTCAACCATATCACAGCCTAAACTCCAGTGCAGTTGGCTTGTCTCCGCAGCCCTCACTGCAATGTCTCCTAGGGTCTTCATATAGTAGTGGGAGTGACCACAGGCAAATGCATATTAATGCGAATAAGAAAATAAATGAAATTTTCTGTTTTAAATAGCATTTATTATCCTATACTACCAATTAGGAGGTCAACCACATCGTAAACTAAACTCCACTGCATTTGGATGTTGTCCGCAGCTCTCTCTGCATTGTTTCCCAGGGTCTTCATATAGTAACGGGAGTGAAGGCAGGAAAAAACACAATAAAGCAAATAAGAAAATAAATGAAATTTTCTCTTTTAAATGTTATTTATTATCATATACCAAAAATTAAGAGGTCAACCAAATCACAGACAATACTCCAGTGTAGTTGGCTGTTGTCCTCTGCCCTCTCTGCATTGTCTCCTAAGGTCTTCATATAGTAATTGGAGTGATGGCAGGAAAGCGCACTATAATGCAAATAAAAAAATAAGTGCAATTTTCTATTTTAAAAAGTATTGATTATCATATACTAATAATTAAGTGTTCAACCACATTGCAGACCAAACTTCAGTGCAGTTGGCTTGTGTCTGCAGCTCTCTGCATTGGCTCCTAGGCTCTTCATATAGTAATGGGTGTGACAGCAGGCAAACGATTAATAATGCAAATAAGAATATAAATGTGATTTTACTATTTTAAGTATTATTAATTACCATATTCTAACTATTAGAGGTCAACCACATCGCAGACTAAACTCCAGTGCAGTTGCTTGGCGACCGCAGCTCTCTCAGTATTGTCTCGTAGGGTTTTCATATAGTAATGGGAGTGACCGCAGGCAAAGGAACAATAATGCAAATAAAAAAATAAATGAATTTTCTCATTTAAATATTATTTATTATCATATACCAACAATTAAGTGGTCAACCACATCGTAGACCGAACTCCATTGTAGTTGGCTGGTGTCCGCAGCTCTCCCTGCATTGTCTCCTAGGTTCTTGATATTGTTATGGGAGCTTCCGCAGGCAAAACCAGAATAATGCAAATAAGAAAATAAATGCAATTTTCTGTTTTAAATAGTATTTAGTCTCATATACTAACAATTAAGAAGTCACCCATGTCGCAGACTAAACTCCAGTGCAGTTGGCTGGTGTCCGCAGCTCTCTCAGCATTGTCTCTTAGGGTCTTCATGTAGTAATGGAAGTGACCGCAGGCAAATGCACAATAATGCGAATAGGAAAATAAGTGCAATTTTCTATTTTAAATAGTATTTATTATCATATACTAACAATTAATGGGCCAGCCACATCCCAGACTAAACTTCAGTGCAGTTGGCTAGTGTCCTCAGCTCTCTCTGTATTGTCTCCTAGGTTCTTCATGTAGTAATGAAAGTGACCCCAAGCAAACGCACAATAACGCCAATCAGAAAATAAATGCAATTTTCTCTTATAAATAGTATTTATTATCATATACTACCAATTAAGAGGTCAACCACATCGTACACTAAACTCCAGTGCAGTTGGCTGGTGTCCACAGCTCTCTTTGCATTGTCCCCTAGTTTCTTCATGTAGTAATAGGTGTGAAGGCAGGCAAACGCACAATAATGCAAATAGGAAAAAAAGGCAATTTTCTCTTTTAAATAGTATTTATTGTCATATACTAACAATTAAGTGGTCAACCACATCGCAGACCAAACTTCAGTGCAGTTAGCTTGTGTCTGCAGCCCTCTGCATTTTCTCCTAGGTTCTTCATATAGTAATGGAAGTGACCACAACATAACGCACAATAATGCAAATTGCAAAGTAAATGCAATTTTCTCATTTAAATAGTATTTATTATAATATATTACCAATTAAGATGTCAATCACGTCGCAGACTAAACTCCAGTGCATTTGGCTGGTATCTGCAGCTATCCCTGCATTGTCTCTTAGGATCTTCATACATATAGTAATGGGAGTAACTGCAGGCATACAAAACATAATGCAAATAAGAAAATAAATTCAATGTTCTCTTATAAATAGTATTTTAGTGCAGTTGGCCGGTGTCCGACCTCACTCTGCTTTGTCTCCAAAGTCTTCATATAGTAATGGAAGTTACTGCAGTCAAACGCACAATAATGCAAATAAGAAAATAATTGCAATTTTCTCTTTTAAACAGTATTTATTATCATATACTAATAATCAAGAGGGCAACCACATCGCAGACCAAACTCCAGTGCAGTTGGGTGGTGTCCACAGCTCTCTCTGAATTGTCTCCTAGTGTCTTCATATAGTAATAATAGTGACGGCTAACAAATGCACAGTAATGCAAATAAAAAAATATTTGCAACTTTCTCCTTTAAATATTATTTATTATAATATACTAACAATTAAGAGGTCAACCACATCGCCAAACAAACTCCCGTGCATTTTTCTGGTGTCCGCAGGTCTCGTTGCGTTGTGTCCTAGTGTCTTGATATAGTAATGGGTGTGATCGCAGGCTAATGCACAATAATGCAAATAAGTAAAAAAATGCATATTTCTCTTTTAAATAGAATTTATTATCATATACTACCAATTAAGTGGTCAAACATGTCGCTTAGTAAACTCCAGTGCAGTTGGCTGGTGTCCGCAGCTCTCAGTGCATTTTCTCCTAGGGTCTTCATATAGTAATGGGAGAGAACGCAGGCAAACGCACAAAATGCAAATATGAAAATAACTGCAATTTTCTCTTTTAAATAGTATGTATTATCATATACTAAGAATTTAGAGGTCAACGCAATCGCCGACTAACCTCCAGTGTAGTTAGCTGGAGTCCGCATTTCTCTCTGCATTGTCTCCTAGGGTCTTCATATAGTAATGGGAGAGAACGCAGGCAAACGCACAATAATGCAAATAAGAAATTAAATGCAATTTTCTCTTTTAAATAGTATTTACTATCATATACTAACAATTAGAAGGTCAACCACATTGCAGACTAATCTCCAGTGCAGTTGGCTGGACTCCGCAGCTCTCTCTGCAATGTCTCCTAGGGTCTCATATAGGAAAGGGAGTGACCGCAGGCAAATGCACAATAATGAAAATAAGAAAATAAACACAACTTTCTCTTTTAAATAGTATTTAGTATCATATACTAAAAATTAAGAAGTCAACCACGTCACAGACTAATTTCAGTGCAGTTGGCTGGTGTCCGCAGCTCTCTCTGCATTGTCTCCTAGGGACTTTATATAGTAATAGGAAAGATCGCAGGAAAACGCACAAAATGCAAATATGAAAATAAATGCAATTTTACTTTTAAATATTATTTTTTATCATATACTAACAATTAAGAGGTCAACCACATTGCCGCCTAACCTCCAGTGCAGTTGGCTGGTGTCCGAAACTCTCTCAGTATTGTCTCGTATGGTTTTCATATAATAATGGGAGTGACTGCAGGCAAACGAACAATAATGCAAATAAGAAAATAAATCCAATTTTCTGTTTTAAATATTATTTATTATCATATTCTAACAATTAAGAGGTCACCCACATCATAGACTAAACTCCAGTGCACTTGATTGGTGTCCCCAGCCCTCTCTGCATTGAAAAATCATATAGTAATGCTAGTGAGGGCAGGCAAAAGCACAATAATGCAACTAAGAAAATAAAATCAATTTTCTGTTTTAAATAGTATTTATTATGATATACTACCAATTAGGAGGTCAACCACATTGTAGACTAAACTCCAGTGCAGTTGGCTGGTGTCCTCAGCTTTCTCAGCATTGTCTCCAACGGTCTTCATATAGTAATGGGAGACACCGCAACCAAACGCACAATTATGCAAATAAGAAAATTAATGCAATTTTCTCTTTAAAATAGTATTTATCATCATATACTACCAATTAAGAGGTCAACTACATCACAGACTAAACTCCAGTGCAGTTGGCTGGTGTCCGCAGCTCTCCCTGCATTGTCTCCTAGGGTCTTCATATAGTATTGGGAGTGACCGCAGGCAAACACACAATAATGCTAATAAGAAAATAAAAGAAGTTTTCTCTTTTAAGTAGTATTTAGTATCATATACTAACAATAAAGAAGTCAACCACGTCACAGACTAACCTCCAGTGCAGTTAGATGGTGTCCTCAACTCTTTCTCTACATTGTCTCCTAGGGTCTTCATATAGTAATGGGAATGACCGCAGGCAAAGGCACAATAATGCAAATAGGAAAAGAAATGGTATTTTCTCTTTTAAAAGTTATTTATTGTAATACTATTTATTATCGTATACTTACAATTAAGAAATCAACCACATTGCAAACTAAACTCCAGTGCATTTGGTTGGTGTCCACAGCTCTCTCTGCGTTGTCTCCTAGGGTCTTCATATAGTAATGGGTTTGATCGCAGGCAAACGCACAATAATGCAAATAAAAAAATAATTCAATTTTCTCTTTTAAATAGTGTTTATTATCATATACTAACAATTAAGAGGTCAAGCACATCGCAGAGTAAACTCCAATGCAGTTGGCTTGTGTCCGCAGCTCTCACTGCATTGTCTCCTACGGTCTTCATATAGTAATGGGAGCGAATGCAGGCAAAGGCACAATAATGCAAATAAGAAAATAAATGCAATTTTCTCTTTTAAATAGTATTTATTATCATATACTAACAATTTAGAAGTCTAACACATTGCAGACTAAACTTCAGTGTAGTTGGCTTGTGTCTGCAGCTCTCTCTGCATTGTCACCTAGGGTCATCATATAGTAATGAGAGTGACTCCAAGCAAAGGCAAAATTATGCATATAAGAAAATAAATGCAATTTTCTGGTTTAAATAGTATTTATTATCATATACTACCAATTAAGAGGTCAAACACATCGCAGAGTAAACTCCAATGCAGTTGGCTGGTGTCCGCAGCTCTCACTGCATTGTCTCCTACGGTCTTCATATCGTAATGGGAGTGAATGCAGGCAAAGGCACAATAATTCAAATTAGAAAATAAATGCAATTTTCTCTTTTAAATAGTATTGATTATCATATACTAACAATTAAGAAGTCTACCACATTGCAACTAAACACCAGCGCAGATTTCTGTTGTCCGCAGCTCACTGTCCTTTTTCTCCAAGGTCTTCATATAGTAATGGGAGTGACCCCAGGCAAACGCACAATAATGCAAATAAGAAATCAAATGCAATTTTCTCTTTTAAATAGTATTTATTATCATATACTAACAATTAAAATGTCAACCACATCGCACACTAGACTCCAGTGCAGTTGGCTGGTATCTGCAGCTCTCTCGGCAATGTCTCCTATGGTCTTCATATAGTAATGGAAGTGGATGCAGGAAAACATACAATAATGCAGATAAGAAAATAAATGAAATTTTCTCTTCTAAATAGTATTTATTATCATATACTGACAATTAATAGGTCAACCACATCACAGACTAAACATCAGTGCAGTTGGCTTGTGTCTGCAGCTCTCTCTTCATTGTCAGCTAGTGTCTTCATATAGTAATGGGAGTGACCACAAGCAAACGCAAAATTATGCAAATAAGAAAATAAATGCAATTTTCTCTTTTAAATAGTATTTATTATCATATACTATGAATGAAGACGTCAACCATGTTGCAGACTAAACTCCAATTCATTGGCTTGTGTCCGCAGCTCTCTCTGCATTGTCTCCTAGGGTCTTCATTATAGTAATGGGAGTGACCGAGGGCATATGGACATTAATGCAAATAAGAAAATAAATGCATTTTTCTCTTTTAAATAATATTTAGTATCATACACTAACAATTAAAAAGTCAACCACGTCACAGACCAAACTCCAGCACAGTTGTCTGGTGTCAGCAGGTCACTCGGCTTTTTCTCCTAGGGTCTTCATATAGTAATGGGAGTGAACGCAGGCAAATGCACAATAATGCAAATAAGAAAATAAATTCATTTTTCTCTTATAAATAGTATTTATTATCATATACTACCAATTACGAGGTCAACCACATCGTAGACTAGACTCCATTGCAGTTGTACAGGATAGGAGCGGTTCAATAGTGGGCATCCATGGTTACTTAAAGAACAGGCTAAATAAAAAGTCAGGAATGTGGTTAAAACGTAGCGGTTGCCACATTATTATTAGAAAAAGTTCATTTCCAACGGGGTACAATTATGGGAAAAAACAAAGTGATACACCGGCCGTGTAATGAAACGGAAGAATAAAAAATTTCATCCCGATTATTCTAATTTTCCCCAACCTGTCAGTCCACCATGCACACAGTTGGCTGGTATCCACATTTCTCTCTTCATTGTCTCCAAGGGTCTTCATATAGTAATGGGAGTGATGGCAGGCAAATGCACAACATTGCAAATAAGAAAATAAATGCAATTTTCTCTTTGAAATAGTACTTATTATCTTATACTAACAATTAAGAGGTCAACCAAATCGCAGACTAAACTCCCGTGCATTATTTATTATCATATATTTAACAATTTAGAAGGCAAACACATCACAGACTAAAGTTCAGTGCAGTTGGCTTGTGTCTGCAGCTCTCTCTGCATTGTCACCTAGGGTCTTCATATAGTAATGGGAGTGACTGCAAGCAAACGCAAAATTATGCAAATAAGAAAATAAATGCAATTTTCTGTTTTAAATAGTATTTATTGTCATATACTACCAATTAAGAGGTCAACCATGTCACAGACTAAACTCCAATTCTTTGGCTTGTGTCCGCAGCTCTCTCTGCATTGTCTCCTAGGGTCTTCATTATAGTAATGCGAGTGACCGCAGGCATATGGACAATAATGCAAATATGAAAATAAATGCAATTTTCTCTTTTAAATAATATTTAGTATCATATACTAACAATTAAGAAGTCAATCACGTCACAGACCAAACTCCAGCACAGGTGTCTGGTGTCCGCAGGTCACTCGGCTTTTTCTCCTAGGGTCTTCATATATAGTCAGGCCGCTGAAACATGTCACTTGACAATTTGTACGTAGTTCGCGCGATGTTGGCTATACTGCGACTGCGAGGTTGCAATAGCTACGCAGCAGACGACTACAGCGTCAGCTGATAGCGCAGAACATCCAAAATATGTACTGGAATTGTCGCCTAAAACCGTGAATAAGAACGGTCGCATCATAATTTGTAAGAAAGTATAACGCAGAATGTGTTATTTCAACAGTCAAATCCCCAAGAGAGAAATACGATTTGTTAATATGCGAAACTGTGAAATAAATAAAATAGTCTAACTTAAGGGCAGTGTGTATGAGATGTTTTTCCGAATTGTTAACGTAATAGATGCAAATGAAATGTCGTACAATAATGTAAAGATATTCATAACAAAGAATACGCAACCAACAATCGTAATACGAAATAAAGAAACAGTTGCATTCTCGATGCAGAGTGAAAGAATTAATTTTGCATAAATTTACACTCACCGGTTTATGAAGTCAATGGCGTAATTCCGTCAAGTTCTCCATCATCACTGGCATCCGAATCAACACCAAACCCGTCGTCGTCGTCGTCATCATCGTCATCGAGGGAAATCAGCAATTGTTCATGTTCATTTATTATTCCATCTGTAGTCTGTGCTTCTTTAATAAGTTTCGAAACATGCTCTACCTTCTTTCTCCACGAGTTGGCGTCAACAGTAGCAAGTCCTTCAAGTAAAAGTCTTTCCACTTCCGTTATAGTGAAAGACTTGTTTTTCTTCCTAATATACGTCTTTACATCACCCCAAACCAATTCCCCTCAGTGGCTCAGCATTCATTTGCTGAGTACGGGCTTGGCAAACCCGGGGTCCTGAGCTGTGGGCTGTGTCGCGCCAACAGTCCGCTACACCGTAAGCTCTGTGCGTGCTTCAACGACCATCGTTCGGCGCGACGGTGGAATGTTGTACGTTTCAGAGCTCAGGGATCTTGGCTTAATCGCCCGGGTCGCGAGGACGGTACAAACCTCTATAAAATACCCCTCAATCTCAAGGTGTGCTACGTGCCGAGGAGATGCATGGCTGTTGAGGTCGAACAGCCGTTAGCGAGCAACCTCTGAGGAACCTGCCGCACCTCAGTTGTACAAGGCTTACCCAGGCAAGCGGGGCTCTGCCTGGGTGGACCTCTTTTCCCTAGCTGCTCGTGGGACGACAATGAAACGAGCAAATAAAAGCGTGGCCGGTCGCGAAAACGGCGTCTCTAAGCGTGGCAAGACAGAATTCAATGCGTCTACATACGACCCTAAAGCGTTTCCTTCCCTCGCCACCCCGTGGGAGGAACCACAGGCCCGGAATCGATCGGAACCATATTCGCCACAGTATCTTGTTTGTGCGCGTGTAAATGGAGAATCATTCATGACCACTAAGCCGCAGTTTTTCGTGGAACAGCTTGAAGACAAATTCATTGAAATAGAATCATTTTCGAAAATGCGCAGTGGGGCAGTGCTGATACAGACGGCGTCCCCAGCACAGTCGAGGGCATTACTTGCCTGCGACAAGCTGGGTGATGTTCCAGTCAGTATCACGCCTCATAAATCACTCAACATTGTCCAGGGTTTAATCTACCACAGAGACCTCCTCTCTCAGACCGACAAGGAGTTGAGAGCATACTTAGAACGTCGGGGGGGTTCACTTCGTTCGGCGAGTGCACAGGGGACCTAAAGACCAGAGGGTTGCCACCGGTGCTTTTATCTTGGCCTTCGAAGGCGATACACTGCCTGAGAAGGTCAAGTTGATGGTATACCGGTGCGACGTAAAGCCCTATGTTCCTCCCCCTATGCGGTGTTTAAGGTGCTGGAAGTTCGGGCACATGTCCTCCCGTTGTACTTCCAGCCCTAACTGCAGGGAATGTGGGTGACCATCGCACCCAGATGCCCCATGTACTCCACCTCCAGTATGTGTGAATTGTGGGCAACACCATCCGCCGTGCTCGCCGACCTGTGGAGTATTACATCGAGAAAGAAAAATCATGGAGATAAAGACCCTGGACCGTTTGACATATTCAGATCCGCGGAAAAAATACGATCGGCTCCATCCGGTAAAGATGTCAACATCTTTTGCCGCAGTCACAGCGGCACCACCTTTACTGCGATCAACTGAATCCGTGTTTTCTCCGTCCGTGGGCCCTATGGGCCAACAACGATCTACTGCCCCCTCGATGGGTGGGGGCGCCACTTCATCAGTTGCTCCCACAACACCACCAGTTGGAGCAAATACCTCCCCTCCATCGGGGACATCAGTCCCCGCCTCCCAGCCGGAGAAGGAACAGCCTCCTCCGGCTCCTCTCGCTTGGAAGGGGTCCCTCGGGACACTCCCTTCCGAGGCTTCTTACAGTGAACATGGGGATCCCAGCCGACGGCTGAAGGGTCCACGACCTGCTGGTAGAAGGGCTTCTCGCTCTTCGTCCAACCCAGATGCCACTAGTGAGAAGCCCTCCCAGGCCTCTAGACCAAAGGTCCAGCGAGAGGGACGACAGAGGAAAAGCAAGAAGAAGGCGACTTTGGTGGCTAGAAAGCCACAGGCATCCTCATCCTCTACTTCGGAAGATGAGGTTGAGATCCTCGCGTCTGCTGAGGATCTCGCAATACTGGGTTCTCCAGCATCCAGGATCGCTGACACTGGCGATTCTGAACAGTTGGCAGCAGATGTAACTATGGATGAACCCAATTCGAAAATTTAATATGGCCTTTCAGCTCGGCGACCACGTAATCCTTCAGTGGAACTGCGGTGGTTTTTTCAACCACCTAGCTGAACTGCAGCAGTTGTTGTGCTGCTTCCCTGCGCTATGTTTGGCATTGCAGGAAACGTGGTTTCCTGCCCAGCGGACCCCGGCCCTTCGCGGCTATCGGGGGTATTACAAGAACCGGGTGGCATATGACAGAGTTTCAGGAGGGGTCTGTCTCTACGTTCTCGCAACTGTCCCCAGTGCTACTGTGCCTCTCCACACGGCTCTGGAGGCAGTTGCTGTTACAATTCGGGCGAGGCAGGAGTTCACCATCTGCTCCATCTACCTTCCTCCAGATGAAGCTGTCTCTATCGCCGATATCGCTGCTTTAATAACACAGCTACCCCCACCGTTTCTACTTTTGGGGGATTTTAATGCCCACCACCCATTATGGGGTGGAACACAAACGACAAGCCGCGGTAGAGATGTGGAGGCACTTTTGTCACAGCAAGATGTCTGCCTCTTAAACATGGGTGCCCCCACACACTTCTGTGTGGCGCGAGGCACATATTCGGCGATAGATCTTTCTGTTTGTAGCCCGAGCCTGATCCCGCATCTCCAATGGAAGGTCCATGACGACCTTTGCGGTAGCGACCACTTCCCTATACTCGTGTCGCTGCTGCATTTCCAACCTGCCGGCCACCAGCCTCGATGGTCTCTCCGAAGAGCTGATTGGCAACGTTATACCTCAGCCACTGTGATTCCTGTTTCACTGCCAGCTGATGTGGACATGGCGGTTCACCAGGTCACCAGCTCCATAGTCTCAGCCGCTGAGGCAACTATCCCCAAAACATCTGGCTCCCCCCGGCGCAGGTCCGTGCCCTGGTGGACACCAGAAATCGCCGAAGCCATCCGGGGTCGTCGACGGGCGCTCCAGCGCCACCGCCGACATCCCACCATGGACAACCTGATCGCCTTTAAACGGCTCCGGGCCCGAGCTCGACAGCTCATCCGACAGAGTAAGCAGGACTGTTGGGAGCAGTATGTTGCCAACATTGGCTCTCGCACATCCTCGTCTCTGGTGTGGTCGCAGGTTCGGCGCCTCTTTGGGCACCAACCACCAGCAGCAATTCCCAGCATCAACATTCGGGGCACCGTCTGCACAGATCCCACTGCCATCGCTGAACACCTGGCGGACCACTACGCTTGCATCTCCGCAACTGCGGCTTACAGTGCAGCCTTCCATGCACTGAAAGCGCGGGTCGAAAGAAGGCATCTGTCATTCTGTACCCGCCATGAAGAAACGTACAATGCCCCTTTCAGTCAATGGAAATTCGAAACTGCCCTTGCTGCATGTCCCGATACCTCCCCGGGACCGGATCGTATCCATAGCCAGTTCCTTCGCCACCTTTCAGCAGAGTCCCAATACCACCTTCTCGCCCTGTTCAACCATCTATGGGCAGAGGGGGCTTTCCCATCACAATGGTGGGAAAGCATCGTTATCCCTGTGATGAAACCTGGTGCTGACCCACAGGTGGCTGATAGCTACCGTCCGATCTGCCTCACCAACGTTCTGTGCAAGCTCTTAGAACGTATGGTGAGTCGGTGTCTCATGTGGATACTAGAACGTCGGGATCTGTTGTCCCCACGACAGGGGGCCTTCCGCCAAGGCCGCTCCACTGTAGATAACCTGGTAACTCTGGAGTCGGCCATCCGTACGGCTTTCAGCAGACGTGAACACCTTGTTGCCGTCTTTTTTGACCTCAGGAAGGCCTATGACACCACCTGGCACCACCACATTCTGGCCACACTGCACGGTTGGGGCTTGCGGGGCTCACTCCCGCTTTTTATACAGAACTTTCTCTCGCTTCGCTCTTTCAGAGTTCGTGTCGGTACCTCTCTTAGCTCACCCCGTATACAGGAGAATGGAGTCCCACAGGGCTCGGTCCTTAGTGTTCCTCTCTTTCTGATTGCTATCGACGGACTTGCTGTGGCAGTGGGATCAACCGTATCCTCCTCACTCTATGCCGATGACTTCTGCCTATATTTCAGTTCTCACGGCATGGGTGTTGCTGAAAGGCGTTTGCAGGGGGCCATCACAAAAGCTCAGTCCTGGGCCACGACCCATGGATTCCAGTCCTCAGCCGCCAAAACACGGGTCATGCACTTCTGTCGCCGTCGGGCAGTACACCCAGACCCTGAGCTGTATTTGGGCCAGGATTTGCTTTGTGTCGTTCAGACGCACCGTTTTTTGGGGATGCTGTTCGATTCCCGGCTCACGTGGGTCCCACACCTGCAACAGCTGCGGAAGAAGTGTTGGCGTCACCTGAATGTCCTTCGTTGCCTAAGCCATACCACTTGGGGAGCAGCTCGTACATCTCTCCTGCAACTGTATAGGGCTCTTATCCAATCCCGTCTGGATTATGGTAGCCTGGTATACGATTCTGCAGCCCCTTCTGCACTGCGTGTCTTGGACCCAATACACCATAGTGGCGTACGTTTAGCGACAGGTGCCTTCCCCACAAGTCCCGTGACAAGTCTCCTTGTTGAGGCTGGGGTCTCCCCCCTCCGAATCCGCCGGCAGCAGCTACTGGCTTCGTATGTCACCCGTATTGATGCCCCACCCGACCACCCAAATCACAGGCTTCTGTTCCCAGCTGCCGTTCTCCCTTCCCCACGACGACGTCCATGGTCGGGTTTCCCGGTTGCAGTTCGTGTTCGTTCCCTTCTTTCCTCAATCACATCCCTTCCTATCCCAACCATATTCCGATACCTTTCCCATACACCTCCATGGTGTGTACCTCGCCTACAGCTTAGGTTAGACTTGTCCGGTGACTCAAAAGCCTCCGTTTCACCAATGGTCCTGTGTCGTCAGTTCCAGGCACTCATTGATTCTTTCCGTGGTGCAGAAGTAGTATACACCGATGGCTCCCTTGTGGACGGTCATGTTGGGTACGCCTATGTTCACCGTGATCACGTTGAGCAGCGTTCCTTACCCTGTGGGACTAGTGTTTTCGCAGCTGAGCTGGTGGCTATCTCTCACGCTCTTAAACATTTCCGTGCCTGCCCCGGGGAGTCTATAGTTATCTGTAGTGACTCCCTGAGTGCCTTGATCGTCCTAGACCAGTTTATGCCAAAGCACCACTTGGTTCAGTCCATTCAGGACGCCGTTTTCGCTTTGGGCGAGTCAGGCCATTCAGTGGTGTTCATTTGGACCCCGGTCCATGTAGGCAATGGGTAACGAACGGGTTGATCGCCTGGCCAAGCAGGCCACCACATCCCGGCCCTTAAAGATAGGTCTCCAAGACCAGGACTTCAGGCAACTGACCCGTAAGGTTCTGGGGATTTGGACCTCGGAATGGGCTGCCTTGACTGAACCAAATAAGCTGCGCATAATCAAGCCCACCACGGCCGTCTGGCGATCCTCCCTGCGAGCCTCTCGTAGGGAGTCAGTAGTCATTTGCAGACTGCGTATTGGACATACGTGGTTGACGCACGGCCATCTTCTATGACGAGAGGACCCACCAACTTGCCGTTGTGGCGCCCTATTGACTGTGGTCCACGTTCTGGTGGACTGCTTACTTTTAGTCGACTTGAGGCAGTCTTTTACACTGCCTTCTGAGCTTCCATTGATTTTATCTGACAATGCCCCTATGGTCGATCGTGTTTTAGGTTTTATTCGCACAACTGGCTTTTATTGGTCTATTTAGTGGTGGGGCCTATAAGCCTGCCCTGTCGGGCTTCAACCCCTCCAGAACAATAGGCCGCCGTTATTTTACGGTTTATGACTTGATTTTCAATTGAGGATTTTAAAGTGTGCAGAGTGGCTGGCTCATCCTGTATTATTTTGTGATCAGTCAGCCACACGAGTCTGCTGCCTTGTTTTAGCTTACTGTCTAGTTTGTCAACTTCTGTCTTGTTCTCTGTTCTTTGTTTCATGTCATTATTTTACCAATGACTGTCTCTCTGTGCCCAGAGTACGCTGGACCTCGGGTACTATGCGTCGAAATGGAAACTTTTAGAAGTTAACTCTTAGCGGGGAACAGGGGACTGATAACCCAGCAGTTGAGTCCCCTTTAAAAACCCAACAACAACAACAACAACCCAAACCAATTCAATGGGGTTGAAATGGCAGTGATACGGTGGTAGCCTAATTACCGCATGACCCTGTTCCCTTGCCACTTCGTCTACTACATACGTAGGTGTCACAGGTTTATTTTGCTTCACGAGTGAATACAACAGCAGCATTGTCATACTCATATCTGCAGCAATGTCTCTCGCTAGCAACCACTGTACCATAGTTTCTTTCCGGTCACTAGTTGTTGGAGTTTTGTCTAGTATGACTGAATGGTAAGGTGCATTGTCCATTACAAACACTTGAAGATCCTCCATGTGCCACAATTAATCTGGCACCTCTTCCTGTTCGCTGATGACCACAACTATTTGATGTATTGTCTGTCCAGCATTTATCAACACCTTCTCCGGTGTTGACCGAGGTTTCATCTAACCATACAATGGAATGTATATCACTACCTTTAATTTTGTGTAAGAATATACTTCTAGCTGCAACAACATGCGGCTCTTCGAGTAATAGTCTTCGTCCATTTAAGTTTTTGAAGCGGAAGGCAATACTTCTTAACACCGTTTTCAGATATGTTTTTCCACCCGAGAAAAGATCGCATGCTTTTAACGAAATTAGCAGCTTCGCTACAGTCGGATATTCTTTCCGGCTATAATAGTCATAAATATGACGACGGATTGCGTCCGTTTGAAACAAATCGAGATTGGTAACAGGACGAGGCTGCTTCTTTTCCTTGCCTGGGGTAGCTAAAAACACACTGTTTTCTTTACCCGGATTATCTTCCACACGGTTTGTGTCACTGTCTTGAAGTTCTTGAAGCAGCACACCTTTCCTTATAATTGTTCTTTGACTCAGTCCTAGAGTTTTCGAGGTACGCTCTAAGACTTTATCAGCCGGAATTGATGGTTCCCCGTGAACAGAAACAAACTCTCTCTGTTGCTCGTAGAACTCCCGCGTTCTTCTAATTAATTCCATTGCCTGGCTATTTAACGGCACTCCGCGCCGCAATGGATTGTCGTTTGTTTGAAGACGCTGTTTCGGTGACATTTTTTTAATAAATAAAAAAATGTACGCAAAGCAGTACAATCACACACGATACAAAAGCAGACGATAGCCCACGAGCACACAAAGCTTTCATAGAACGCGGCAACGTGGTAGTGACGACGACGGAACCGGCATTCGTAGCTGTGCTGTGATTGGTTCAGAAGACACAGCGTCTCGCGTTCGTCATTTGTTTTTCACTCATACTGGGGGGGGGGGGAGGGGGCGGCGGTCAGCCATGCAGTTCAGTCGTGCTCTGCAACACTACCACCGGCATGACAGCAACGGCTCTCCACATAGCAAAGATGCTGCCACTTGTATTGTGTAAAGAGGAGGGAATTGATCCACTACCACGTACTAATATAGGTAGCTAGCCTGTATTTACTACAATATACCCGTCACAATACCAGTAATCACTTTTAGCCCAAGGGATTGGTATCACCCGCATGTGAATGATGGCACACTCTTTACATTAAGAGTGAACAAATGGCACTATGTTGTCTACAAAATTGGTATTAACTCACATCAAAGTAAATAAACGAATGAAATTCAAACAAATAAAAGTATCTTTCCAATCTCACTACTAACTATCCTTCACCTTATTCTATTGGGGGGCCATGCCTTCTGTGTGTGTGTGTGTGTGTGTGTGTGTGTTGGGTGTTTGTGTGATAACCACCAGAGGATGGTGATTTGGGTACAGTCGGCTTGGGAGCCTCACACTTTTGAAAATACTTGTTTTTATGCAGAAGCCATATGACTACTGCCAAAAAATGCAAGTTAGAGGAACGGAGGTAGTGCTAGGAATAACCACAACATTTCTAGTAGGACAAGGTCCCCACTTTAGTGACAAATTACAAAACAATGTGTCTGGACACCATTTCTCACAAAGGTACAGTTTGCAATCTATTTCCAAGCTGTATGCGGCTAGGCAGCAGAGTGGTTTCGCCGAAGTTTAACACAATCACGAAAAGGCAGCGATCAGATATTAATCCATCATTTAGTTCGTACTATAGTTTCCATCTAACTAGGGGAGTGGAGTCGACGTTCCCACCCCACGGCAAACATTTTTGGAGCATACTGCGACAAGGGAGGAGCGATACCTCGGTGATAATGGATGGACAGAGTCATAAGGCCGGTACTGTCGGAGCGGTTACAGCAATGCCGCTCGCTCATCCACAGAAGAGGAGAAGAACAGAATAGATCCAACAATTCAGCAGTAAGGTAAGAGATAAAAGTGGAGGGCTTCAAAAAATCAACTGTGTAGCATCCAAGGAGTACCCGCCCACCATGTTGTGGCAGCCCGGACGGGTATCGTTGTGCCTCGTCAGTAGCGTAAGGAACCGAATTGTTGGTGCTCATGTTCGCCGGAAGGTAAAACGCCATCTCTTTAATTCCCCAGCCAGCGGTCAGCCGATAGTTAGGTCTATGGTGACTTGACAGTAAGTTCTTTAGTGAAAATTCTAGCAAACTCAAAGACTGGTTCGAGCATGAAGCTGGTGGTAAAGCACAACAAAAGTAGCGTGATTGGCAATAGCTGGTGGAGCATAAATCGTCCATAAACTGAACAGTGAGAAGCTTATGTAAAAACTTGAGTAATCAGATACATTAATCGTGATTGAACAGGGAGTGCCTTTCCTATGAGAGTGGTTAAAACGCTCTTAACAATTCAGGGGGTAACCACAACATATTAGGAAACAAATTATTCTCTTCAATCTAGTCACACATTTAGGGTTTTTAACATGGACCCAACAACTATTTCCCTTGGTCCTATTTGACCGACTAAAGCATTGTACAATACATCAAATCTAATACATTGAATAATAAGAAATGCATGTTAACATGTAGCCCATATATTAACTACCTACAAAATCTTCGTAGCTAATGAACATCCAATAACAGACTAATCACATATAGACTGGTTACAACTCTATTTGCTTAATCAGGGTTGGCTCGGCTCAAAGGGGTGTCAGTCAGTCAGCAAATATCTCTTAAATATAAAGCATTCAAAGTACACAACACATAAAAATAAACACATATCATATTATATGCAACTCATTTTGTGGCAGCATATTTTAAAATCATAATCTCATTGCATACTATGCAGTGCAGTTACAAGAGCAGCAGTGATAATTGTATTTTCCATTGAGTGCTTAGCACTTCTTACTTCCTGAGCGTCTTTGTCATTACACATATTCGCGCGTAGTATTAGGCGCGAGCTCTTGAAAATATGCACGACATTTTATCGCGGTAAAGCCACAGGGTGGTGGCGTACTGTTAGCAGCAGCACTGTTCTGGGTTGGAGTGAGGATTGCTTCCGTGTCTAGGTGCACTCCTAGTAGATGAAGACAACGAAAAGTCTCATGCATGCGCTTAGGCGGGCATTATATACGTAAAAGTGTTTATTTTGTGATGTTATGGCGGTTGCAATGATTAGTGTCTGTATAGTGTGTAAGTGAAGTGTATGTTAACAATAACAATTGTGCGAGCATCCATAGGTACAAAATCGAACAGTTTTATATCAGAGTTGGATAAAGTTTTACCCACATTTTATGTTTACAACCGTGTCTGTGTATGGAATGAAATCTGCAGAGGCAGCTTGATGTGAGTCATCCGTGGAAGTGAGCATAGGAGCAGAACGTGTAGTACTGGAAAACTGTAACCCCTAAGCAGTTAATGTTGGTGATGCGGAAAAAACATCTACTAAGTTTGCAGTTGTCATTAGTGACAGGGAAAACCCAAGTGATGTCCTTGTGGCTCGTGTTTCCATTGAAAGGAGTCCTGTGAGCGAAAGCAGTGAAGTTTTGACTATTGGAAACCATGAGTGCATACTCCTCCAACACATCCTATTATTTGCAACGCAACTATCGTAACGCGTTACTTGATCATGAATTATCAATTAAGATGTGATCCAGTCACTCATAATATATGTTTTTGTAAGATTTATTAGTATGTAATGTGTAATGTATTAGTGTGTAAATGTATGTAAATAAAGGAACAAAATAGAGTAATAAATTATAAATGAAGTGGTACATGGCGAGTGTTTTGTGCGAGAAAATGGTAAATGTTTTAACTTGTCTCAGCTAAATAGAGCTAAATACAGCTAAATAGATCTTGAGCATGCACATGACACTTCTGGTCGTGCTAGGAATAAATGCTAGTGTACTGTTATAGCCGTGATGTTTGTTTTCGTTCAAATCCCATAATATTGTGCTCCGAAAGCTTGACTTCTTAGTAGCGTCACTGAACGGAGACTTCTTGTTGGTCCAATAATAATTAAAAAAAGGTATGTGTTTAAAAAAGTATGTGTTTTCATCCTAATTCCTACACTGTTTCCAGGCCATTTCCCGAAACCTACCTGCAGTGCCCTAATCTTTTTCATGACGATGAGTCTCGTAGTGCAGCTGTAGACACTCGTGGAGAACCTACCTGCATGATCACCTCGGCGATAATTGCTAAGTTTTCGGCGATGTAATATGGCCAGGAAACATATATGAGTCGATTTCAATACACTCCTTTGAAAATAATGTGCATCACATTGATGTAACGTGAGGAATTTGTATGTAGTAGACTACAGTTCAGTATTATGCTTCCGTGTTGTTTGGGCGGAATGTGCATTTATATAACGTGTTTGGTGAGTGCGTCGCGATAATTTTTTCCGAATCCAACAGTTTACAATCCTTTTCTGAAGTATTAAATACTAGTCAGTGTCACTTTAATTTTGATTGTGATAAATTGTGTTTGCTAAAGTCTGTGGTGTTGAAGTTAAAATTGTTAATTGTGTACCTGTGTTTACTGTTATAGTGACGTATTATTGGTCATTTTTGACAATTATGTTGCATAAATATCCTCAGCTTAACGACATCTTTGTAAAATATAACAACTTATTCGTCAGGACAATTTTGATACTACTTTTATAACTCTAAGTCATTATTTTTGAAGTTTCCGGTACCCATGAAATTGTAAGTACGTGTGTGCTCCTGCAACTACGCTTTGATATTCCATAGAGGAAGACTTATGGTTAAATTATTGCAATTTTCTGATTCCAGTGGCGAACAATTTGTGGCGACACTCTTAGTTGAAAATAGATATGTTTCGTGTACTTAGTGTAAGTGGAATGTCTGCTATTCATGCGTAATAAAGACTCGTTGCTGAAGAAACGTAGTGCGTAATTTAGCGGCCTAGCTGCGTGCAGCCCGCGGCTGGCAGCGAGGCTTGGCGCACCGGACACCCGACACCAGCGTCGGCTGTTATTTCCCCGTGCCTGCGCTGGCGGCGCAGGCCGCCTGCGGCGTCGCGGCCTGGGTGCGTCCATTCATGCCGAGAAAATTTATGTGTTTCATTAGGTCAGCCGCTCCCTGCAAGGGATGCCGTGTGTGTCTTTCGTTGCGGCTGCTTTCGAAGGGGGGCGGCGGACAGTCCCTCTGAATACCAATGTGGCTTCTCATCAACTGCAAAAAATGCCTCGGTACTGTTTAAGTCAAGGAAGTAAATGAAATAAGGAAGATCGGCTATTTGCGTTAACGTATTTACGTTTTTAACAATTACATATTATTCACTGAACCTTTCTCTTATCTGGTCTTTGTGACGTACTCTTCCACAAGGAGTAGGACGGACAGATAAATGTACAAAAGCATCAATAAATTCAATCAGGCGTACAGTGGTAGTAGTATTGGAAGTTTCTTATATGGTTGACAATTATGGTTAATAATTATTGCGGAGCAACTTTGTTTAGAACGGAGAATGACTCTGGCAACTCCCGATAAGTATCGTCGCCTTCACGATCGTTCCCGGGTTCCGATCTCTTCCCAATGTATAACGGTTTGCCACGGAAAAGCATATGGTAGCGGCTGGCTTCGCTAAGATATGAGTCTCCGTTACTTAAAACCGATTACATTGGTACAAGTCGCCGCGGTTACGACGGGAGTTGACGGACATCTTCCGAAAAATTTAGTGGGTGTAATAAAATAAATTGACTTTTCTTTAACGTTTGGCTAAACAAACTACTCAAGGAGAGTTAATCAGAATCTCCATCGTAGATAATTAGTTATAGAGCTGAAGTGCCTTGCTCGGCTGTGTGCAGCAGATAGAGGGGCGGGAAAGCGCGCACGAGAGCGAGAGAGAGAGAGAGAGAGAGAGAGAGAGAGAGAGAGAACGGCGGCAGCTGCGGGTGAGAGAGGGGAGGGCGAGGAGGTGGGGGTCCGCGTCACATCGCGTCCTCCTCGCCAACCACGCTTGCAAGATGGCCGCTTCCTACAGCTGACTTTGACAGCGCGCCCATTCAGTTTGCCGTACAGCCCGGCACGACGCGGCGTGTGCTTTCTGACATAATACAAGCTTCGTTCGTTCGGCTACTGATATGCGTCGACGAAGGAAGGTTATTTGCACCAATTAAGGTAGCTTGACTTACCTTTTGCCCTTAACATCATAGTTATGTTTCATAGTGGCTTTATCAATGCCCGACAAAAGAAATATTAGATACTAAAAAAAAATCCCTCAATAAACGGTACATAAATGTTAACAGTGTGGGGTGTGTGTGTACTAAATAATGTGAAATGCACAATTCCGCTTCTACCCATGTATTGCATTCATATGTTATCACTGTGTAAGAACTGACTGCAGTTTTCTTGATAATGTTATGAAATTTAAAACACAAATTAAGCTTCAGAGTAGTTCTCACATCAGGTTGGCTATGGATTGCGTATGCAGAGTCCATGCTTAACAGTGTCATCTCTCTGTGTTCATATAATTTCTGTAATCTACTCTCTGGTGTGAGTAACATATTCTGTATAAATGTGTGTATATGTGTATCGTTACCTTGTCCGGCAAGCTGTGCCGAATCCATATTATGTAAATCAAATTTCTTTCTCTTCACCTACCAACCCTATCACTTTCTACACCTCTTTCTTCACATTTGCAATGAAGTACATTTTAATATTTGCAAGGGATTTGAAACAAAACATCACATTTTACTAGAATTTAAAATCGCATAACAATCAGACCAGACACTATTCAAAGAATCAGAAATAACATCGTCTGAGAGAACAAGGTGCAATGGTGTAGCATGCTTCGTGTCAAAATGATATAAAACATTATGGTGTAGTGAACTTTGCAAAAGATTGACGTGGCAGGCACTTTCGCCTTATTTATGAAAGAATGAACCTACTGTAGACCGTGTAATTCAAGTGTAGTTGAGATTGTCTTATTATCCAGTTTCTACTGGGTCTGATTTTAACAACACAAAATCATTATTCCGCGATGCGGTTAGTATTCACTGCTTCTGTAACGTGCACTTACTAATCTACCACTTAGACTAACGCATAGCGCCTTATCCTATGCAGCACATTCACCATAAACATCAAAACACAATAAAACATGATAAAGCAACTAAACTATTTCTGACTCCTAACATGTCATCCATGACTTACTATACATCTTCCATTAAGGCAACAAATAATCTTATCTACGTGTATCATCATTAGTGTTGCAGCAAATTCATGGATAAATTTACAACATAACTACCCTCAACTCCTTTTCCCACTAGACACTAACAAAATGAAACATAAAAAAAAGGAATATACTGATTTTACCCTAGTGTCTGGATCTTAGAGCATACGGATGCTTGTTTCTTAAGGCGTAACGAGGACGAGCTCGCTCTGGTAGAATTTTCTTTTTCTTTTTTACCTTTGGCAGCACCTGAGGCTGCGGAGGGCAGGGCAGAGGCGGGGGCGGCGGAGCTGCCCCGTGATACGGTTTTAACCGATCGAAATGAACAATTACAGTTCGTTCAGGCAACTGAAGTTCTGCATTAACAGGTGAAGTTATGCGCAGAATATGGTAGGGCCCTTCATACTGTGGTGTGAACTTTTTTGTTCTGCCCTTCTTGATAGCAGGATTGCGTAAGAGCTCAAAATCGCCTGGTTTATACTGTGGCATAACAGAGCCTCTATTGAACCTCTGGCGTTGTTTGCTGGCAGCATTGGCATTGTTGCTTTTTACCCGCTTCCAGATGGACTTTAAACGGTGTGCTAAGCTCTTTACTTCCTTCAAATCAACTCCGGGTGGAAGCTTGTCTAGCTCAAATGGGGAGCTCATAGGTCTGCCAAAGACAGCTTCGTAAGGTGAATAACCCGTTGACTCGTGTACACGACTATTATAGGCTGAAGCTACATATGGAACATACCGATCCCAGTCGGTATGAAGGCGGTTTACATAATAAGACAACATTTTCCCATTAGTTTTGTGCATGCGTTCTAATCGACCATTTGCCTGAGGGTGATAAGAAGTAGTTCGCCATTTTTTGATGCGTAACAATTTGCATACTTGCACAAATAAAGAAGATAAAAAGTTATGTCCTTGATCTGTCAGAATTGCATCTGGACTTCCAAAGGGAAGTACCAAGTGCTTAACGAAAGTGTTTGCTATTGTTTCAGCTGTCGTATCAGCTGTGGGTACCAAAATTAAATATCGGGAGAAATGATCCATGATTGACAATATATATTTGTTGTTTTGTGTACTTTGCGTATATGGGCCCATTATGTCAAGTGAGACGATACTAAATGGGGTTTTTGCTTCAGGAACAGCTTGTAAAGGGACTCTGTTTTGCGGGGGCGGCGCCCTTTGGGCACAAGGCAAACAATTTTGAATGTACCTGCGGACTGCTGTTTATCTACCTCTCCACCAGTATCTGGCAGCTATTCGAGCATTAGTGGCTCGCCGGCCACTGTGACAAGCTTGTAAACTGTCGTGAAATTGTGCAATTACACGCTGTTGTAGCTCCTTAGGTATTACAATTCTATTGCCTAAAGGAGTTTTCCCGTACAAGACTTCTTCTTCTGTAACGAATTCTGGCAAAGTAGCGTACTGATTGCATTGTACATCTCTTTGTTGAGCCTCTTTCAGCTCTTCGATGGAAACATCATTTGTTTGCACTATTCTGACTTTACGACTTAGAGCGTCTGCATTTTGGTGTAAGCGTCCGGTTTTATGAAGGACCTCGTAATCGTATTCTGACAGCTTTAATGCCCAGCGTGTTAGACGACTGCCTGGGTCTTTTAAACTCAGCATCCATTGTAAAGCAGCGTGGTCAGTGACCACGGTGAACTTCCTTGCGTAAAGGTAACATCTGAAATAATTGACTCCAAACATGAGTGCTAAAAGCTCTTTCTCCGTCGTACTGTAATTTATCTCTGCCTGATTTAGCTGTCTCGAAGCATACCCAATCGGTTTCTCTTCTCCATTACACTCTTGGCTTAAAACTGCCCCTACTGCATAATCTGAAGCATCTGTAGAAAGTATAATAGGTTTCTCGAAATCTGGATATATTAAAAGAGGTGAACTAGTCAAAATATCTTTGATTTTCCCGACAGCTTCATCACACTTAGCTGTCCACTCAAAAGCAACACCCTTTTTCAAAAGTTTAGTTAAAGGCTTTGCTATTACTGCATAATCCTTCACAAAACGCCTATAATAATTGGTTAACCCGAGCAGACTTTGCAATTCTTTGACATTTACAGGTGTAGGAAATTCCCTAACAGCTTCAGTTAACCTTGGATCAGGTTTAACCCCATCAGAAGTGATAATATGCCCCAAGTACTAAACTTGTGACTTAGCAAAAGTACATTTCTCAATCTTTAGACTCAAATTAGTATCTTTTAATCGTGACAAAACACTCCATAATCTTTCTGCATGTTCTTCAACAGTTCTTGAAAAAATAATAATATCATCTAAATAAACCAAGCACATTGTAGGTTTCAGCCCTCTTAAAAGGAGATCTGCAAATCTCTGAAACGTTGCTGGAGCATTTCGGAGACCAAAAGGCATGCGCAAAAATTCATATAGCCCAGAAGGAACCACAAAAGCTGTTTTCGGCCTATCCGCTGGAGCGATAGGGATCTGGTGGTACCCAGATCTCATATCCAGTGTTGTAAAATACATAAAATTCCCTAGCCGGTCCAAAGTTTCATCAATACATGGTAGAGGGTAAGTGTCAGGTGTAGTCACCTTGTTTACCGCTCTTAGATCTACACATAGGCGGTATGTCTTCTCGCCATTTATTGACTTTTCCGGAACCAGGACAATGGGACTGGCCCAGGCACTAGCAGATGGCTGAATTATGCCTGCGTCCAGCTGTTGCTGTATGTTTTCTTCTACAACTGATTGCAGATGATAAGGCAATCTGTATGGTTTTTGGGAGATAGGTCTGGCATCTCCGGTAGGAATTTCGTGCTGCACGAGGTCAGTAGCTGGCAAATATTGCCTTTCCTCAAATAACCACGAGAACTCCTCCAATACCGGGTACAACAAATTTTGCTCTGCCTCTGATAAGTGCGCCAACTTTTCGCGTAATTGCGTTCTCAACACAGGGGTTATTCTATAAACATTTTTCACTGAAACGTTACCTCTCTTTCTTACTCACTCAACACCTGTCTTACACTGAAATACCTCTGGTTCTACCTCCTGACCGCTTGCAAGGATCGTTCCACGTGGAATCTCTACTGCTCTTTGCCCAAAATTATCTACACAAACTGGAACATAAAACTTCTTCTCTTTACATTCGACCACACTCACACTTCTCTTAACATGCACTTGTAACCAGTTGAGAACGTCGTTTTGGCTGAGCGGATCAACCAAAAACGTCGATCTTGACTGCACCGGAGCTTTGACGCTTATCCATAGGATACGACCCATTCCGCCGTTAATCGTAACAGACGTGTTCGTTTTCAGAGCCAAAGTACGCGGTTCAGATGGTTCTTGTGAAAGCGGCCGTCCTTCACAAGATCCTCGTGTCTGTGAGGCTCCAGTACCTCCGAAACAATGAGTATTTTCATTGAGTCGGATAGTACCGGTTCTGTAATCGATCACAGCCTGGTACTGACGGAGGAAATCGTTACCAAGAATAACGTCAAAGTCTCGCCTCCGTCTTCTAATTACTGTCATTTCAAATCCTTACCGGTGATTGTCCAACTGCAAATTGACAAAACAAATCCCTGCGGGGAGTATTACTTCTTCTCCTAAACCACTGATATGGAATAGAGGAGGTTTAAGTTTACATTTATCTTGGTGTGACACAAATAAAACACTGACCTGAGCACCTGTATCTACTAAAACTCTGACTGTTCGACCCCTGAGCCAACCCTGTAAGACTATATTTGCCACCTTGTTTACGTTCCCACTCTGAAAGGGATTAACTAGTTTTATTGGGGGCGAGGTCGGGCGGCAGGGCCTGCCCCTCGACCGTTTCCCAAATTGTTTCTAGCGAAAGGCATTGGATTCTGCGGAAAATTCCGCGGCTGATTATTCTGTTGTGATTTTCGTCGACAATTATTCCTCTCATGTCCTACCTTGCCACAATTATTGCAATAGGGTGCGGCGGTGTGATTACTTTTACCACAGTGCTCGCATTGCATGTCATTAAGGAACACGCGGCGTGTTTCATTACTTCGCGGCGGAGCGGCGACAAAGCGTCCTGCCTCCTCACGCAACAAAGCGATACGTACTGCTTCATGGAGCGAGGTAGGGGAAGTTACTTTAACCTCACTCCCAATTTGTAGGCTAATATCCCGAATGAAAACATCTATGGCTCTTGCTTCCGCCTCTTCGATTAATACCTCATTTCTGGTTGCATCAGCCCCTAATGTGTATGTGCGGCAAGATACTGCCCTGATTCTGTCTGCAAACACCTCAAAATCCTCATTCGGCTTCTGCCGAAGAGTAGATAACCGATCACGATAGTAACTAACCCCACACTTGTCGGAATATCTTTCTGATAATCCGTGTGACAAGCTATCAAAACTACTTGCATCTCTCAGTGCATTTACGGACTCGACATAAGTGCGTGCGTCTCCTGACAGTTTCAGTTTGGCTACATTTAAGAGAAAATGATCGGGCCAAGAGCAAGTGCGCCCTACATCTCTAACACTTTGCAAAAATGTGGTTATATTCCCACCAGGTTTCTCTGAGAAAGTTGGTATGAAAGCTGCTCGCTAGAGAAGGTGTGTCTGCCGTATTTGCAGTGGCTCGCACAGAGCTTGCAGTACCAATACTAGCAGTTTTGTTACTGACTGTTTCTTTTCCCAGCTCATCCATACGTTCCCTTAACTCAGCATTTTGCAATAAAAGTTTACGAATTTGCTCCTGCAGTGCTGATAGGGGGTCTAACTGGACTCCATCAGCACTCTCAGTCTTTTCAAACTACTTAGAACGTGTTTCAGGCATGGTTACAATTTTAGGACTCTAGTGGCCACAAAATTACAAATGAAAAGATAAATTAGCTTCTCAGCGACAGCGTCTCCCGTTGTGATGCGGCGGCAGCAACATAAATGAAAGAGTTAACTCACATAGTGTGACGTGGTGCAACGCGATGCGACGTGGTGAGATGCGCCGAGATGCGGCGTGGTGGCAGCTGCGGCGGCGGCGGCGTCAGCAGCAGCAGCAGCGCTGGCGTCGGTAGCGACGGCGTCGTGAAGTAGCAGCAACAGGTGGCGTGGACATAACGCTGCAGCCCGCGTTGCTGTGGTGAACGTAGCGCCAACAGCAGGTGCCGGCGTCATGGTGAATGTAGCGCGCCGCGACGCATCCACCAGTGCCGGCAGCACGCGCTGTAGCAGCGACAGAGGCGCCTCCACACTGCTCGCCCAGTCGGAACTGCCTGCCCCAGCGGCAGCCAGCGTCTATCTTCGGCACGAGCCAAGTCGGCACGGCAGAGGCCGATTACGGCCGGACGTACACGTACTCATAACAACGCCAAATGGTGAACAAGCCAACCTCCAGCCAATATTGGATCAAATGGTAGATTCGTGCCACTTCTGACACCAGTTGTACAGGTTGGGCTGCAGGAGCAGCGAGGGGGCACGTCTGGACGGTCTGGAGGATGGCTCGCAAGAGCGCGATCGCCGTTGCCGGTCGGCCCTCGCCAGGCCACCCTGCAGTCGCCACGTGCCCACACCCTGCCTTCTGATTGGCTGGTTGGTGGGTTTCTTCCACAGCCAAGGCGGTCGACACGGCGTTACCTCGTCAGCACGGCGTCCCACACACGGGCAGCACGTGAACACAGCCTGCCCGGAGGTGCTGACAACCAAGTTCCTAGCGCAACCGGCAAAGCCGGCCCCGTGGTCGCCTGCGTGTAGCCACGCCGGCAGCGTAATGAAACGGAAAAATAAAAAATTTTCATCCCGATTATTCTAATTTTCCCCAACCTGTCAGTCCACCATTCACAGTTGGCTGGTGTCCACAGCTCTCACTGCATTGTCTCCAAGGGTCTTCATATAGTAATGGGAGTGACGGCAGGCAAATGCACAACAATGCAAATAAGAAAATAAATGCAATTTTCTCTTTGAAATAGTACTTATTATCTTATACTAACAATTAAGAGGTCAACCAAATCGCAGACTAAACTCCCGTGCATTATTTATTATCATATACTAACAATTTAGAAGGCAAACACATCGCAGACTAAACTTCAGTGTAGTTGGCTAGTGTCTGCAGCTCTCTCTGCATTGTCACCTAGGGTCTTCATATAGTAATGAGAGTGACCGCAAGCAAAGGCAAAATTATGCAAATAAGGAAATAAATGCAATTTTCCCATTTACATAGTATTTATTATCATATACTACCAATTAAGATGTCAACCACGTCGCAGACTAAACTCCAGTGCATTTGGCTGGTGTCCGCAGCTCTCTCTGCATTGTCTCCTAGTGTCTTCACATAGTAATGGGAGTGACCACAGGCTAACGCACAGTAATTCAACTAAGAAAATAAATGCAAGTTTCTTTTTCAAATAGTTTTTAGTATCATATATTAACAATTAAGAAGTCAACCACTTCACAGACTAATCTCCAGTGCAGTTGGCTGGTGTTAGCAGCTCTTTCTGCATTGTCTCGTAGAGTCTTCATATAGTAATGGGATTGGACGCAGGCAAAAGCACAATAAAGCAAATTAGAAAATAAATGCAATTTTCTCTTTTAAACAGTATTTATTATCATATACTCACAATTAGCAGGTAAACCACATCGCAGACTAAACTGAAGTGCATTTGGCTGGTGTCCGCAGCTCTCTCTGCGTTGTCTCCTAGAGTCGCATTATAGTATTGTGTGTGATCACAGGCAAACACACAATATTGCAAATTTGAAAATAAATGCAATTTTGTCATTTAAATAGTATTTATTAACATATACTGACAACTAAGAGGTCAACTACATCCCAGAATAAACTCCCGGGCATTTGGCTGGTTTCCGCAGCTCTCTCTGCGTTATCTCCTAGGGTCTTCATATAGTAATGGGAGTGACCGCAGGCAAATGCACAATAATGCAAGTAAGAAAATAAATGCAATTTCCTCTTTTAAATAGTATTTAGTATCATATACTAACAATTCAGAAGTCAACCAAATCACAGACCAAACTCCAGTGCAGTTGGCTGGTGTCCCCAGCTCTGTCTGCGTTGTCTCCTAGGGTCTTCATGTAGAAATGGGAGTGATCGCAGGAAAACGCACCATAATCCAAATATGAAAATAAATAGAATTTTCTCTTTTAAATAGTATTCATTATCATATACTACCAATTAGGATGTCAACCACATCGTAGACTAAACTCCAGTGAAGTTTTCTGGTGTCCACATCTCTCTCTGCATTGCCTCCTAGGGTATTCATATGGTAATGGGAGTCACTGCAGGCAAACGAACAATATTGCAAATAAGAAAATAAATGCAATTTTCACATTTAAATATTATTTATTATCATATACTAACAATTAAGAGGACAACCACATCGCAGACTAAACTCCCGTGCATTTGGCTGGTGACCGCAGCTCTCTCTGTGTTGTCCCCTAGAGTCTTCATACAGTATTGTGCGTGATCACTGGCAAACGCACAATAATGAAAATTTGAAAATAAATGCAATTTTCACTTTTAAATAGTATTTATTATCATATACTAATAATTCAGAGGTCAATAACATCGCAGACTAAACTCCAGTGCAGTTGGCTAGTGTCCACAGCTCTCTCTGCATTGCCTCCTAGGGACTTCACATAATAATGGGAGTGACCACAGGTAAACGCACAAAAATTCAAAGAGGAAATTAAATGCAATTTTCACTTATAAATAGTATTTATTATCATATACTACTAATTAGGAGGTCAACCACATCGTAGACTAAACTCCAGTGCAGTTGGCTGGTGTCCGCAGCTCTCTCTGCATTGTCTCCTAGGGTCTTCATATAGTAATGGAAGTGAATGCACAATAATGGAAATGAAAAAAAATTTTCTCTTCTAAGTAGTATTTATTATCATATACTATCAACTAAGATGTCAACCACACTGTATACTAAACTCCAGTGCAGTTGGCTGGTGTACACAGCTCTCTCTGCATTGTCTCCTTGGTTCTTCATATAGTAATGGAAGTGACTGCAGGCAAACACACAATAATGCAAATAAGGTCATAAATGCAATTCTCTCCTCTAAAATGTATTTATTATCATATTCTAACAACTAAGAGGTCAACCACCTCGCAGACTTAACTCCAGTGCAGTTGGCTGGTGTCCGCTGCTGTCTCTGCATTGTCTCCTAGGATATTCATATAGTAATTGTTGTGACCGCAGTCCTATGCACGATAATGCACATAAGAAAATAAATGTAATTTTCTCTTTTAAATAGTATTTAGTATCATATACTCACAATTAGGAGGTCCACCACATCGAAGACTAAACTCCAGTGCAGTTGGCTGGTGTCCTCAGCTCTCTCTGTATTGTCTCGTAGGGTTTTAATGTTTTAATGGGAGTGACCGCAAGCAAACGAACGCTAATGGTAATAAGAAAAAATTGCAATTTTCACTTTTAAATAGTGTTTATTATCACATACTAAAAATTAAGAAGTTAAACACATCGCAGACTAAACTCCAGTGCAGTTGGCTGGTGTCCTCAGCTCTCTCTGTATTGTCTCGTAGGATTTTAATGTTTTAATGGGAGTGACCGCAAGCAAACGAACACTAATGGTAATAAGAAAAAAATGCAATTTTCACTTTTAAATAGTGTTTATTATCATATACTAAAAATTAAGAAGTTAAACACATCGCAGACTAAACTCCAGTGCAGTTGGCTGGTGTCCGCAGCTCTCGCGGCAATGTCTCCTAGTGTCTTCATATAGTAATTGAAGTGACTGCAGGAAAACAGACAGTAATGCAAATAAGAAGATAAATGCAATTTTCTCTTCTAAAAAGTATTTATTATCATATACTAACAATTAAGGTGTCAACCACATCGCAGACTAAACTTTAGTGCAGTTGGCTTGTGTCTGCAGCTTTCTCTGCATTTTCTCCTAGTGTCTTCATATAGTAATGGGAGTGACTGCAGGCAAAGGCACAATAATGAAAATAAGAAAATGAATACAATTTTCTCTTTTAAATAGTATATATTAACATATACTACCAATTAAGAGGGGAACCACATCGCAGACTAAACTCCAGTGCAGTTCGCTGGTGTCCACAGCTCCCTCGGCAAGGTCTCCTAGGGCCTTCATATAGTATTGGAAGTGAATGCAGGCAAAGGCACAATAATGCAAATAAGGAAATAAAAGCAATTTTCTCTTTTAAATAGTATTTATTATCATATACTACCAATTAGGAGTTCAACCACATAATAGACTAAATTCCAATGCAGTTGGCTTTTATCCGCAGCATCCTCTGTGTTGCCTCCTAGGGTCATCATATAGTAATGTGAGTGACGGCAGGCAAACGCATAATATTGGATATTAAAAATAAATGCAATTTTCTCTTTTAAGTAGTATTTATTATCATATAGTAACAATTGATTGGCAACCACATCGCAGACTAAACTCCAGTGCAGTTGGCTGGGGTCCGGGAGCTCTCTCTGCATTGCCTCCTAATGTTTTCAAATACTAATGGTTGTGACCGCAGGCAAATGCACAATAATGCAAATAACAAAATAAATGCAATTGTCTCTTATAAATAATATTTATTATCATATACTAACAATTAGGTCAACCACATCACAGACTAAAATTCAGTGCAGTTGTCTTGTGTCTGCAACTTTCTCTGCATTGTCTCCTTGTGTCTTCATATAGTAATGGGAGTGACAGCAGGCAAACAACTATAATACAAATAAGAAAATAGATGCGATTTTCTCTTTTAAATAGTATTTATTATCATAAACTAACAATTCAGAGGTCAGCCACATCGCAGACTAAACTCCAGGACAGTTGTATTGTATCCACAGCTCACTTGGCTTTATCTCCTAGGGTGTTCATATAGTAATGGGAGTGACCGCAGGCAAAGGCACAATAATGAAAATATGAAAATAAATGCAATTTTCTCATTTAAATAGTATTTATTATCATATACTACCAATTAGGAGCTCAACCACATTGTAGACTAAACTCCAGTGCAGTTGTCTGGTGTCAACAGCTCTCTCTGCATTGTCTCCTGGGGTCTTCATATAGTAATGGGAGTGATCGCAGGCAAAGGCACATAATGCAAATAAGAAAATAAATGCAATTTTCAAATTTATATTCTATTTATTATAATATACTAACAATTAAGAGGTCAACCAAATTGCACACTAAACTCTAGTGCAGTTGGCTGGTGTCTCGCAGCTCACTCGGAAATGTCTCCTAGGGTCTTCATATAGTAATGGAAGTGACTGCAGGCATACGCACAATAATGCATAAAAGGAAATAAATGGAATTTTCTCTTCTAAAAATATTAATTATCATATACAAACAATTAAAAGGTCAACCACATCGCAGACTAAACTCCAGTGCAGTTGGCTGGTGTACGCAGCTCTCTATACATTGTCTCCTAGGGTGTTCATATGATAATGGTTTAACCGCAGGCAAGCGCACAATAACGCAAATACGAAAATAAATGCAAATTTCTCTTTTAAATAGTCTGTATCATCATATACTAACAATTAAGAGGCCAGCCACATCGCAGACTAAACTCCCGTGCGTTTAGCTGGTGTCCGCAGCTCTCTCTGCATTGTCCCCTATGGTCTTCATATAGTAATGGGAGTGACTGCAGGCAAATGCACAACAATGCAAATAAGAAAATAAATGCAATTTTCTCTTTAAAATCGTATTTATTATCATATACTACTAATTATGAGGCCAACCACATTGCAGACTAAACGTCAGTGCAGTTGGCTTGTGTCTGCAGCTGTCTCTGCATTGTCTACGAGAGTCTGCTTGTAGTCATGGGAGTGACAGCAAGCAATCGCATAATTATGCTAATAAGAAAATAAATTCAATTTTCTCTGATAAATAGTATTGATTATAATGTACTACCAATTAAGAGGTCAACCACCTCACAGAATGAATTCATGTGCATTTGGCTGGTGTCCGCAGCTCTCTCTGCATTGTCTCCTAGGGTCTTCATATAGTAATTGGTGTGAACGCAGGTAAACGCACAATAATGCAAATAGGAAACTTAATGCAATTTTCTCTTTTAAATAGTATTTATTATCATATTCTAACAATTAAGAGGTCAACCACATCGCAGACTAAACTCCAGTGCAGTTGGCTGGTGTACGCAGCTCTCTCTACATTGTCTCCTAGGGTGTTCATTTGATAATGGTTTAACCGCAGGCAAGCGCACAATAACACAAATACGAAAATAAATGCAAATTTCTCTTTTAAATATTATTTATTATCATATACAAGAGGTCGACCACATTGCAGGCTTATCTCCAGTGCATTTGGCTGGTGTCTGCAGCTCTCAATACGTTGTCTCCTAGGGTCTTCATATAGTAATGGAGGTATCTAAGGCAAACACACATAAATGAATAGAAAAAAATAAATGCAATTTTCTCTTTTAAATAGTATTTAGTATCATATACTAACAATTATGAGGTCAACCACATCGCAGACTAAACTCTAGTGCATTTGGCTGGTGTCCGCAGCACTCTCTGCATTGTCTCCTAGGGTTTTCATACAGCAATGGTTGTGACTGCAGGCTAACGGACAATAAGGCAAATAAGAAAATAAATGAAATTTTCAATTTTAAATTGTATTTATTATCATATACTATGAATTAAGTAGTCAACTACATCATAGACTAAACTTCAGTGCAGTTGGCTTGTGTCTGCAGCTGTCTCTGCATTGTCTCCTAGGGTCTTCTTATAGTCATGGGAGTAACAGCAAGCAATCGCATAATTATGCAAATAAGAATATAATTGCAATTTTCTCTGATAAATAGTATTTATTAACATATACTACCAATTAAGAGGTCAACCACTTCGCAGAATAATCTCCAGTGCATTTGGCTTCTATCCGCAGCTCTCTCTGCATTGTCTCCTAGGGTTTCATATAGTAGTTGGAGTGATCTCAGGCAAACGCACAATAATGCAATAAGTAAATCAATGCAATCTTCTCTTTTATATAGTGTATATTATCATATACGAACAATTAAGAAGTAAATTCCAGTGATTTTGGCTGGTGTCCGCAGCTCTCTCTGCGTTGTCTCGGACGGTCTTCATATAGTAATGGGAGTGACCGCAGACAAACGAACATTAATGCAAATAAGAAAAGAAATGAAATTTTCTCTTTTAAATATTATTTATTATCATATACTAACATTTAGGAGGTTAACCACATCGCAGACTAAACTTGAGTGCTGTTGGCTGGTGTCCTCAGATCTCTCTGTATTGTCTCGTACAGTTTTCATATAGTAATGGGAGTGACCGCAGACAAACGAACATTAATTCAAATAAGAAAATAAATTCAATTTTCTCAATTATATAGTATTTATTATCATATATTGAACAAATAACAGGACAACCGCATAGCAGACTAAACTCCAGTGAAGTTGGCTGGTGTCTGCAGCTCTCTCTGCATTTTTTCCTAGGGTCTTCATATAGTAATGGGTGTGAACTCAGGCAAACGCACAGTAATTCAAATAAGAAAATGAAAGCAATTTTCACATTTAAATATTATTTATTATCATATAATAACAATTAAGAGGTTAAGCACATTGCAGACTAAACTACAGTGCAGTTGGCTGGTGTCCGTAGCTCTCTGTGCATTGACTCCTAGTTTTTTCATATTATTATGGTTGAGACCGCACGCAATAGCATAATAATGCAAATAAGAAAATAAAGGCAATTTCCTCATTTAAGTAGTATTTATTATCATATACTAAAAATTAAGAAGTCAACCGCATCACAGACTAATCTTCAATGCAGTTGGCTTGTGTCTGCAGCTCTCTCTGCATTACCTCATAGGGTCTTCATATATTAATGGGAATGAACACAGGGAAACGAACAATAATAATAAAAAAAAAAAAACAATTTTCTCTTTTAAATAGTATTTAGTATCATATACTAACATTTAAAAAGTCAACCACGTCACAGAATAAACTCCGGTACAGTTGGCTGGTGTCCGCAAACCTCTCTGCATTGTCTCCTGGGGTCTACATATTGTAATGGGAGTGAATGCAGGCAAACACACAATAATGCAAACAAGAAAATAAATGCAATTTTCTCTTTTAAATAGTATTTACTATCGTATACTACTAATTAGGGTTCAACCACGTCGCAGACTAAACTTCTGTGCAGTTGGCTGGTGTCCGCAGCTCTCTCCTCATTGTCTCCTAGGGTCTTCATATAGTAATGGAAGTGACCGCAGGCAAACGCACAATAATGCAAATTAGGAAATCAATGAAATTTTCCCTTTTAAATAGTACTCATTATCATATACTACGAATTAAGAGGTCAACCACATCGCAGACTAAACTGCAGTGCAGTTGGCTGGTTTCTGCAGCACTCTCTGCAATGTCTCCTAGTGTCTTCATATAGTAATGGGAGTGACTAAAGGCAAACGCAGAATTATGCAAAAAAGAAAATAAATGCAATTTTCTCTTTTAAAAAGTATTTATTATCATATACTACTAATTAGGACGTCATCAACTTCGTAGACTAAATTCCAGTGCAGTTGGCTGGTGTCCGCAGCTCAGTCTGCAATGACTCCTATAGTCTTCACATAGTAAACGGAGTGTCCGCAGGTAAATGCACAATAATGCAAATAAGAAAATAAATGCAATTTTCTCTTTTAAATAGTATAAACTATCATATACTAACAAGAAGTAGGTCAACCACATCGCAGACTAAACTCCAGTGCAGTTGGCTGGTGTCCGCAGCTCTCTCTGCAATGTCTCCTAGTGTCTTCATATAGTAATATGAGTCTCCGCAGGTAAACGCACAATAATGCAAATAAGAAAATAACTGCAATTATCTCTTTTAAATAGTATTTATTATCATATTTTCATATACTCACAATTAGGATGTCAACCACATCGCAGACTAAACACCAGTGCAGGTGGCTGGTGTCCTCAGCTCTCTCTGTATTGTCTCGCAAGGTTTTCATATAGTAATGGGGGTGACTGCAGATAAAAAAACATTATTGCAAATAAGGAAATAAATGCAATTTTCTCTTTTAAATATTATTTATTATCATATACTAACAATTAGGAGGTCAACCACATCGCAGGCTAATCTCCAGTGCTTTTGTCTGGTGTCTCTTCATTGTCCCCTAAGGTCCTAATATAGTAATGGGAGTGACCGCAGGCAAACACAGAATAATGCAAATAAAAAAATAAGTTCAAATTTCTCTTTTAAATGGTTACTATTATGATATACTAACAATTAAGAGATCAACCACATCACAGACTAAACTGCAGTGCAGTTGGCTGGTGTCCGCAGCTCTCTCGGAAATGTCTCTTAGGGTCTTCATATAGTAATGGAAGTGACTGCAGGCAAACACACAATAATGCAAATAAGAAAATAAATGCAATTTTCTCTTTTAAAAAGTATTTATTATCATAAAGTAACAATTAAAAATTCCACCACGTTACAGACTAACCTCCAGTGCATGTGGCTGGTGTCCTCGGCTCTCTCAGCATTGTCAGCTAGGTCTTCATATATTAATAGGAGAGACCGCGGGCAAAGGCACAATAATGCAAATAAGAAAATAAATGCAATTTTCTCTTTTAAATAGTATTTATTATCATATACTAACAATTAAGAGGCCAACCACATCGCAAACTATCCTCCAGTGCAGTTGTCTGGTGTCTGCAGCTCTCTTTGCAATGTCTCCTAAGGTCTTCATATAGTAATGGGAGTGAATGCAGGCAAACGTACAATGATGCAAATAAGAAAAAAATGCAATTTTCTCTTCTAAAAAGTATTTATTGTCATATACCAACAATTAAGACGTCAACCACATCGCAGACTATACTGCAGGGCAGTTGGCTGTTGTTGGCAGCTCTCTCTGCATTGTCTCCTAGGGTCTTTATACAGTAATGGGACTGCCCACAGTCAAATGCACAATCATGCAAATAAGAAAATAAATGCAATTTTCTCTTATAAATAGTATTTATGCATACTAAACTCCAGTGTAGTTTTCTGGTGTCCTCAGCTCTCTCTGTATTGTCCGGCAGTGTTTTCATATAGTAATGGAAGTGACCTCAAACAAACAAACATTAATGCAAATAAGAAAATAAATGCAATTTTCTCTTTTAAATATTATTTATTATCATATACTAACAATTAGGAGGTTAACCACATCGCAGACTAAACTCCAGTGCAGTTGGTTGGTGTCCTGAGCTCTCTCTGTATTGTCTCGTAAGGTTTTCATATAGTAATGGAAGTGACCGCAGACAAACGAACATTAATGCAAATAAGAGAATAAATTCAATTTTCTCTTTTAAATAGTATTTACTATCATTTATTGAACAAATAAGAGGTCAACCACATCGCAGAGTAAACTCCAGTGACGTTGGCTGGTGTCTGCAGCTCTCTCTGCATTTTTTCCTAGGGTCTTCCTATAGTAATAGGTGTGATCTCAGGCAAACGCACAATAATGCTAAATAAGAAAATAAATGCAATCTTCTCTTTTAAATAGTATTTATTGTCATATACTAACAATTAGGAGGTCAACCACATTGCAGACTAAACCCCAGTGCAGTTGGCTGGTGTTCGCAGATCTCTCGGCATTGTCTCCTAGGCTCTTCAGATAGTAGAGGCAGTGACTGCAGACAAACGAACATTATTGCAAATAAGAAAATAAATGCAAATTTCTCTTTTAAATAGTATTTATTATCATATACTAACAAATACGAGGTCAACCAAATCGCGGACTATTCTCCAGTGCAGTTGGCTGGTGTCCGCAGCTCTCTCTGCATTTTTTCCTAGGGTCTTCATATAGGAATTGGTGTGATCTCAGGAAAACGCACAATAATGCAAATGAGAAAATAAATACAATCTTCTCTTTTGAATAGTATTGATTATCATATATTAAAAATTAAGGGGTCAACCACATCGCAGGCTAGAATCCAATGCAGTTGGCTGGTGACCGTAGCTCTCTCTGTATTGTCTCGTAGGGTTTTCATATAGTATGGGGAGTGACCACAGGCAAACGAACAATAATGCAAATAAGAAAATAAATGCAATTTTCTCTTTTAAATACTATTTATTATTATATACTAACAATTAAGAGGTCAACAACATTGCAGACTATACTCCAGTGCAGTTGGCTGGTGTCTGCAACTCTCTCTGCATTTTCTCCTATGTTCTTCATATAGTAATGGGAGTGAACGCAGGCAAATGTACAATACTGCAAATGAGAAAATAAATGCAATTTTCTCTTTTAAAAAGTATTAATGTCTTATACTAACAATTAAAGTGTCAACCACATCACAGACTAAACTCCAGTTCAGTTGGCTGGAGTCAGCAGCTCTCTCTGCATTATCTCTTAGTGTTTTCATATAGTAATAGTTGTGAACGCTGGCAAACACACAATAATGCAAATAAGAAAATAAATGCAATCTTCTCTTTAAAATAGTATTTAATATCATAAACTAACAATTAAGGGGTTATCCTCATAGCAATTTTCTCTTTTAAATTGTATTTATTAACATATACTAAGAATTATGAGGTCAACCACGTCGCAGACTAAATACCAGTGCAGGTGGCTGGTGTCCGCAGCTCTCTCAGCATTGTCACCTAGGTCTTCATATATTAATAGGAATGACCGCAGGAAAAGGCACAATAATGCAAATAAGAAATTAAATGCAATTTTCTCTTTTAAGTAGCATTTATTATCATATACTAACAATTAGGAGGTTAACCACATCGCAGACTAAACTCCAGTGCAGTTGGCTGGTGTCCTCAGCTCTCACTGTATTGTCTCGTAGGGTCTTCCTATAGTAGTGGGTGTGATCGCAGGCAAACACACAGTATTGCAAATAAGAAAATAAATGCAATATTCTCTATTAAATAGTATTTATTATCATATATTAAAAATTAAGGGGTCAACAACATCGCAGACTAGACTCCAGTGCAGTTGGCTGCTGACCGCAGCTCTGTCTCTATTGTCTCGTAGGGTTTTCATGTAGTACTGGGAGTAACCGCAGGCAAACGAACAATAATGCAAATAAGAAAATAAATGCAATTATCTCCTTTAAATAGTATTCATGCAGACTAAACTCCAGTGCAGTTGGCTGGTGTCCTGAGCTCTCTCTGTATTGTCTCGTAAGGTTTTCATATAGTAATGGAAGTGACCGCAGACAAACGAACATTAATGCAAATAAGAAAATAAATGCAAATTTCTCTTTTAAATAGTATTTATTATCATATACTAACAAAAACGAGGTCAACCACATCGCGGACTAATCTCAAGTGCAGTTGGCTGGTGTCCGCAGCTCTTTCTGCATTTTGTCCTTGGGTCTTCCTATAGTAAAGGATGTGATCTCAGGCAAACGCACAATAATGCAAATGAGAAAATAAATACAATCTTCTCTTTTAAATAGTATTGATTATCATATATTAAAAGTTAAGGGGTCAACCACATCGCAGACTAGACTCCAATGCAGTTGGCTGGTGACCGTAGCTCTCTCTGTATTGTCTCGTAGGGTTTTCATATAGTACTGGGAGTGACAGCAGGCAAACAAACAATAATGCAAATAAGAAAAAAAATGCAATTTTCTCTTTTAAATATTATTTATTATTATATACTGACAATTAAGAGGTCAACAACATCGCAGACTATACTCCAGTGCAGTTGGCTGGTGTCTGCAACTCTCTCTGCATTGTCTCCTAAGGTCTTCATATAGTAATGGGACTGAACGCAGGCAAACGTACAATAATGCAAATCAGAAAATAAATGCAATTTTCTCTTTTAAATAGTATTTATGCAGACTATACTACAGTGTAGTTGGCTTTTGTCCTCAGCTCTGTCTGTATTGTCTCATAGTGTTTTCATATAGTAATGGGATTGACCGCAGACAAACAAAAATTAAAGCAAATAAGAAAATAAATGCAATTTTCCCTTTTAAATATTATTTATTTTCATATACTAACAATTAGGTTGTTAACCACATTGCAGACTAAACTCCAGTGCAGTTGGCTGGTGTCCTCAGCTCTCTCTGTATTGTCTCGTACGGTTTTCATATAGTACTGGGACTGACCACAGACAAATGAAAATTAATGAAAATGAGAAAATAAATTCAATGTTCTCTTTTAAATAGTATTTATTATCATATATTGAACAAATAAGAGGTCAACCCCATCGCAGACTAAACTCCAGTAAAGTTGGCTGGTGGCTGCAGCTCTCTCTGCATATTTTCCTAGGGTCCACCTATAGTAATGCGTGTGATCTCAGGCAAACACACAATAATGCTAAATATGAAAATAAATGCAATCTTCTCTTTTAAATGGTATTTATTATCATATATCTTCAAATTAAGGGGTCAACCACATCGCAGACTAGACTCCAGTGAAGTTGGCTGGTGACTGCAGCTCTCTCTCTCTATTATTTCGTAGGATTTTCATATAGTACTGGGAGTGACCGCAGGCAAACGAACGATAATGCAAATAAGAAAATAAATTCAATTTTCTCTTTTAAATAGTATTTATTATCATATACTAACAATTAGGAGGTCAACCACATCGCACACTAAACTCCAGTGCAATTGGCTTGTGTTCGCAGCTCTCTCTGCATTGTCTCCTAGGTTCTTCATGTAGTAATGGGAGTGACCGTAGGCAAATGCACAATAATGAAAATTAGAAAATGAATGCAATTTTCTGTTTAAAATAGCATATATTATCATATACTAACAATTAAGAAATCAACTTTATCGCAGACTAAACTCTAGTGCATTTGGGTGGTGTCCGCAGTAACCACACAAAAATGCAAATAAGTAAATAAATGCAATTTTCTCTTTTAAATAGTGT
The DNA here is from genome assembly GCA_026315105.1 of Locusta migratoria. Classification (NCBI taxonomy): domain Eukaryota; kingdom Metazoa; phylum Arthropoda; class Insecta; order Orthoptera; family Acrididae; genus Locusta; species Locusta migratoria. Next base: position 238,349 of record JAOYRU010000267.1, read on the forward strand.
TTATTATCATATACTAACAATTAGGAGGTTAACCACATCGCAGACTAAACTCCAGTGCAGGTGGCTGGTGTCCGCAGCTCTCTCAGCATTGTCACCTAGGTCTTCATATATTAATAGGAGTGACCGCAGGAAAAGGCACAATAATGCAAATAAGAAAATAAATGCAATTTTCTCTTTTAAGTAGCGTTTATTATAATATACTAACAATTAGGAGGTTAACCACATCACAGACTAAACTCCAGTGCAGTTTGCTGGTGTCCTCAGCTCTCTCTGTATTGTCTCGTAGGGTCTTCCTATAGTAATGGGTGTGATCTCAGGCAAACACACAATATTGCAGATAAGAAAATAAATGCAATCTTCTCTATTAAATAGTATTTATTATCATATATTAAAAATTAAGGAGTCAACCACATCGCAGACTAGACTCCAGTGCAGTTGGCTGCTGACCGCAGCTCTGTCTCTATTGTTTCATAGGGTTTTCATGTAGTACTGGGACTAACCGCAGGCATACGAATAATAATGCAAATAAGAAAATAAATGCAAATTTCTCTTTTAAATAGTATTTATTATCATATATTAAAAGTTAAGTGGTCAACCACATCGCAGACTAGACTCCAATGCAGTTGGCTGGTGTCCGTAGCTCTTTCTGTATTGTCTCGTAGGGTTTTCATGTAGTACGGGGAGTGACAGCAGGCAAACGAACAATAATGCAAATAAGGAAATTAATGCAATTTTCTCTTCTAAAAAGTATTTATTGTCATATACTAACAATTAAGAGGTCAAACACATCGCAGACTAAACTCCAGTTCAGTTAGTTGGTTTCAGCAGCTCTCTCTGCATTGCCTCTTAGTGTTTTCATATAGTAATGGTTGGGAACGCAGGCAAACACACAATAATGTAAAGAAGAAAATAAAAGCAATTTTCTCTTTAAATAGTATTTATTATCATGTACTAACAATTAGAAGGTGAACAACATCACAGGCTTAACTCCAATGCAGTTGGCTGGTTTTGGCAGCACTTCCTGCATTCTCTCCTAGGGTATTCATACAGTAATTTGAGTGACCGAAGGCAAACGCACAATAATGCTAAAAAGAAAATTAATGAAATTTTCTCTTTTAAATAGTATTTATTATCATATACTAACAATTGAGGAGTCAACCACATCACAGTCTAATCTCCAGTACAGTGGGCTGGTGTCCTTAGCGCTCACTGCATTGCCTAGTAGTGTTTTCATATAGTAATGGCAGTGAACACAGGCAAACGCACAATAATACAAATAAGAAAATAAATGCAATTTTTTTCTTTTAAATCTTACTTATTATCTTATACTACGAATTAAGAGGTCAACCATGTTGCAGACTAAACTCCAGTGCAGTTGGCTGGTGTCCGTAGCTCTCACTGTATTGTATCCTATGGTCTTCATATAGTAATGGGAGTGAACACAGGCAAACGCACAAAAACTCAAATAAAAAAATAAATGCAATTTTCTCTTTTAAATAGTATTTGTTATCTAATACTAACAATTAAGAGGTCACTGACATCGCAGACTAAACTCAAGTTTTGTTGGGTGGTCTGCACAGCTCTCTCTGCATTTTCTCCTAGGGTCTTCATATAGTTTTGGAAGTGACCGCAGGCAAACGCACAATAATGCAAATATGAAAATAAATGCAATTTTCTCTTTTAAATAGTATTTATTATCATATACTAACAATTAAGAGGTCAACTACATCGCAGACTAATCTCCAGCGCAGTTGGCTGGTGTCCACGGCTCTCTGTGCATTGTCCCCTTATGGTCTTCATATAGTAATGGGAGTGACCACAGGCAAACGCACAATAATGCAAATAAGAAAAAATCCAATTTTCTCTTTTAAATATTATTTATTATCATATACTAACAATTAAGTGGTCAACTACATTGCAGACTATAGTCCAGTGCAGTTGGCTGGTGTCCGCCTCTCTTTCCGCATTGTCTCTTAGGGTCTTCATATAGTAATGTGAGTGACCGCAGGCAAACGCACAATAATGCAAATAAGAAAATCAATGCAATTTTCCCTTTTAAGAAGTATTTATTATCATATACTAACATTTAAGAGGTCAACCATGTCACAGGCTAATCTCCAGTGCAGTTGGCTGGTGTCCGCGGCTCTCTGTGCATTGACTCCTAGGGTCTTCATATAGTAATGGGAGTGACCGCAGACAAACGAAATTAATGCAAATAAGAAAATAAATTCAATTTTCTCTTTTAAATAGTATTTATTATCATATATTGATCGAATAAGAGGTCAACCACATCGCAGACTAAACTCCAGTGAAGTTGGCTGGTTTCTGCAGCTCTCTCTGCATTTTTTCCTAGGGTCTTCATATAGTAATGGGTTTGATCTGAGGCAAACGCACAATAATGCAAATAAGAAAATAAATGCAATCTTCTCTTTTAAATAGTATTTATTATCATATATTAAAAATTAAGGGGTCAACTTCATCGCAGACTAGACTCCAGTGCAGTTGGCTGATGTCCGCAGCTCTTTTTGCAATGTCTCCTAGGGTCTGCATATAGTAATGGGGGTGACCGCAGGACAACGCACAATAATACAAATAAGAAAATAAATGCAATTTTCTCGTTTAAATAGTATTTATTATCATATACTAACAATTAGGAGGTCAACCACATCACACACTAAACTCCAGTGCAATTGGCTTGTGTTCGCAGCTCTCTCTGCATTGTCTCCTAGGTTCTTCATGTAGTAATGGGAGTGACCGTAGGCAAATGCACAATAATGAAAATTAGAAAATCAATGTAATTTTCTGTTTAAAATAGCATATATTATCATATACTAACAATTAAGAAATCAACTTTATCGCAGACTAAACTCTAGTGCATTTGGGTGGTGTCCGCAGCAACCACACAAAAATGCAAATAAGTAAATAAATGCAATTTTCTCTTTTAAATAGTGTTTACTATCATATACTAACAATTAAGATATCAAATATATCACAGACTATACTCAATTGCAGTTGGCTTGTGTTCGCAGCTCTCTCGGCATTGTCTCCTAGGTTCTTCATATAGTAATGGGAGTGACCGCAGGCAAACACACAATAAGACAAATCAGAAAGAAATTTAATTTTTTCTTATAAATAGTATTTATTGTAATATACTAACAATGAAGAGGTCAACCACATCGCAGACTAAACCTCAATGCAGTTGGCTGGTGTCCGCAGCACTCTCTGCGTTGTCTCCTTGGGTCTTCATATAGTAATGGGAGTGACCACAGGCAAACGCACAATAATGCAAATAAGAAAATAAATGCAATTTTCTGTTTTAAATATTACTTATTATTATATACTAACAATTAAGAATTCAACCACATCGAAGAATAAACTCCAGTTCAGTTGGCTGGTGTCGGCAGCTCACTCTGCATTGTCTGCTAGGGTCTCCATATAGAAATGGAAGTGTCCGCAGCCAAACGCACAATAATGCAAATAAGAAAATAAATGCAATTTTCTCACTTAAATAGCATTTATTATCATATACTAACACCCCCCTGCGGGTTCGGGGGTAAGAATAGGCCCGCGGTATTCCTAACTACCACCTACTTTTTTCTACTGTGGCTATTCGTCACCAGCAGCAGCGCCCAAGGTCTGGACACACAATAGCCGTCCGCGTGCAGTCACTCCTGGAGGAGCTTGAGTCCTATCCTCTCCCACCCCCGTTTCGGGCCCATTCACCCACACCTCCATGGTGCCTGCCACGGCCATGTCTTCGTTTAGACTTGGCCCATGGGCGCAAGGACTCGCTTCCCCCTGAGGCTCTCCGTCGCCAGTTTCTTGCTCTCGTTGCTGACCACCCCAGCTACGACATTGTTTATACGGACGGCTCGATGGTAAATGGCCGCATTGGCCTTGCCTACGTACATGGTGACCATGTTGAGCAGCTGTCCCAGCCAGAAGGCCTCAGTGTTCATACTGCAGAACTGGTGGCCATCTTCCGTGCTCTTGAGCATATGCGTTCCTACTCAGGTGAGTCTTTCCTTCTTTGTAGTGACTCCCTGAGTAGTTTACGCGCTCTGGAACAGTGTTATCCACGTTCGCCATTGGTGAATGCCATCTGAGTGGCTGTTTTTGCCCTTGTTCAGTCTGGCAGATCAGTGGTGTTCCTTTGGTCTCCGGGTCACGTTGGCATCCCAGGCAACGAACGTGCCGTTGGGCTTGCCAAACAGGCGGTTAATGCCCCTGTATTAGAGATCGGCCTCCCAGCTTCAGATCTCAATACCTTGTTGCGCCGTCGTGTACAACAGCTCTGGGATGCTGAATGGCGCAACCTGAGCACTCACAACAAGCTTCGGATTGTCAAGGAGACTACAGCTGCATGGCGCTCTTCAATACGTGGCTCTCGCAGGGATTCGGTGGTTTTGTGTCGCATCCGCATTGGGCACACGTGGCTCACCCATGTATATCTCCTTCGGGGTGAAGACCCGCCCCATTGCCGTTGTGGCTGTCCCTTGACGGTGGCCCACATTTTGATGGACTGCCATCTTTTAGCCGCCCTGCGGCGGGATTTTAATTTTCCTGTAATTTTATCTGAAGTTTTACGCAACGATGTCATTATGGCTGATTCTGTTTTAGATTTTATTCGTGACAGCGGCTTTTACAATTCTATATGAAGCTTGTGTTGCCCCGTGGCTGACCCTTCCTCTTTTATTTTCATGGTCGGTCGACCACGAACTTTGGCTTTGTCATTTTACTTCCGCACTTGTTTGCTGTTTCCGTGTGATTGTGTCCTTTCGTGTTGTCTCCAGCTTTGTTGTTCTTTGTCGAATTTGTTTCCTTTTTATTGATTGGGTGGGGTTTTCTCCTCCCGTAGCGGTTTTAACTGTGGGCGGACTTTACAGTGTTTCAACACTTCTCTCGCTCTTTGATGGAATGGGGGACTGATGACCTCCGCAGTTTTGTCCGCCTAAAACATCAAACCAACCAACCAACCATCACTCTGCTTTGTCTCCTAGGTTCTTCATAAAGTAATGGGAGTGACCGCAGGCAAATGCACAATACAACAAATAAGAAAATAAATGCAGTTATCTCTTTAAAAAGTATTAACGCAGACTAAACTCCAGTGCAGTATTCTGGTGTCCGCAGATCCCACTGCATTGTCTCCTAGGGTCTTCATATAGTAATTGGAGTGACCGGAGTCAAACGCGCAATAATGCAAATAAGAAAATATATGCAATTTTCTCTTTTAAAAAGTATCTATTATCAGATACTAACAATTAAGATGTCAACCACATCGCAGACTGACCTCCAGTGCATTTAGCTGGTGTACACAGTTCTTTCTGCATTGTCTCCTATGGTCTTCATATACTAATGCGAGTGACCGCAGGCAAACACACAATAATGCAAATGAGAAAATTAATGTAATTTTCTCTTTTAAATAGTATTTATTATAATATACTAACAATTAAGAGATCAACCACATCGCAGACTAACCTCCAGTGCATTTAGCTGGTGTCCACAGCTCTTTCTGCATTGTCTCCTATGGTCTTCATATACTAATAGGAGTGACTGCAGGCAAACACACAATAATACAAATAAGAAAATAAATGCAATTTTCTCTTTTAAATAGTATTTATTATCATATACTAAAAATTAAGAGGTCAACCACATCGAAGACTGAACTCCATTGCAGTTTGCTGATGTCCGCATCTCGCTCTGCATTGTCTCATAGTGTCTTCATATAGTAATGGAAGTGACTTCAGGCAAACACACAATCATGCAAAGAGGAATATAAATGCATTTTTCTCTTCTAAAAAATTTTATTATCATATACCAACAATTAAGATGTCAAGCACATTGCAGACTAAACTCCAGAGCCGTTGGCTGAGGTCTGCAGCTCTCTCTGCATTGTCTCCTAGGGTCTACATATTTCATTGGGAGTAATCGCAGGCTAACACACAAAAACGCAAAAAATAAAATAAATGAAATTTTCACATTTAAATAGTATTTATTATCATATACTAACAATTAAGAGGTCAACCACATCGCACACTAAACTCCAGTGCAGTTGGCTGGTATCCGCAGCTCTCTCTGCATCGTCTCCTAGGCTCTTCTTATAGTAATGGGAGTGACCACAGGCAAACGCACAATAATGCAAATAAGAAAATAAATGAAGTCTTCTCTTTTAAATAGTACTTATTATCATAGACTAACAATTTAGAGGTCAACCACATCGTAGACTAAACTCCAGTGCATTTAGCTGATGTACACAGTTCTTTCTGCATTGTCTCCTAGGCTCTTCATATAGTAATGGGAGTGACCGCAGGCAAAAGCACAATAATGCAAATAAGAAAATAAATGCAATTTTCTCTTTAAAATAGTATTTATTATCATATACTAACAATTAAGAAGTAAACCACATCGCAGACTAAACTCCAGTGTAATTGGCTGCTGTCCACAGCTCACTCTGCTTTGTTTCCTGGGGTCTTCATATAGTAATGGGAGTCACCGCAGGCAAACGCACAATAATGCAAATTAGAAAATAAATGCAATTTTCTCTTTAAATAATATTTATTATCATATACTAATAATTAAGAGGTCAACCACATTGCCGACTAATTTCCAGTGCAGTTAGCTGGTGTGCACAGCTCTTTCCGCATTGTGACCTAGGGTCTACATATACTAATGGGAGTGACCACAGGCAAATCCATAATCATTCAAAAAAGAAAATAAATGCAATTTTCTCTTGTAAATAATATTTATTATCATATACTAACAATTAAGAGGTCAACCACATCGCAGTCTAAACTCCAGTGCAGTTGGCTGGTGTCCGCAGCTCTCTCTGCATTGTCTCCTAGGGTCTTAATATAGAAATGGTTGTGACCGCAGGCAAACGCACAATACTGCAAATAAGAAAATAATTGCAATTTTACATTTAAATAGTATTTATTATCATTGACTAACAATTAAGAGGTCAACCACGTTGCAGACTAAACTCCAGCGCATTTGTCTGGTGTCCCCAACTCACTGTACTTTGTCTCCTAGTGTCTTCATATAGTAATGGGTGTTACGGCAGGCAAACGAACATATATCAAATAAGAAAATAAATGCAATTTTCACTTTTAAATTGTATTTGTTATCATACACTACCAATTAAGAGGTCAACCACGTCGCAGACTAAACTCCAGTGCAGTTGGCTGGTGTTCACAGCTCTCTCTGCATTGTCACCTAGTATCTTCATATAGTAATGGGAGTGACGGCAGGCAAACGCGAAATAATTAAAATGAGAAAAAATAATGCAATTTTCTCTTTTAAATATTATTTATTATCATATACTAACAATTAAGAGATCAACCACATTGCAGACTAAACTTTAGTGCAGTTGGCTGCTCTCCACAGCTCTCTCTGCATTGTCTCATAGGGTGTTTACATAGTAAAGTCAGTGACCGCAGGCAAACGCGCAATAATGCAAAAAAGGAAATAAATGCCATTTTCTCTTTTAAATAATATTTATTATCAAATACTAACTATTAAGAGGTCAACCACATCGCAGACAAAACTCAAGTGCAGTTGGCTGGTGTCCGCAGCTCTCTCTGCAATGTCTCCTAGGGTCTTCATATAGTAATGCTAGTGACCGCAGGCAAAGGCACAATTTTGCAAATAAGAAAATAAATTCAATTTACTGTTTTAAACAGTATTTCTTACTATATGCTAACAATTAAGAGGTCAACCACATCACAGACTAATCTCCGGTCCTGTTGGCTGATGTCCGCAGCTCTCTCTGCGTTGTCTCCTATGGTCTTCATATAGTAATGGGTTGTCGTATGGTAACGCACAATAATGCAAAGAAGAAAATAAATGCAATTTTCTCTCTCAAATAGTATTTATTATCATATAATAACAATTAAGAGGTACACCACATCGCAGACTAAACTCCAGTGCAGTTGTCTGGTGTCCGCAGCTCTCTCTGCATTGTCTCCTAGAGTCTTCATATTTCATTGGGAGTAATCGCAGGCTAACACACAATAACGCAAAAAATAAAATAAATGCAATTTTCGCATTTAAATAGTATTTATTATCATATACTAACAATTAAGAGGTCAACCACATCGCACACTAAACTCCAGTGCAGTTGGCTGGTATCCGCAGCTCTCTCTGCATCGTCTCCTAGGCTCTTCTTATAGTAATGGGAGTGACCGCAGGCAAAAGCACAATAATGCAAATAAGAAAATAAATGCAATTTTCTCTTTAAAATAGTATTTATTATCATATACTAACAATTAAGAAGTAAACCACATCGCCGACTAAACTCCAGTGTAATTGGCTGCTGTCCCCAGCTCACTCTGCTTTGTTTCCTGGGGTCTTCATATAGTAATGGGAGTCACCGCAGGCAAACTCACAATAATGCAAATTAGAAAATAAATGCAATTTTCTCTTTAAATAATATTTATTATCATATACTAATAATTAAGAGGTCAACCACATTGCCGACTAATTTCCAGTGCAGTTAGCTGGTGTGCACAGCTCTTTCCGCATTGTGACCTAGGGTCTACATATACTAATGGGAGTGACCGCAGGCAAATCCATAATCATTCAAAAAAGAAAATAAATGCAATTTTCTCTTGTAAATAATATTTATTATCATATACTAACAATTAAGAGATCAACCACATCGCAGTCTAAACTCCAGTGCAGTTGGCTGGTGTCCGCAGCTCTCTCTGCATTGTCTCCTAGGGTCTTAATATAGAAATGGTTGTGACCGCAGGCAAACGCACAATACTGCAAATAAGAAAATAATTGCAATTTTACCTTTTAAATAGTATTTATTATCATTGACTAACAATTAAGAGGTCAACCACGTTGCAGACTAAACTCCAGCGCATTTGTCTGGTGTCCGCAACTCACTGTACTTTGTCTCCTAGTGTCTTCATATAGTAATGGGTGTTACGGCAGGCAAACGCACATATATCAAATAAGAAAATAAATGCAATTTTCACTTTTAAATTGTATTTGTTATCATACACTACCAATTACGAGGTCAACCACGTCGCAGACTAAACTCCAGTGCAGTTGGCTGGTGTTCACAGCTCTCTCTGCATTGTCACCTAGTATCTTCATATAGTAATGGGAGTGACGGCAGGCAAATGCAAAATAATTAAAATGAGAAAAAAATGCAATTTTCTCTTGTAAATAATATTTATTATCATATACTAACAATTAAGAGATCAACCACATCGCAGTCTAAACTCCAGTGCAGTTGGCTGGTGTCCGCAGCTCTCTCTGCAATGTCTCCTAGGGTCTTCATATAGTAATGCTAGTGACCGCAGGCAAAGGCACAATTTTGCAAATAAGAAAATAAATGCAATTTTCTCTTTTAAATAGTATTTATTATCATATACTAACAATTACGTGGTCAACCACATCACAGACTAAACTCCAGTGAAAAATGGGTGGTGTTGGCAGCTCTCTCTGCATTGTTTCCTAGGTTTTTCATATATTAATGGGAGTGACTGCAGGCAAATGCACAATATTGCAAATAAGAAAATAAATGCAATTTACTGTTTTAAACAGTATTTCTTACTATATGCTAACAATTAAGAGGTCAACCACATCACAGACTAATCTCCGGTCCTGTTGGCTGATGTCTGCAGCTCTCTCTGCGTTGTCTCCAATGGTCTTCATATAGTAATGGGTTGTTGTAGGATAATGCACAATAATGCAAAGAAGAAAATAAATGCAATTTTCTCTCTCAAATAGTATTTATTATCATATAATAACAATTAAGAGGTGCACCACATCGCAGACTAAACTCCAGTGCAGTTGTCCGGTGTCCGCAGCTCTCTCTGCATTATCTCCTAGGGTCTTTGTATAGTAATGGAAGTGACCGCAGGCAAAGGCACAATATTGCAAATAAGAAAATAAATGCAATTTTCTCTGTTAAATAGTATTTATTATCATATACTAACAATTAAGTGGTCAACCACGTCGAAGACTAAACTCCAGTGCAAATGGCTGGTGTTAGCATATCTCTCTGCATTGTCTCCTATGTTTTTCAAATAGTAATGAGAGTTAGCGCAGGCAAATGCACAATATGGCAAATAAGAAAATAAATGCAATTTTCTTTTTTAAATAGTATGTATTATCATATACTAAAAATTAAGAGGTTAACCACATCACAGACTAATCTCCAATGCATTTGGCTGGTGTCCAGTGCTCTCTGTGCATTGTCTCCTAGAGTCTTCATATAATAAAATGAGTGATTGCATGCAAACGCAGCATAATGCAAAAAAAAAAAAAAAAATATTTTCTCTTTTAAACAGTGTTTATTATCATATACTAACAATTAAGAGGTCAAACACATTGAAGACTAATGTCCAGTGAAGTTTGCTGGTGTCCGCAGCACTCTCGGCATTGTCTCCTAGGTTCCCCATACAGTAAATTGTGTGACCACAGTAAAACGCACAATAATGCAAATAAGAAATTAAATGCAATTTTCTCTTTTAAAAAGAATTTATGCACACTAAGCTCCAGTGCAGTTGGCTGGTGTCAGCAGCTCTCTCTGCATTGTCTCCTAGGGTCCTCATATAGTAATGGGGGTGAACGCAGGCAAACGCAGAATAATGCAAATAAGAAATTAAATGCAATTTTCTCTTTTAAATAGTATTTATTATCATATACTAACAATTAAGATGTCAATTATGTCGCAGATTAATATCCTGCGCAGTTGGCTGGAGTCCGCAGCTCTCTGTGCATTGTCTCCTAGGGTCTTCACATAGTAATGGGAGCGACTGCTGGCAAATCCATAATAATTAAAAATAATAAAAGAAATGCAATTTTCTCTTGTAAATAGAATTTATTATCATATACTAACAATTAAGAGGTCAACCACATTGCAGACTTAACTCCTGTGCAGTTGGCTGGTGTCGGCAGCTCACTCTGCATTGTCTTCTAGGGTATTAATAAAGAATTGGTTGTGATGGCAGGCAAATGCACAATACTGCAAATAAGAAAATAAATGCAATTTTCTGTTTTAAATAGTATTTATTATCATTGACTAACAATTTAGAGGTAAACCAAGTTGCAGACTAAACTCCAGTGCCGTTGGCTGGTGTTCGCAACTCACTCTGCTTTGTCTCCTAGGGTCTTCATATATTAATGTGTGTTACGGCAGGCAAATGCACAAATATCAAATATCAAATAAATGCAATTTTCTCTTTTAAATAGTATTTATTATCATATACTACCAATTAAGAGGTCAACCACACCACAGACTAAATTCCAGTGCAGTAGGCTGGTGACCGCAGCTCTCTCTGCATTGTCTCCAAGAATTTTCGTATAGCAATGAGAGTCATCGCAGGCAATCGCACAATAATGCAAAAACGAAAATAATGCAATTTTCTATTTTAAATAGTAATTATTATCATATACTACCAAATAAGAGGTCAACCACATCGCAGTCTACCCTCAGTGCAGTTGGCTGGTGTCCACAGCTCTCTCTGCATTATTTCCTAGGGTCTTCATATATTAATATAAGTGACTTCAGGCAAACTCACAATAATGCAAATAAGAAAAAAAATGCATTTTTCTCTTCTAAAAATCATTTATTATCATATACTAACAATTAAAAGGTCAACCACATTGCTGACCAAACCCCAGTGCAGTTGGCTGGTGTACGCAGCTCTCTCTGCATTGTCTCCTAGGGTTTTCATATAGTAATGGTTGTGACCGCAGGCTAACGTACAATAATGCAAATAAAAAAATAGATGAAATTTTCTCATTTAAATAGTACATATTATCATATACTAACATTTAAGAGGTCAACCACATTGCAGACTAAACTCCATTGCAGTTGTGTGGTGTCCGCAGCACTCTCGGCATTGTCTCCTAGGGTCCTCATACAGTAATTTGAGTGACCGCAGGGAAACGGACAATAATGCAAATAAGAAAGTAAGTGAAATATTCCCTTTTAAATAGTATTTATTATCATATACTAACAATTAAGGGGTCAACCACATTGCGGGCTAAACACCAGTGCAGTTGGCTAGGGTCCGCAGCTCTCTGCATTGTCTCCTAGGGTTTTTATATAGTAATGGGAGTGACCGCAGGCAAACGCACAATAATGCAAATAACAAAATCAATGCAACTTTATCTTTTCTATAGTATTTATTATCATATTCTAACAATTATGAGGTCAACCACATCGCAGGCTAAACTCCAGTGCAATTGGCTGGTGTACGCAGCTCTCTCTGCATTGTCTCCTAGATTCTTCATATAGCAATGGGAACGACCGCAGGTAAACACACACTAATGCAAATAAGAATATAAAAGCAATTTTCTGTTTTAAATAGTATTTATTATCATATACTAACAATTAAGAGGTCAACCACATCACGGACTAAACTTCAGTGCAGTTGGCTGGTGTCCACAGCTCACTCTGCTTTGTCTCTTAGGGTGTTCGTATAGTAATGGGAGTGACCGCAGGCAAACAGACAATACTGCAAATAAGAAAATAACTGCAATTTTCCGTTTTAAATAGTGTTTATTATCATAGACTAACAATTATGTGGTCAACCATTTCTCAGACTAAACTCCAGGGCAGTTGGTTGGTGTCCACAGCTCACTCTGCTTTGACTCCTAGGGTGTTCATATAGTAATGGGATTGACCGCAGGCAAACGCACAATAATGCAAATAAGAAATAAATGCAAAATTCTCATTTAAATAGTATTTATTAACATATACTAACCATTAAGAGGTCATCCTCATTGTAGACCAAATATCAGTGCAGATGGCTGGTGTCCACAGCTCTTTCTGCATTGTCTCCTAGGGTCTTTTTATAGCAATGGGAGTGAAGGCAGCCAAACGCACAATAATGCAAATAAGAAAATAAATTTAATTTTCTCATTTAAATTGAATTTATTATCATATACTACCAAATAAGAGGTCAACCACATCGCAGACTAAACTCCAGTGCAGTTGGCTGATGTACACAGCTCTCTCTGTATTGTCTCCTAGGATCTTGAAATAGTAATGGGACTGATGGCAGGCAAATGCACAATAATGCAAATGAGAAAATAAATGTAATTTTCTCTTTTAAATAATATTTATTATCATATACTAACAAATTTAGAGGTCAACCACATCGCAGACTAATCTCCAGTGCAGTTGGCTGGTGTCCGCAGCTCTCTCTGAATTGTCTCCTAGGGTATTCATATAGTAATGGGAGTGACCGCAGGTAAACACACAATAATGCAAATAAGAAAATAAATGCAACTTTCTCTTATAAAAATATTTATTATCATATACTAACAATTAAGAGGTCAACCACATTGCAGACTAAACCCCAGTGCAGTTGGCTGTTGTCCGCAGCTCTCTCTGCATTGTCTCCTAGGGTTTTTATATAGTAATGGGAGTGACCGCAGGCAAATGCACAATAATGCAAACAAGAAAAATATGCAACTTTCTCTTTTAAGTAGTATTTATTATCATATACTAACAATTATGAGGTCAAACACATTGCAGACTAAACTCCAGTGCAATTGCCTGGTGTTCGCCGCTCTCTCTGCATTGTCTCTTAGATTCTTCATATAGTAATGGGAGTGACCGCAGGTAAACACACACTAATGCAAATAAGAATATAAAAGCAATTTTCTGTTTTAAATAGTATTTATTATCATTTACTAACAATTATGAAGTCAACGGCATCACAGACTAAACTTCAGTTCAGTTGGCTGGTGTACACAGCTCACTCTGCTTTGTCTAGTAGGGTGTTCATATAGTAACAGGAGAGACCGCAGGCAAACGGACAATACTGCAAGTAAGAAAATAATTGCATTTTTCCATTTTAAATAATATTTATTATCATAGACTAACAATTATGTAGTCAACCATTTCGCAGACTAAACTCCAGCGCAGTTGGCTTGTGTCCACAGCTCACTCTGCTTTGTCTCCCAGGGAGTTCATATAGTAATGGGAGTGACCGCAGCCAAACGCACAATAATGCAAATAAGAAAATAAATGTAATTTTCTCATTCAAATTGTATTTATTATCATATAATACCAATTAAGAGGTCAACCACATCGCAGACTAAACTCTAGTGCTGTTGGTTGATATTCATAGCGCTCCCTGCATTGTCTCATAGGATCTTGAAATAGTAATGGGAGTGATGGCAGGCAAACGCACAATAATGCAAATGAGAAAAAAAGTAATTTTCTCTTTTAAATAATATTTATTATCATATACTAACAATTAAGAGTTCAACCACAACACAGACTAAACTCCAGTGCAATTGGCTGGTGTTCGCATCTCTCTCTGCATTGTCTCCTAGGATATTTATATAGTAATGGGAGTGACCGCAGGCAAATGCAAAATAATGCAAACAAATAAAAATGCAACTTTCTCTTTTAAGTAGTATTTATTATCAAATACTAACAATTTTGAGGTCAACCACATCGCAGACTAAACTCCAGTGCAATTGGCTGGTGTTCGCAGCTCTCTCTGCAATGTCTCCTAGATTCTTCATATAGTAATGGGAGTGACCGCATGTAAACACACACTAATGCAAATAAGAATATAAAAGCAATTTTCTGTTTTAAATAGTGTTTATTATCATGTACTAACAATTAAGAAGTCAACGACATCACAGACTAAACTCCAGCGCAGTTGGCTGGTGTCCACAGCTTAATATGCTATGTCTCCTAGGGAGTTCATATAGTAATGGGAGTGACCACAGGGAAACGCACAATAATGCAAATAAGAAAATAAATGCAATTGTCTCTGTTAAATATTATTTATTATCATATACTAACAATTAAGAAGTCAACCACATCGCAGAATAAATTCCAATGCAGTTGGCTGGGGTCCGCAGCTCTCTCTGCATTGTCCCCTAGGGTTTTCATATAGGAATGGGAGTAATCGCAGGAAACGAACAATAATGCAAAAAAGAAAATAAATGCAATATTCTCTTTTAAATATTATTCATTATTATATACTAACTATTAAGTGGTAAACTACATCGCAGGCAAAACTCCAGTGCAGTTGGCTTGTGTCCCCAGCTCTCTCTGCTTTGCTCCTATGGTCCTCATATAGTAATGGAAGTGAAGGCAGCCAAACGCACAATAATGCAAATAAGAAAATAAATGTAATATTCTCATTTAAATTGTATTTATTATCATATACTACCAATTAGGAAGTCAACCACATCGCAGACTAAACTCCAGTGCTGTTGGCTGATGTTCATAGCGCTCACTGCATTGTCAGGATCTTGAAATAGTAATGGGAGTGATGGCAGGCAAACACACAATAATGCAAATGAGAAAAAAAAGTAATTTTCTCTTTTAAATAATATTTATTATCATATACTAACAATAAGGAGTTAAACCACATCGCAGACTAAACTCCAGCGCAGTTGGCTGATGTCCTCAGCTATCTCTGTATTGACTCCTAGGGTATTCACATAGTAATGGGAGTAAACGGAGGCAAACGAACAATAATGCAAATAAGAAAATAAATGCAATTTTCTTTTTTAAAAAGTATTTATTATCATATTCTAACACTTAAGAGGTCAACCACATCGCAGACTAAACTCCAGAGCAGGTGGCTGGTGTCCGCATCTCTCTATGCATTGTCTCCTAGTGTCTTTATATAGTAATGGGAGTGATAGCAGGAAAACACACAAAAATGCAAATACAACATAAAATGCAATTTTCTCTTTTAATTAGTATTGATTAGCATATATTAACAATTAAGAGGTCAACCACATCGCAGACTAAACTCCAGTGCAGTTGGCTGTTGTTCTCAGCTCTCTCTGCATTCTTGAAATAGTAATGTGTGTGATGGCAGGCAAACGCACAATAATGAAAATAAGAAAATAAAAACAATTTTCTCCTTTAATGGGTATTTATTATCATATACTAACAATTAAATGGTCAACTATTTTGCACACTAAACTCCAGTGCAGTTGGCTGGTGTCAGCAGCTCTCTCGGCAATGTCTCCTAGGGTCTTCATACAGTAATTTGAGTGACCGCAGGGAAACGCACAATAATGCAAATAAGGAAATTAGTGCAATTTTTTCTTTAAAATAATATTTACTATCATATACTACCAATTACGAAGTCAACCTTGTCGCAGACTAAACTCAGTGCAGTTGGCTGGTGTTCGCAGCTATCACTGCATTGTCACATAGGTTCTTCATTTAGTAATGGGAGTGACCCCAGGCAAATGCACAATAATCCAAATAGGAAAATAAATGCAGTCTTCTATTTTAAATAGTATATATTATCATACACTATCAATTAAGTTGTCAAACACATCGTAGACTACACTCCAGTGCAGTTGGCTGGTGTACGCAGCTCTCTCTGCATTTCCTCCTAGGGTCTTCATACAGTAATTTGGGTGACCGCAGGCAAACACACAATAATGCAAATAAGAAAATAAGTGCCATTTTCACATTTAAATTGTATTTATTATCATATACTACCAATTAAGAGGTCAACCACATCGCAGAGTAAACTCCAGTGCAGTTTGCTGGTGTTCACAACTCTCTCTGCATTGTGTCCTAGGATCTTTATATATTAATGGGAGTGACGGCAGGCAAACGCAAAATAATGCAAATAAGAAAATAAATGCAATTTTCTCTTTTAAATATTATTTATTATCATATACTAACAATTAAGAGGTCAACCACATTGTAGACCAAATACCAATGCAGTTGGCTGGTGTCCTCAGCTCTCTCTGTATTGTCTCGTAGGATTTTATTATAGTAATAGGAGTGACCGCTGGCAAACACAAAATAATGATAATAAGAAAATATATGCAATTTTCACTTTTAAATATTTTTTATTATCGTATACTAACAATTAAGAGGTCAACCACTTTGCAGACAAAACGCCAGTGCAGTTGGCTGGTGACGGCAGCTCTCTCTGCATTGTCTCTCTCTGCACAATAATGCAAATAAGAAAATAAATGCAATTTCGTCTTTTAAATAGCATTTATTATCATATACTAACAATTAAGATATCAACCAAGACGCAGACCAAACTCCATTGCAGTTGGCTGCTGTCCGCAGCTCTCTGTGCTTTGTCTCCTAGGGTCTTCCTACAGTAATTTGAGTGACCGCAGGCAAACGCACAATAATGCAAATAAGAAAATAAGTGCAATTTTCACTTTTAAATTGTATTTATTATCATATACTACCAATTAAGAGGTCAACCACATCGCAGAGTAAACTCCAGTGCAGTTGGCTGGTGTTCACAGCTCTCTCTGCATTGTCTCCTAATATCTTCATATAGTAATGGGAGTGACAATAATTTAAATAAGAAAATAAATCCAATTTTCTCTTTTAAATAGTATTTATTATCATATACTAACAACTAAGAGGTCAATCACATTGTAGACCAAATACCAGTGCAGTTGGCTGGTGTCCTGAGCTCTCTCTCTATTGTCTCGTAGGGTTTTATTATAGTAATAGAACTGACCGCAGGCAAATGCACAATAATACAAATGGGAAAAAAATGCAATATTCTCTTTTAAATAATATTTATTTTTATACACTGAGAATTAAGAGGTCAACCACATCACAGACTAAACTCCAGTGCAGTTGGCTGCTGTCCGTATCTCTCTGTCTCCTAGAGTCTTCCTAGAGTAATTTGAGTGAACGCAAGCAAACGCACAATAATGCAAATAAGAAAATAAATGCAATTTTCACGTTTAAATATTTTTTATTACCGTATATACTAACAATTAAGAGGTCAACCACATCGCAGACTAAACACCAGTGCAGTTGGCTGGTGTCCACAGCTCTTTCTGCATTGTTTCCTATGGTCTTCATTTGATAATGGGATTGACCGCAGGCAAACACACAATAATGCAAGTAAGAAATTAAATGCAGTTTTCTGTTTTAAATATTACTTATTATTATATACTAACAATTAAAAGGTCAACCACATCGCAGACTAAACTCCAGTGTATATGACTGGTGACCGGATCTCCTTCCTCGTTGTCGCGTACGATCTTCATATAGTAATGGGAGTGCTGGCAGGCAAACACACAATAATGCAAATAAGAAAAAAAATGCAATTTTCTCTTTTAAATAGTATTGATCATCATATACTAACAATTAAGAGGTTATGCACATCGCAGACTAAACTCCAATGCAGTTGACTGGTGTTCGCAGCTCTCTCTGCAATGTCTCCTAGGGTATTCATACAGTAATGCTAGTGACCGCAGGCAAACGCAAAATAATGCAAATAAGAAAATAAATGCCATTTTTTCTTTTAAATAGTATTTATTTTTATATACAAAAAAATAAGAGGTCAACCACATTGTAGACCAAATACCAGTGCAGTTGGCTGGTGTCCTCAGCTATCTCTGTATAGACTCGTAGGGTTTTCATATAGTAATGGTTGTGACCGCAGGCCTACGAACAATAATGCAAATAAGAAAGTAAAATCAATTTTCTCTTTTCAATATTATTTATTATCATATACTAACAATTAAAATGTCAACCACATCACAGACTAAACTCCAGTACAGTTGGCTGATGTCCGTAGCTCTCTGTGCGTTGTCTCCTAGGGTCTTCTTACAGTTATTTGAGTGACCGCAAGCAAACGCACAATAATGCAAATAAGAAAATAAGTGAATTTTCTCTTTTAAATAGTATTTAGTATCATATACTACCAATTAAGAGGTCAACCACGTTGCAGTCTAAACTCAGTGCAGTTGGCTGGTGTCCGCAGCTTTCTCTGCATTGTCTCCTACTGTCTTCATGTAGTAATGGGAGTGACCGCACGGAAACACACAATAATGCAAATAGGAAAATTAATGCAGTCTTCTCTTTCAAAAAGTATATATTATCATATACTGTCCATTAAGCTGTCAAACACATCATAGACTAAACTCCAGTGCAGTTGGCTGGTGTCCACAGCTCTTTCTGCATTGTCTCCTATGGTCTTCATTTGATAATGGGTTTGACCGCAGGCAAAGTCACAATAATGCAAGTAAGAAATTAAATGCAGTTTTCTGTTTTAAATATTACTTATTATTATATACTAACAATTAAAACGTCAACCACATCGCAGACTAAACTCCAGTGTATATGGCTGGTGTCCGCATCTCCTTCCTCATTGTCTCCTAGGATCTTCATATAGTAATGGGAGTGCTGACAGGCAAACACACAATAATGCAAATAAGAAAAAAATATGCAATTTTCTCTTTTAAATGATATTTATCATCATATACTAACAATTAAGAGGTTAAGCACATCGCAGAGTAAACTACAATGCAGTTGACTGGTGTCCGCAGCTCCCTCTGCAATGTCTCCTAGGGTATTCATATAGTAATGCTAGAGACCGCAGGCAAACGCAAAATAATGCAAATAAGAAAATAAATGCCATTTTTTCTTTTAAAAAGTATTTATTATCATATACAAAAAATAAGAGGTCAACCACATTGTAGACCAAATACCAGTGCAGTTGGCTGGTTTCCTCAGCTATCTCAGTATTGACTCGTAGGGTTTTCATATAGTAATGGTTGTGACCGCAGGCAAACGAACAATAATGCAAATAAGAAAGTAAATTCAATTTTCTCCTTTCAATATTATTTATTATCATATACTAACAATTAAGAGGTCAACCACATCACAGACTAAACTCCAGTACAGTTGGCTGATGTCCGCAGCTGTCTCTGCATTGTCTCCTATGGTCTTCATATAGTAATGGGAGTGACCGCAGGCAAACGCACAATAATGCAAATAAAAAAATAAATGCAATTTTCTCTTTAAATAGTATTTAGTATCATATACTACCAATTAAGAGGTCAAACACTTCGCAGTCTAAACTCAGTGCAGTTGGCTGGTGTCCGCAGCTTTCTCTGCATTGTCCCCTACTGTCTTCATGTAGTAATGGGAGTGACCGCACGCAAACGCACAATAATGCAAATAGGAAAATAAATGCCATTTTCTCTTTTAAATAGTATTTATTATTATATACTAACAATTAAAATGTCAACCACATCACAGACTAAACTCCAGTACAGTTGGCTGATGTCCGCAGCTCTCTCTGCATTGTCTCCTAGGGTCTTCATATAGTAATGAGAGTGACCGCAGGCAAACGCACAATAATGCAAATAAGAAAATAAATGCAATTTTCTGTTTTAAATAGTATTTAGTATCATATACTACCAATTAAGAGGTCAAACACTTCGCAGTCTAAACTCAGTGCAGTTGGCTGGTGTCCGCAGCTTTCTCTGCATTGTCCCCTACTGTCTTCATGTAGTAATGGGAGTGACCGCACGCAAACGCACAATAATGCAAATAGGAAAATAAATGCAGTCTTCTCTTTTGAATAGTATATATTATCATATACTATCCATTAAGCTGTCAAACACATCGTAGACTAAACTCCAGTGCAGTTGGCTGGTGTCCGCAGCTTTCTCTGCATTGTCTCCTACTGTCTTCATGTAGTAATGGGATTGACCGCAGGCAAACACACAATAATGCAAGTAAGAAATTAAATGCAGTTTTCTGTTTTAAATATTACTTATTATTATATACCAACAATTAAAAGGTCAACCACATCGCAGACTAAACTCCAGTGTATGTGACTGGTGTCCGGATGTCCTTCCTCGTTGTCACGTGCGATCTTCATATAGTAATGGGAGTGCTGGCAGGCAAACACACAATAATGCAAATAAGAAAAAAAATGCAATTTTCTCTTTTAAATAGTATTGATCATCATATACTAACAATTAAGAGGTTATGCACATCGCAGACTAAACTCCAATGCAGTTGACTGGTGTTCGCAGCTCTCTCTGCAATGTCTCCTAGGGTATTCATATAGTAATGCTAGTGACCGCAGGCAAACGCAAAATAATGCAAATAAGAAAATAAATGCCATTTTTTCTTTTAAATAGTATTAATTTTTATATACAAAAAAAATAAGATGTCAACCACATTGTAGACCAAATACCAGTGCAGTTGGCTGGTGTCCTCAGCTATCTCTGTATAGACTCGTAGGGTTTACATATAGTAATGGTTGTGACTGCAGGCCTATGAACAATAATGCAAATAAGAAAGTAAAATCAATTTTCTCATTTCAATATTATTTATTATCATATACTAACAATTAAGAGGTCAACCACATCACAGACTAAACTCCAGTACAGTTGGCTGATGTCCGTAGCTCTCTGTGCATTGTCTCCTAGGGTCTTCTTACAGTTATTTGAGTGACCGCAAGCAAACGCACAATAATGCAAATAGGAAAATTAATGCAGTCTTCTCTTTCAAATAGTATATATTATCATATACTGTCCATTAAGCTGTCAAACACATCATAGACTAAACTCCAGTGTATATGGCTGGTGTCCGCATCTCCTTCCTCAGTGTCTCCTAGGATCTTCATATAGTAATGGGAGTGCTGACAGGCAAACACACAATAATGCAAATAAGAAAAAAAATGCAATTTTCTCTTTTAAATGATATTTATCATCATATACTAACAATTAAGAGGTTAAGCACATCGCAGAGTAAACTACAATGCAGTTGACTGGTGTCCGCAGCTCTCTCTGCAATGTCTCCTAGGGTATTCATATAGTAATGCTAGAGACCGCAGGCAAACGCAAAATAATGCAAATAAGAAAATAAATGCCATTTTTTCTTTTAAAAAGTATTTATTATCATATACAAAAAAATAAGAGGTCAACCACATTGTAGACCAAATACCAGTGCAGTTGGCTGGTTTCCTCAGCTATCTCAGTATTGACTCGTAGGGTTTTCATATAGTAATGGTTGTGACCGCAGGCAAACGAACAATAATGCAAATAAGAAAGTAAATTCAATTTTCTCTTTTCAATATTATTTATTATCATATACTAACAATTAAGAGGTCATCCACATCACAGACTAAACTCCAGTACAGTTGGCTGATGTCCGCAGCTCTCTCTGCATTGTCTCCTATGGTCTTCATATAGTAATGGGAGTGACCGCAGGCATACGCACAATAATGCAAATAAGAAAATAAATGCAATTTTCTCTTTAAATAGTATTTAGTATCATATACTACCAATTAAGAGGTCAACTACATCGCAGACTACCCTCAGTGCAGTTGGCTGGTGTCCACAGCTCTTTCTGCATTGTCCCCTAGGGTCTTCATATAATAATGGGAGTGACAGCAGGCAAACACACAATAACGCAAATAAGAAAATAAATGCCATTTTCTCTTTTAAATAGTATTTATTATTATATACTAACAATTAAAATGTCAACCACATCACAGACTAAACTCCAGTACAGTTGGCTGATGTCCGCAGCTCTCTCTGCATTGTCTCCTAGGGTCTTCATATAGTAATGAGAGTGACCGCAGGCAAACGCACAATAATGCAAATAAGAAAATAAATGCAATTTTCTGTTTTAAATAGTATGTATTATCATATATTAACAATTAAGAGGACAACCACATCGCAGACGAAACTCCAGTGCATTGGGCTGGTGTCCGCAGCACTCTCGGCATTGTCTTCTTGGGTCTTCATATAGTAATGGGAGTGATCGCATGCAAACGTACAATATTACAAATAAGAAAATAAATGCAATTTTCTCATTAAATAGTATTTATTATCATATACTAACAATTACGAAGTCAACCACATCGCAGACTAAACTCTAGTTCAATTGGCTGGTGTTAGAAGCTCTCTTTTTTTTTATTTTTTTTTTATTTGTTTTTCAGTTCCATAGGACCCACTTCAGGAGTAAGACTCCATGGTCATGGAACAAGTCAATACATTGTTACACAAGAATGGTAATAGAAAAATTTTAAGTAGTCCTTTGCACACGACAATCTTAAGACAAACTGAAAAGAATCAATAAAGAAAAAATAAATTAGCTTAATTGTTTAACTTTTCTAGGAGCTCCTCGACAGAATAAAAGGAGTGAGCCACGAGGTAACTCTTCAATTTAGATTTGAAAGCATGTGGATTAGTGCTAAGATTCTTTAGTTCTTGTGGCAGCTTATTGAAAATGGATGCCGCAGAATACTGCACCTTTTTCTGCACAAGTGTTAAGGTGGTGTGGTGCAAATGTAGATTAGACATCTGTCTAGTATTCACCGAGTGAAAGCTACTAACTCGTGGGAATAAGCTGATATTATTAACAACAAACGACATTAAAGAAAAAAAGTATTGTGACGCCAGAGTCAAAATTTCCAGACTACTGAAAAGGAGTCGACATGACGTTCGCGAACTTACACCAGATATTGCTCGAACTGCCCGTTTTTGAGCCAGAAATATCCTTTTTGCATCAGGCGAGTTACCCCAAGAAACAATGCTGTACGTCATAAGTGAGTGAAAGTAAGCGCAATAGATTACTTTTCGTGTTTAAAAATCACTTATTTCAGATATTGTTCTAATGGTAAATATAGCAGAATTTAGTTTTGGAACAAGATCCTGAACGTGGGCTTTCCATGACAGCTTACTGTCTATATGAACACCTAGAAATTTGATCTGTTCAGTCTCACTTATCACATGCCCATTATATGTAATCATAATGTCAGATTTCGTCAAATTATGTGTTAGAAATTGTAAAAACTGAGTTTTACTGTGATTTAACATCAACTTGTTTTCTATTAGCCATGATCTTATCTCTTGAACTTCATTATTTGATACTGTGTCAATATTATGAGCAACATCCTTCACTACCAAACTGGTATCATCAGCAAACAAAAATATTTTACAATCACCTGTATAAATAATATAGTGAGGACAGTTACAACTCACCGCAAAGACATGGCGATGAGATGCGACAGGCACATACAAAAGACACACACATACAACACATTCAGCTATCGGCCATGGCCTTCTTCAGAAATAGAGCACTCACGCAATCACACAGGTACACAACACAGTTATACAACCATCACCTCCGACTGCCACACTTCGAATCACGCTCTGCAGCGAATCGGGGATGGGTGGGGAGGGGAGGGGGAGGGGATAGAAAGGTTTAGTCACGGTGATGGGGATGGGTTAGATGGGAATAACGAGATGCAGCTTAGGAATGGAGTGGGGAGGCGGGTGAGGGGAGAAAATAAAATAAAATAAAGTAAAATGAGAGAGAGAGAGAGAGAGAGAGAGAGAGAATTCGTGCACACTGCAAGTGCACAAGACCACATACACACACACATACACATGCACGCACACACACACACACACACACACACACACACACACACACACACACATATATATATATACACACACACGATCACACATTCACATACCACTCAAATCAGGCGAGGTTTGGGATACAGAGGTAGGAACTGTAAGGTATGGAAAAAAATATATATAGGGAAATTATCGTAGGTTGAGGCCTGGTTGATTTCGGTATCGGAGAATGTATTGTAGGGATAACTCCCATCTGTGCAGTTCAGAAAAGCTGGTGGTGGATGGGAGGATCCAGATGGCCCGGGTTGTGAAGCAGCCATTGAAATCAAGCATGTGCTCCACTGCATGCTGTGCCACAGGGTGGTCCACCTTGTTTTTGGCCACAGTTTGGCGGTGGCCGTTCATCCTAATGGACAGCTGGTTGGTGGTCATGCCAATATAGAAAGCTGTACAGTGCTTGCAGCACAGTTGGTAAATTACGTGGCTGCTTTCACAAGTGGCCCGGCCTCTGATTGGGTAGGATAAGCCTGTGACAGGACTGGAATAGGAAGTGCTGGGTGGGTGGATTGGACAGGTCTTGCAGCGGGGTCTTCCACAAGGATATGATCCCTGTGGCAGTGAGCTGGGTTTCGGGGTGGCATAAGGATGAACTAGGATGTTGTGAAGGTTGGGAGGGCGACAGAACACCACTTTAGGAGGGGTGGGAAGGATCTTGGGCAGGATGTCTCTCATTTCAGGGCATGAGGATAGAAAATCAAAACCTTGGCGAAGGATGGAATTTAGTTGTTCGAGACCAGGGTAGTACTGGGTGACAAGGGGAGCGCTCTTTTGTGGATGGTTACTAGTGTTAGGAAGAGGATTTGGGGTGTGTGAGGATATGGCACGGGAGATTTGTTTGCGGACTAGGTCTGTGGGGTAGTTTCTGTTTGTGAAGGCCTTTGTGAGACCTTCAGCATATTCAGAAAGGGAATTCTTGTCACTGCAGATATGCCGTCCACGGGTGGCCAGGCTGTAAGGGAGGGATTTTTTGACGTGGAAGGGATGGCAACTGTCAAAATGTAGGTACTGTTGGTGGTTGGTAGGTTTAATATGGACGGAAGTGTGGATGGAGCCATCAGAGAGGTGGAGGTTGACATCCAGGAATGTGGCATGGTTGGTTGAGGAAGACCAGGTGAAGTGGATGGGAGAGAAGGAATTGAGGTTCTGAAGAAAGGAGGATAGGGTGTCCTGGCCGTGAGTCCAGATCATGAAAATATCATCAATGAACCGGAACAAGGCCAGAGGCTTGAGGTTTTGGGATGTTAGGAAGGA
The DNA here is from genome assembly GCA_026315105.1 of Locusta migratoria. Lineage (NCBI taxonomy): Eukaryota > Metazoa > Arthropoda > Insecta > Orthoptera > Acrididae > Locusta > Locusta migratoria. Next base: position 263,789 of record JAOYRU010000267.1, read on the forward strand.
TTCCTCCAGACGGCCCATGAACAGGTTGGCAAAGGAGGGTGCCATGCGGGTGCCCATGGCTGGGCCTTGGATTTGATGGTAAACTTTCCCCTCAAAGGAAAAGTAGTTGTTAAGTAGGATGAAATTGGTAAGGGTTATGAGGAATGAGGTATCAGGCTTGCGTTCAGAGGGACGTTGGGAGAGGTAGTGTTCCAGTGCGGCAAGGCCATGGGCATGTGGATGTTGGTGTATAGGGAGGTGGCATCCACTGTGACAAGTAAAGATCCAGGAGGCAAAGGGGTGGGAATGGTGGAGAGTCGGTGAAGGAAGTGGTTGGTATCCTTGATGTGGGAAGGTAAATTTTGGACAATAGGTTGGAGGTGTTGGTCAACTAGGGCTGAAATTCGTTCGGTAGGCGCACAGTTACCAGCCACAATAGGGCGTCCAGGATTATTAGGTTTGTGGATTTTGGGGAGCATGTAAAAGGTGGGTGTGCGGGGTGCTGCTGGGGTGAGGAGGGAGATGGATTCAGGGGAGAGTTTCTGCGAGGGGCCATAGGATTTTAGTAGGGATTGGAGATCCTGTTGGACTTTGGGGATGGGGTCAATCTGGCACAACTTGTAGGTGGAGGAGTCAGATAGTTGGCGGAGCCCTTCTGCCAGGTAGTCACTGTGATCCATAACTACAGTGGTGGAACCTTTACCAGCAGGGAGGACGATTATGTCAGGATTAGTTTTAAGGTTTTGGATGGCTCTTCTTTCTTCTGCTGAAAGGTTTGAGTTCTTGGGAAGGGACTTGGGAAAGGATGGTGAGGACAAGTTGGAGGTGAGAAACTCTTGGAGGGTAACCTCACCTGTTATACTCGAAGGCATATTATTTATATAAATAAGAAACAGCAATGGTCCCAAAACAGACCCTTGGGGCACCCCATACTTAATTGTGCCCCTTTGGGATTGCACGTCATAGCCATTTTCTACACTGCGGAGAATTACCTTCTGTTGTCTATTATTAAAGTAAGAGGTGAACCAGTTGTGGGCTACTCCCCGTATTCCATAATGTTCCAACTTCTGCAACAATATTTTGTGATCAACACAATCAAACGCTTTTGTTAAATCAAAGAAGACGCCTAATGTCCGTAGCCTCTTATTTAACCCATCAAGTGCCTCACAGAGAAACGAAAATATAGCGTTTTCGGTCGTTAAACCACTTCTAAAACCAAACTGTATGTTTGACAGGAAATTATGTGAACTGAAATGACCAATTAATCTTGAATATACAGCCTTTTCAATAACTTTGGAAAAAACCAATGGCATAGAAATAGGTCTATAGTTGTCTACATTATCCCTTTCTCCTTTTTTATAAAGTGGTTTCACTACTGAGTACTTTAATCTGTTAGGAAACTGACCATTCTGAAAGGAAAAATTACAAATATGGCTTAGTACTGGGCTAACATATGGAGAACAGTACTTTAGAATTCTGCTAGATACCCCATCATATCCACAAGAGTCCTTAGTCATTAGTGATTTAATTATTGACTCAATCTCACCTATGGAAGTATCATGAAGGATCATTTCAGGCAACAGCCTCGGAAACGCATTTTCTAAAAACGTTATATGATTACATGTAAAAACTAGAGTTTTGTTTAGTACCTCTACTATATTCAGAAAGTGATTATTGAATATTGCACATATATCTAACTTGTCAGTAACAGAAACATTCCTACTACGCACTGACGTTATATCTTCTACCTGCTGCTCCTGACCAGACACTTCCTTCACGACTGACCAGATAGTTTTAATTTTATCCCGAGAGTTTACTATTCTTTTTGCGTACCACATATTTTTGCATTCTTAATGACGTTTTTCAGAACCTTACAGTACTGTTTATAATGAGCTACTGCATCTTCATTCTGACTGCTTCTAACATTTTGATACAACTCCCGCTTAGTTCTACATGATACTCTTATCCCCTTTGTCAGCCACCCTGGCTGTCTGTTACTGAAAGTACCCTGTTTTGAGCGTTCTAGTGGAAAGCAACTTTCAAACAGCATAATAAATGTGTTCAGAAAAGCATTATATTTATCATCTGCATTATCAGCACTATAAACATCCTGCCATCCTTGTTCCTTAATTAGGCTTAAAATGGTCTCAATTGCAACTGGATTAACTTTTCTGAGTAGTTGATATTTATGTTTACCATTTGTTTGAGAACAAATACTTTTTAGAATTAAAAGTTGGGCATCATGGTCTGATAGGCCATTTACTATTCTGCTGACAGAGTGCCCCTCTAACAATGAAGAATGAACAAAAATATTGTCAATGGTAGAACTGCTAGTTCCTTGCACTCTCGTTGGAAAGAATACTGTTTGCATCATGTTATAGGAATTAAATAGATCTAACAGCTGACTTTTCCTTGAGCTATCACCTACACAATTAATGTTGAAATCTCCACGCACAATTAAATTTTTATACTTCCTATACAGTGAACCCAGAACCAATTCCAGCTTGGGCAGAAACATTTTAAAATCTGAGTCAGGGGATCTATAAATAACAACTATTACTAGTTTAGTTCCATTAACATTAACAACTCCTGCACAACATTCAAATATCTGTTCTGTGCAGTGTTTAGAAAAATCGATTGACTCCGATGAAAAATCGTTTTTTTACATACATGGCCACTCCCCCACACTGCAAAGAACTCCTAGAGTAGAAGGCAGCTAACCTGTATCCTGGCAAAGGAAGTCTCTGAAATTCCAATAATGTCAGAATCAGTATCAATAACATTTCAATAACTTTATCTCTGATACCCTGTATATTTTGATGAAAAACAGTAATTACCATATTACCTATATTCTTAGACTCTGTCAAAGGTGGTTCATTTCTTAGAGGGACTTCCTTTAAGCAGGAATATCTATCAGCTGTCTTCAGTCTAAAAAAGGTGCAGCCCTAACACCAACTACTACAGGAATTTTTCCATGAGTGAAACCCCCACCCCCTACTACACTGTCACCTATGAGCTTTGCCAACCTCCCCTTCCCATTCCTATTGAGGTGCAGACCGTGCCTAGTAAAATCCGACCTTTGGATAGTTTCAACTGGCACCACTGAAATGTGATCCATGCCGTCCATCATCAGTGCCTTCTCAAGCCCCATGTTTGCCCCATGTTTGCATTGTCTCCTAGGTTTTTCATATAGTAATGGGAGTGACCACAGGTAAATGTACAATAATGCAAATAAGCAATAGTATTTAGTAAATAGTTTTTATTATCATATACTAACAATTAAGATGTCAACCATGACGCAGACTAAATTCCAGCGCAGTTGGCTGGTGTCCGCAGCTCTGTCGGCGTTATCTCCTAGGGTCTTCATACGGTAATTTGAGTGACCGCAGGAAAACGAACATTAGGGCAAATAAGAAAATATGTGCAATTTTTTCTTTGACATGGTATTTATTATCATATACTACCAATTGAGAAGTCAACCACGTCACAGACTAAACTCCAGTGCAGTTTGCTGGTGTCTGTGGCTCTCTCTGTATTGTCTCCTATGGTCTTCATATAGTAATGGAAGTCATCACAGGCAAACACAATATAATACAAATATGAAAATAAAAGCAATTTTCTCTTTTAAATAGTATTTCTTATCATATACTAACAATTAAGAGGTGATCCACATTGTAGACCAAATACCAGTGCAGTTCCCTGGTGTCCTCAGCTATCTCTGTATTGACTCGTAGGGTTTTCATATAGTAATGTTTGTGACCGCAGGCAAATGAACAATAATGCAAATAAGAAAGTAAATTCAATTTTCTCTTTTCAATACTATTTATTATCACATACTAACAATTAAGAGGTCTACCACATCGCAGACTATACTACAGTGCAGTTGGCTGGTGTCGGCAGCTCTCTCTGCATTGTCTCCTAGGGTCATCATATAGTAATGGGATTGACCACACGCAAACACACAATAATGCAAATAGGAAAATAAATGCAGTGTTATCTTTTAAATAATAATTATTATTATATACTGACAACTAAAAGGTCAAACACATCGTATACTAAACTACAGTGAAGTTAGCTGGTGTCCACAGCTGTTTCTGCATTGTCTCCTAGAGTCTTCATATACTAATGGGAGTGACCGCAGGCAAACACACAATAATGCAAGTAAGAAAATAAATGCAATTTTCTCTTTTAAATAGTAATTATTATTATATACTAACAATTAAACAGTCAACCACATCGCAGACTAAACTCCAGTGCAGTTGTCTGGTACCCCAGCTCTCTCTGCATTGTCGCCTAAGGTCTTCATACCGTAATTTGAGTGACCGCAGGCAAACACACAATAATGCAAATAAGAAAATAAGTGCAATTTTCACCTTTAAATAGTATTTATAATCATATACTACCAATTAAGAGGTCAACCTCGTCACTGGCTAAACCCCAGTGCAGATGGCTGTTGTCCGCAGCTCACTCTGCATTGTCTCCTAGGGTCTTCATATACTAATGGAAGTGACCACAGGCAAACACACAATAATGCAAATAAGAAAATAAATGCAATTTTCTGTTTTAAATAGTATGTATTATCATATACTAACAATTAAGAGGACAACCACATCACAGACGAAACTCCAGTGCATTGGGCTGATGTCCGCAGCTCTCTCGGCATCGTCTACTTGGGTCTTCATATAGTAATGGGAGTGATCGCATGCAAACGTACAATAATACAAATAAGCAAATAAATGCAATTCTCTCATTAAATAGTATTTATTACCATATACTAACAATTAAGATGTCAACTACATCGCAGACTAAACTCCAGGTTAATTGGCTGGTGTTAGCAGCACTCTTTGCATTGTCCCCTAGGTTTTTCATATAGTAACGGGAGTGACCGCAGGTAAACGCACAATTATGCAAATAAGAAATAGTATTTAAAAATAGTATTTATTATCATATACTAACATTTAAGAGGTCAACCACATTGCAGACTAAACTCCAGTGCAGTTGCCTGTTGTCCGCAGCTTTCCCTGTATTGTCTCCTAGTGTCTTCATGTAGTAATGGGAGTGACCGCACGCAAACGCACAATAATGCAAATAGGAAAATAAATGCAGTCTTCTCTTTTAAATAGTATTTATTATCATATACTATCAACTAAGCGGTCAAACACATCGTAGACTAAAGCCCAGTGCAGTTGGCTGGTGTCCACAGCTCTTTCTGCATTGTCTCCTAGGGTGTTCATATACTAATGGGAGAGAATAGAGGCAAATACACAATAATGCAAATAAGAAAATAAATGCAATTTTCTCCTTTAAATAGTATTTATTATTATATACTAACAATTAAAAGGTCTACCACATCGCAGACTAAACTCCAGTACAGTTGACTGATGTTCGCAGCTCTCTCTTTATTCTCTCCTAGGGTCTTCCTATAGTAATGGGCGTGATGGCAGGCAAACACACAATAATGCAAATAAGAACAATTGCTATTTTCTATTTAAATAGTATTTATTTTCATATATGAACAATTCAGAGATCAACCTCGTGGCAGACTAAACTCCAGTGCAATTAGCTGGTGTCCGCATCTGTCTCTGCATTGTCTTCTAGGGTCTTCATACAGTAATTTGAGTGACCGCAGGGAAACGCACAATAATGCAAATAAGAAAATAAATGCATTCTTCTCTTTTAAGTAGTATTTATTATCATATACTAACAATTAAGAGGTCAACCACAACGCTGTAATGGCAGTGACCGCAGGAAAACGCACAATAATGCGAATAAGAAAATAAATGCAATTTTCCCTTTTAAATAGTATATATTTTCATATAGTAAATATTAAGAGGTCAACCATGTCACAGGTTAAACTCCAGCATAGTTGACTGGTCTCCGCAGCTCACTCTGCATTATCTCCTATGGTCTTCATATTCTAATGGGAGTGACGGCACGCAAACACACATCAATGCAAATTAGAAAATAAATGCAATTTTCCCCTTAGATAGTATTTATTATCATATAGTAGTAGTTCATAGGTCAAGCACATCGCAGACTAAACTCCAGTGCAGTTAGCTACTGTCCACAGCTCTAACTGTATTGTCCCCTAGGGATTTCATTTAGTAATGGGAGTGACCGCAGGCAAACGCACAATAATGCAAACAAGAAAATAAATGCAATTTTCTGTTCTAAAAAGTATTTATTATCATATACCAACAATTAAGAGGTCAACCACTTAGCAGATTAAACTCCACTGCAGTTTACTGGTGTCTGCAGCTCTCTCTGCATTGTCTCCTAGGTTTTCATATAGTAATGGGAGTGATCGCAGGCAAACGCACAATAATGCAATTAAGAAATCAAATGCAATTTTCTCTTTTAAATAGTTTTTATTATCATATACTAACAATTAAGAGGTCAACCACATCACAGATTAATCTCCTGTGCAATTGGCTGGTGTACGCAGCTCTCTGCATTGTTTCCTAAGTTTTTCATGTAGTATTTGAAGTGCCCGCAGTCAAACGCACAATAATGCAAGTAAGAAAGTAAATGCAATTTTCTATTTTAAAAAGTTTTTATTATAATATACTAACAATTAAGAGGTCAACCACATCACAGATTAGTCTCACAGCGCAGTTGGCTGGTGTCCGCAGCTCTCTCTGCAATGTCTCCTAGGGTTTTCGTATAGTAATGGGAGTGACTGCAGGCAAACGCACAAAAATGCAAATAAGAAAATAGATGTAATTTTTCTCTTTTAAATAGTATTTACTTTCATATACTAACAATTAAGAGGTCAACCACATCGCAGACTAAACTCCAGTGCTGTTGGCTGGTGTCCGCAGCCCACTCTGCATTGTCTCTTACGGTCTTGATATAGTAATGGCAGTGACTGCAGGAAAACGCACAATAGTGCAAATAAGAAAATAAATTCAATTTTCTCTTTTAAATAGTATATATTTTCATATAGTAACAATTAAGAGGTCAACCACGTCACATACTAAACTCCATCGTAGTTGGCTGGTGTCCGCTGCTCACTCTGCATTATCTTCTAGTGCCTACATATGCTAATGGGAGTGACGGCACGCGAACACACATCAATGCAAATTAGAAAATAAATGCAATTTTTTCTTTTAGATAGTATTTATTATCATATAGTAACAATTCAAAGGTCAACCACATCACAGACTAAACTCCAGTGCAGTTAGCTACTGTCCGCTGCTCTAACTGTATTGTCTCCTAGTTATTTCATATAGTATTTGTAGTGCCCGCAGTCAAACGCACAATAATGCAAATAAGACAGTAAATGCAATTTTCTCTTTTTAAAAGTTTTTATTACTATATACTAACAATTAAGAGGTCAACCACATCACAGATTAATCTCACAGTGCAGTTGGCTGGTGTCCGCAGCTCTCTCTGCATTGTCTCCTAGGGTTTTCATATAGTAATGGGAGTGACTGCAGGCAAACGCACAAAAATGCAAATAAGAAAAAGATGTAATTTTCTCTTTTAAATAGTATTTACTTCCATATACTAACAATTAAGAGGTCAACCACATCGCAGACTAAACTCCAGTGCTGTTGGCTGGTGTCTGCAGCTCACTCTGCATTGTCTCCTAGGGTCTTGATATAGTAATGGCAGTGACCGCAGGAAAACGCACAATAATGCAAATAAGAAAATAAATATAATTTTCTCTTTTAAATAGTTTTTATTATCATATATTAACAATTAGGAGGTCAACCACATCGCAGATTAGTCTCCAGTGCAGTTGGCTGGTGTCCGCATCTCACTCTGCAGTGTCACCTAGGGTCCTCATATAGTAATGGGAGTGACCGCAGTCAAAGGCACAACAATGCCAATAAGAAAATAATTGCAATTTTCTCTTTTAAATGCTATTTATTACCATATGCTAATAATTAAGAGGTCATCCACGTCGCAGACTACACTCCAGTGCAGTTGGCTGTTGTCTGCAGCACTCTCTGCATTGACTCCTAGGGTGTTCATATAGTAATCCCAGTGACCGCAGGAAAACACACAATTGTGGAAATAAAAAAATAAATGCAATTTTCTCTTTAAAATAGTTTTTATTAACACATACCAACAATTAAGAGGTCAACCACATCGCCGAGTAAACTTCAGTGCAGTTAGCTGGTGTCCGTAACTCTCTCTGCATTTTCTCCTAGGTTTTTCATATAGTAATGGGAGTGACAGCAGGCAAACACAAAACAATGCAAATAAGAAAGTAAATGCAATTTTCTCTTTTAAATAGTATATATTTTCATATAGTAACCATTAAGAGGTCAACCACGTCACAGACTAAACTCCAGCGTAGTTGGCTGGTGTCCGCAGCTCACTTTGGATTATCTCCTAATGTCTTCATATGCTAATGGGAATGACGGCACTCAAACACACATCAATACAAATTAGAAAATAAATGCAATTTTTTCTTTTAGATAGTATTTATTATCATATAGTAACAATTCAAATGTCAACCACATCGCAAACTAAACTCCAGTGCAGTTAGCTACTGTACACAGCTCTAACTGTATTGTCTCCTAGTTATTTCAGATTGTAATGGGAGTGGCCGCAGTCAAACGCACAATAATGCAAACAAGAAACCCCCCAGGGGGCCCACAACTCTTTTGTGGGTACGTGTGTGGCACGCACGGGTCCCCGAGCCATTGCGGCCTTCCTTCCTGTTTCCCAGGCCGCTTTTCCTCACCCTGGTTCCCTCTCTTCCTAATCCTTTTTCCCACCCTACCCTTCTCCAACCCCGTCTCTAGGTGTTCTCGTGTTGATGGCCCGGCAATTCCCATGGTACTGTTGGTATTGTGTCTTTGTTTGCCGTGTTCACAGTTTTTGGCCCAGTTAGGTCCCCATTGTGGTTTGACCTCCACCAAAATTTTCTGATTAAGTGTGAGCCTTTTTGGGAAGAACTCCCAACCTAGCCCCTACGGCGCGGATTCCTACCCTTTCCTTCCACATCCCTTCCTCACCGTAGCCCCCTCCCCCGCTAGGTCACCAGCATGGTAGCCAGTCCGTGTGGTGGGGCTGTTATGTACCCTCATGGTTGAGCCCCCTGAATTGCACAGGGATCACACTGCCGATGCCTGAACTGTGACCTCCTCATGAATGCCAAGGAGTCGATGCTTGTCTTTGCAGGGCATCAGGACTCCTGGCAACGGTCATCCTGCCAGGTGGCGTTGCTGTGGCTCGGTGGCGCCCTTGAGGAGAGCCCCTGTTTCGGAGTGGGTGGCATCGGGGTGGAAATTCCGCAATGAAGAGGAGACAAGCCTCAGAAAATCCTGGCCCTAAGTCAGGTGTCTCGAAGTTTGGAAGATTTAATTTCAGTAGATACGACTCCAAATCGTTTCCTTCTCTAACTCAATCTTCGGGGGAACGAGGGTCCACAAAGCAGGCTGAGACTTATTCACCTAGATGCTTAGTGTGTACCAGACAGAATGGGGAATCTTTCCAGGCAACTAAGCCTTCCTTCTTCGTCGAACACCTCGAAGAAAGGTTTGGCGAAGTTGCCGGAATGTAGAAACTGCGCGACGGTTCGGTCCTAATACAGGCGGAGACCCCTGCTCAATCACGGAGCCTCTTAAAATGTGATCATTTAGGTGAAATTCCTGTCACAGTAACGCCCCACAAGTCCTTAAATAGGGTACAGGGGGTGATATACCATCGAGACCTTTTGCTACAGACGGATGATGAGTTACGCGAGCACCTACAACGACGCGGAATCCATTTTGTCCGGCGCGTATTTAGAGGACCCAAGGATAATAGGGTGGCCACTGGCGCATTTGTCTTGGCCTTTGAGGGTGACAATCTGCCCGAAAAGGTCAAGGTCATGATGTATCGCTGTGACGTCCAGCCATACATCCCCCCTCCAATGCGATGTTTCAAGTGTTGACGTTTCGGACACATGTCCTCTCGTTGCAACGCTGCTGCAACCTGTCGGGACTGTGGCCGTCCTTCACACCCGGACGCTGCCTGTACTCCTCCTCCTTACTGCGTCAACTGCAGTGGTCACCACTCTCCCTGTTCGCAGGACTGTCCCGCTCTACACAAAGAGCGGAAGATAGTAGAATATAAGACCTTGGACCGACTAACCTACTCAGAGGCTCGGAGGAAGTACGAAAAGCTGCATCCAGTCACTTTACTTTCTTCATATGCTGCAGCTACATCGATGGCGCCACAACCAGTGGCCACTTCTTGCACTGTTGTAACTCCATCTGTGGGCCCTATGGGCCGCCCCTCTACCTCGGCCTCCCAGACATCTGGAGGCACACCATTTTCTGCGGGGCCTCGGGAGTGGTTACCCCTACTCCCCAGCCAGAAAAGGGTTCACCTTCTCTGGCTTCTTCTTCTGGGAAGGGAACCTGTTCTTCCCTTCCACCCGTGTCATCACCGAAATTAGACTCCAGCCAGCGGCTGAAGGACACTCGGCCAGAACGCCGCCTGGCTCCTCAGTCTTCCCACGCTCCTCAAGCCCCGCCGGAGAAACCCCCCCTCCTCCGGTAGGCCCAAGGAACGACGGGAAGACTAAAAAGACAAGAAGGAAAAGGCAGTGAAGCGCAAGGAAACGCTGGCGGCCTCGGTGCCCCCAACCCTTGCACGTGACACACCGGAGGATGAGGTCATCCTTCTTGTGATGCCTGAAGATATGGCCTTCGCAGATCTCGGGGATGCCATGGAGATGGAGGATCAGACTTCACAGCCAAAGACGAGTGCTCCTGCCATCCCTCTTCCATCTTCATCTTCATGCACCGTCAACCAGGAGACAGTCTGATCCTCAAATGGAATTGTGGAGGATTTTTCAGTCACTTGGCCGAATTGCGTCAGCTGATGAGCTCTTTTCCACCACTTTGTGTTGCTCTCCAGGAAACCTGGTTTCCTAGTGATCGGACCCCCACCCTTCGGGGTTACCGGGGGTACTTCAATAACCGCACCATCTACAATAGGGTGTCAGGCGGGGTATGTCTATATGTACATACCTCTGCCTATAGTTCCCCAGTGCCACTTCACACAGCCCTGGAGGCTGTCGCTGTCAGGGTTCGAGCATCACGGGACATTACCATCTGTTTCCTTTATCTCCCTCCTGATGCAGCAGTGGCACCAGCTGACCTGGCAGCCTTGATTGGTCAACTTCCTTCACCATTTCTTATTTTAGGAGATTTTAACGCACATCACCCCCTATGGGGGAGCAACAGGACTACAGGACGTGGTCAAGAATTTGAACTACTTTTTAACGAACTTGACCTTTGTCTTCTAAATACAGGAGCTCCAACCCATTTTAGTGTGGCCCATGGCACCTTTTCCGCCATAGACCTTTCTGTGTGTAGTCCAGGCTTACGTCCACTACTTAACTGGTGGGTCCATGATGACCTTTGTGGAAGCGACCACTTTCCCATCTTCCTTTCGCTTCCCCACCACCAACGCCACGCACGCCTACCCCGCTGGTCCTTATACAGGGCCGACTGGGCAGCATACACTTCCGCTGCAACGTTGGATACCCCTCTCCCTGCTGATGCGACAATGGCTGTTGAGCAAATTATTTCCATTGTCGTTTCTGCTGCTGAGTCCGCGATACCATCTTCTTCTGCCTTACCTCGGCGAAGACCAGTGCCCTGGTGGTCACCGGAGATAGCAGCAGCTATCCGCAATCGCCGCAGGGCTCTGCAGCAGTACCGGCGCCACCCCACCCTTGACCACCTGGTTGCATTTAAGCGTCTTCGGGCCCAGACACGCCGGCTTATCCGGCAGCGCAAGCAAGCATGCTGGGAGGAATATGTATCCACAATTGGACCCCGTGTCTCTTCTAGCCAGATTTGGACAAAGATTCGTCGTATATCAGGTCACCATCCACTGACAGGGGTCGCGGGTCTCTCTATCCGCGGTACAATCCATACCGACTCGACCATCATTGCCGAGTATTTTGCAGTGCACTTTGCTCTTAATTCGGCGTCCACTGCCTACAGCCAACGTTTTTGTACCTTAAAAGAGCGGGCTGAGCGAAGGCAGTTGGTATTTCGCACAAACCGCCAAGAGCCGTACAATGCGCCATTTACAGAGTGGGAATTTCAAACTATTCTTGCCAGTTGCCCCAATACATCTGCAGGACCAGACCGAATCCACAGTCAAATGCTGAAACATCTTTCTGAACACTCGCAACGCCATCTTTTGGATTTCTTTAATCGTCTCTGGGTCGAGGGAGCATGCCCGTCCCAATGGCAGGAGAGTATCGTTATCCCTCTGTTAAAACCAGGTGCAGATCCATTGAATGTTGACTGTTACCATCCCATAAGCCTCACAAACGTTCTTTGTAAACTTTTTGAACGTTTGGTGAGCCGGCGACTTCTGTGGGTTCTCGAGTATCGGGGTCTGCTCGCCCCACAACAAGGTGCTTTCCGGCAAGGTCGTTCTGCCATTGATAACCTTCTCTCTTTGGAGTCGGCAATCCGTACTGCTTTCGCCCGACGTCACCACCTTATCGCCATCTTTTTCGACCTCCGGAAAGCATATGACATGGCATGGCGCCATCACATCCTTGCCACACTACATGGGTGGGGTCTTCGTGGCTCCCTCCCACTTTTTATTCAGAATTTTTTACTTTCGCGCCGCTTTAGAGTCCGCATTGGCACCTCCTTCTGTTCCTCCCATATCCAAGAGAATGGGGTACCACAAGGGGCCGTCCTCAGTGTACCCCTCTTCTTAGTGGCCATTAATGGCCTAGTGGCTGCAGTGGGGCCATCGGTTTCCTGCTCCCTCTATGCAGACGACTTTTGCATGTACTATTCCACTGCTAGTACAAGTGTAGCTGAACGACGACTGCAGGCAGCCATCCATCGGGCGCAGAATTGGGCTTCTGCCCATGGTTTCACATTTTCCCCTGCAAAAACTAGGGTAATGCACTTTTGTCGCCAACGGGCGGTACATCCGCATCCAGAGCTCTACCTTGATGGTGAGCTCCTTCAGGTTGTGGACACACACCGCTTCCTGGGTCTCCTTTTGGACTCGCGTTTGACATGGCTCCCTCATCTGCGCCAGCTTAAGCAACGGTGTTCCCGGTATTTGGACATCCTTCATTGCCTCAGCCATACTGTCTGGGGGGCCGCACGCCCTGTCCTCCTGCGGCTGTACAATGCTCTGGTGCAGTCACGTCTAGACTACGGAAGCCAGGTCTACGACTCAGCCTCTCCATCTGCACTGCGAGTTCTCGACCCAGTGCATCATACAGGCATCCGTCTGGCCACTGGAGCCTTTCGTACAAGCCCTGTCACAAGTCTCTTGGCAGAGGCTGGAGTCGCCCCGTTGTGATACCGGCGCCAACAACTACTCGCCCAGTATGCTGCTAGAGTTCACTGTACCCCTCGGCATCCGAATAACAGACTCCTCTTTCCGGGGGAGGTTACTCGTTTGCCGCAGAGGCGAACTCGGTCGGGACTCCCGATAGCAGCGCGTGTCCAATCGCTACTGTCGACCCTGGACTCCTTACCTCTTAACCGTCCCTTCCGCTCAACTCTCCATGCTCCTCCCTGGACCGTTCCTCGGCCGCGGATTCGGCTGGATCTTTCCCGTGAGCCGAAGACCTCTACTTCTCCTCTGGTCCTACGGCATCAGTTTTATGCACTGCTCCATGAGTTCAGTAACTCTGAGGTCATTTATACAGATGGTTCTTCAGATGGCGACCACACTGGTTATGCCTACATCCATGGCGCCCATGTTGAACAACGCTCTTTGCCACCCGGCAGCAGCGTCTTCACTGCAGAACTGGTGGCTATATACCGCGCCCTTAACCACATCCGCATGTGCCCCGGGACCTCCTTTCTGATCTGTAGTGACTCGCTGAGCGGTTTACAGGTCCTTGATCAGTGTTATGCTCGTCATACATTGGTCAGGGCCATTCAGGAGTCGTTACTGGCTCTTAGTGACTCCGGTCGCTGTGTTACATTCGTTTGGACCCCGGGCCATGTAGGCATCCCGGGCAATGAGAGCGTTGACCGGCTAGCCAAACAGGCTACCACTTGCCGCCCTCTGGCGATTGGCCTCCCAGAAGCAGACTTCCGCACGTTGCTTTGCACTAAAATACGCGACCTGTGAAACGCCGAATGGTCCGCTCTGGACGTGCCCAATAAGCTGCGTACGATAAAGGACACAACATCTGTCTGGAAGTCGTCGCAGCTGGGATCCTGTAGGGACTCCGTGGTTCTCTGCCGTCTCCGCATTGGTCACACCCATCTGACGCATGGTCACCTCCTCCGTCGAGACGACCCGCCCATGTGCTTTGTTTTTAATCTCATTCAGGCACATTTTTTATTGATCTGTTTTTTCTGTGTGTTGCCTAGATATAAAGCGGGGGACTGATGGCCATAGCAGTCTAGTCCCCCTAAAAACCCCCATCACAACAACAACAACAACAGCAAACAAGAAAATAAATGCAATTTTCTGTTCTAAAAAGTATTTATTATCATATACCAACAATTGAGAGGTCAACCACTTCGCGGATTAAACTCCACTGCAGTTTACTGGTGTCCGCAGCTCTCTCTGCATTGTCTCCTAAGGTTTCATATAGTAATGGGAATGATCACAGGCAAATGGACAATAATGCAATTAAGAAAATAAATGCAATTTTCTCTTTTAAAAAGTTTTTATTATCATATACTAATAATTAAAAGGTCAACCACATTACAGATTAATCTCCTGTGCAGTTGGCTGGTGTCCGAAGCACTCTCTGCATTGTTTCCTAAGTTTTACATATAGTAATTGAAGTGCCCGCAGGCAAACGCACAATAATGAAAATAAGAAAATGCATGCAATTTTCTCTTCTAAGAAATATTTTTTATCATATACTAACAATTAAGAGGTCAACCACTTTGCAGATTAAACTACAGTGCAGTTTACTGGTGTCCGCAACCCTCTCTGCATTGACTCCTAGGGTTTCATTAAGTAATGGGAGTGACCGCAGGCAAACGCAGAATAATGCAATTAAGAAAATAAATGCAATTTTCTCTTTTCAATAGTTTTTTTTATCATATACTAACAATTAAGAGGTCAACCACATCGCAGACTAAACTCCAGTGCTGTTGGCTGGTGTCCGCAGCTCACTCTGCATTTTCTCCTAGGGTCTTGATATAGTAATGGCAGTGACCGCAAGAAAACGCACAATAATGCAAATAAGAAAATAAATGTAATTTTCTCTTTTATATAGTTTTTATTATCATATACTAACAATTAAGAGGTCAACCACATTGCAGATTAGTCTCCAGTGCAGTTGGCTGGTGTCAGCATCTCCCTCTGCAGTGTCACCTAGGGTCCTCATATTGTAATGGGGTTGACCGCAGTCAAAGGCACAATAATGCCAATAAGAAAATAAATGCAATTTTCTCTTTTAATTACTATTTATTATCATATACTAACAATTAAGAGGTCAACCACTTTGCAGATTAAACTACAGTGCAGTTTACTGGTGTCCGCAGCCCTCTCTGCATTGACTCCTAGGGTTTCATAAAGTAATGGGAGTGACCGCAGGCAAACACAGAATAATGCAATTAAGAAAATAAATGCAATTTTCTCTTTTCAATAGTTTTTTTTAACATATACTAACAATTAAGAGGTCAACCACATTGCAGATTAATCTCCTGTGCAATTGGCTGGTATCAGCAGCTCTCTCTGCATTGTTTCCTAAGTTTTTCATATAGTATTTGAAGTGCCCGCAGTGAAACGCACAATAATGCAAATAAGAAAGTAAATGCAATTTTCTCTTTTAAAAAGTTTTTATTATTATATACTAACAATTAAGAGGTCAACCACATCGCAGATTAATCTAACAGTGCAGTTGGCTGGTGTCCGCAGCTCTCTCTGCATTGTCTCCTAGGGTTTTCATATAGAAATGGGAGTGACCGCAGGCAAACACACAAAAATGCAAATAAGAAAATTGATTTAATTTTCTCTTTTAAATAGTATTTACTTCCATATACTAACAATTAAGAGGTCAACCACATCGCAGACTGAACTCCAGTGCTGTTGGCTGGTGTCCGCAGCTCTCTCAGCATTGTCTCCTAGGGTCTTCAAATAGTAATGGGAGTGACTGCAGGCAAACACACAATAATGCAAATAAGAAAATAAATGCAATATTCTCTTTTAAATAGTAATTATTCTCATATACTAACAATTAACAGATCAACCACATCACAGACTACACTCCAGTGCAGTTAGCTGGTGTCCGCAGCTCTCTCTGAATTTTCTCCTAGGGTCTTCATATTTTAATGGCAGTGACCGCAGGAAAATGCACAATAGTGCAAATAAGATAATAAATGCAATTTTCTCTTTAAAATAGTATTTATTAACATATACCAACAATTAAGAGGTCAACCACATCGCCGAGTAAACTCCAGTGCAGTTAGCTGGTGTCCGTAACTCTCTCTGCATTTACTCCTAGGTTTTTCATATAGTAATGGGAGTGACCGCAGGCAAACGCACAACAATGCAAATAAGAAAATAAATGCAATTTTCTCTTTCAAATAGTATATATTTTCATATAGTAACAATTAAGAGATCAACCACGTCACAGACTAAACTCCAGCGTAGTTGGCTGGTGTCCGCACCTCACTCTGTATTTTCTGGGAGTGACCGCAGTCAAATGCACAATAATGCCAATAAGAAAATAAATGCAATTATCTCTTTTAAATGCTATTTATTACCATATGCTATTAATTAAGAGGTGATCCACATCGCACACTACACTCCATTGCAGGTACCCTGTGTCCGCAGCTTTCTCGGCATTGACTCCTTGGTTGTACAAATAGAAAAGCTAGTGACCGCTGGCAAACGCACAATAATGCAAATAAGAAAGTAAATTCGATTTTCTCTTTAAAATAGTTTTTATTATCATATACCAACAATTAAGAGGTCAACCACTTCGCAGACTAAACTCCAGTGCAGTTAGCCGGTGTCCGCAGCTCTCTCTGCATTGTCTCCTAGGGTCGTCATATAGTAATGGGAGTGACCGCAGGCAAACGCACAATAATGCTAATAAGAAAATTAATGCATTTTTCTCTTTTAAATAGTAATTATTCTCATATACTAACAATTAACAGATCAACCACATCACAGATTAAACTCCAGTGCAGTTACCTAGTGTCCGCAGCTCTCTCTGCATTTTCTCCTAGGGTCTTGATATATTAATGGCAGTGACCGCAGGAAACCGGACAATAATGCAAATAAGAAAATAGAAGCAATTTTCTCTTTTAAATAGTATTTATTTTCATATACTAACAATTAAGAGGACAACTACATCGCCGAGTAAACTCCAGTGCCGTTAGGTGGTGTCTGTAACTCTCTGCATTTTTTCCTAGTGTTTTCATATAGTAATGTGAGTGACTGCAGGCAAATGCACAACAATGCAAATAAGAAAATAAATGCAATATTCTCTTTTAAATAGTATTTATTTTCATATAGTAACAATTAAGAGGTCAACACGTTGCAGACTAAATACCAGCGCAGTTGGCTGGTGCCCGCAGCTCACTTTGCATTGTCACCTACGGTCCTCATATAGTAATGGGAGTGACCGCAGTCAAATGCACATTAATGCCAATAAGAAAGTTAATGCAATTTTCTCTTTTAAATGCTATTTATTACCATATGCTATAAGTTAAGAGGTCATCCACATCGCACACTACACTCCAGTGCAGGTAGCCGGTGTCCGCAGCTCTCTCTGCATTGACTACTAGGTTGTTAATATAGTAATGCTAGTGACCGCTGGCAAACGCACAATAATGCAAATAAGAAAGTAAATTTGATTAGCTCTTTAAAATAGTTTCTATTATCATATACCAACAATTAAGAGGTCAACCACATCGCAGACTAAACTACAGTGCAGTTAGCCGTTGTCCGCAGCTCTCTTTGCATTGTCTCCTAGGGTCGTCATATAGTAATGGGAGTGACTGCAGGCAAATGCACAATAATCCAAATAAGAAAATTAATTCAATTTTCTCTTTTATATGGTAATTATTGTCATATACTAACAATTAACAGATCAACCACATCACAGACTAAACTCCAGTGCAGTTAGTTGGTGTCCGCAGCTCTCTCTGCATTTTCTCCTAGGGTCTTGATATATTAATGACAGTGACTGCAGGAAAACGCACAATAATGCAAATAAGAAAATAGATGCAATTTTCTCTTTTAAATAGTATTTATTTTCATATACTAACAATTAAGAGGTCAACCACATCGCAGACTAAACTCCAGTGCTGTTGGCTCGTGTCCGCAGCTCACTCTGCATTGTCACCTAGGGTCCTGATATAGTAATGGGAGTGACCGCAGTCAAACGCACGATAATGCCAATACGAAAATAAATGCAATTTTCTCTTTTAAATGCTATTTATTACCATATACTAATAATTAAGAGGTCATCCACATCGCAGACTACACTCCAGTGCAGTTGGCTGGTGTCTGCAGCAATATCTGCATTGATTCCTGTTGTGTTCATATAGTAATGCTAGTGACTGCAGGCAAACGCACAATATTGCAAATAAGAAAATAATTCCAATTTTCTCTTTTAAATAGTATTTATTATCATATACTAACAATTCAGAGGTCAACGACATCGCCGAGTAAACTTCAGTGCAGTTAGCTGGTGTCCGTAGCTCTCTCTGCATTTTCTCCTAGGGTTTTCATATAGTAATGGGAGTGACCACAGGCAAACGCACAATAATGCAAATAAGAAAATATATGCAATTTTCTCTTTTAAATAGTATTAACTTTCATATACTAACAATTAAGAGGTGAACCACATCGCAGACGAAACTCCAGTGCTGTTGGCTCGTGTCCGCAGCTCACTCTGCATTGTGTCCTAGGGTCTTGATATAGCAATGGCAGTGACAGCAGGCAAACGCACAATATGCAAATAAGAAAATAAATTCAATTTTCTCTTCTAAATAGTATTCATTATCATATACTACCAAAGAAGAGGTCAACCAAGTCGCAGACTAAACTCCATCACAGTTGGCTGGTGTCCGTAGCTCACTCTGCTTTGTCTACTAGGGTCTTTATATAGTTATGGGAGTGACAGCAGACATACGCACAATATTGCAAATAAGAAAATAGCTGCAATTTTCTCTTTTAAATAGTATTTATTTTCATATACTAACAATTAAGATGTCAACCACATCGCAGACTAAACTCTAGTGCTGTTGGCTGGTGTCCGCAGCTCTCTCTGCATTGTCTCCTAGGGTCTTCATATGCTCATGGCAGTGACGGCAGGCAAACACACATAAATGCAAATTAAAAAATAAATGCAATTTTCTATTTTTAAGGGTATTTATTAACGTATACTAACATTTAAGAGATCAATCACATCCAAAATTAAACTCCAATGCTGTTTACTGGTGTCCGCAGCACTATCTGCATTGTCTCCTAGGGGCTTCATATAGTAATGGAAGTGAACGCAGGCAAACGCACAATAATGCAAATAAGAAAATAAACGGAATTTTCTCTTTTAAGTAGTATTTATTATCATATACTACCAATTAAGAGGTCAACCACATCACAGACTAAACTCCAATGCAGTTTGCTGGTGTTCGCAGCTCTCTCGGCATTGGCTACTAGGGTCTTCATATAGTAATGGGAGTGACTGCAGGCAAATGCACAATAATGCAAATAAGAAAATAAATGCTATTTCCTCTTTTGAATAGTATTTATTACCATATACTAACAATTAAGAGGTAAAACACGTTGCAGACTAAAAACCAGTACAGCTGGCTGGTGAAAGCAGCTCTCACTGTATTGTCTCCTAGGGTCTTCATATAGTAATGGGATTGACCGCAGTCAAATACACAATAATGCAAATAAGAAACTAAATGCAATTTTCTCTTTTAAATAGTATTTATTTTCATAGAGTAACAATTAAGAGGTCAACCACGTCGCAGACTAAACTCCAGTGCAGTTGGATGGTATGCGCAGCCCACTCTGCATTATCTCCTAGGGACTTCATATGCTAATGGGAGCAAAAATCATATCTATTATCATATACTAACAATTCACAGGTAAACCACTTCGCAGATTAAACTACACTGCAGTTTACTGGTGTCTGCAACTCTTTCTGCATTGTCTCCTAGGGTTTCATATAGTAATGGGAACTACCGCAGGCAAACGCACAATAATGCAATTAAGAAAATAAATGCAACTTTCTCTTTTAATAGTTTTTAGTATCATATACTAACAATTAAAGGTCAACCGCATTGCAGATTAATCTCCAGTGCAGTTGGCTGGTGTCCGAAACTCACTCTGGATTGTTACCTAAGGTCCTCATATAGTAATGGGAGTGACCGCAGGCAAACGCACAATAATGCCAATAAGAAAATAAATGCAATTTTCTCTTTTAAATGCCATTTATTACCATATACTAATAATTAAAAGGTCATCCACATCGCAGACTACAATCCAGTAAAGATGGCTGGTGTCTGCAGCACTCTCTGCATTGACTCCAAGTGTGTTTATATAATAATTCTAGTGACCGCAGGCAAACACACAATAATACAAATAAGAAAATAAATGCAATTTTCTATTTTGAATAGTATTTATTATCATATACTCTTAAGAGTATACTCTTAAGAGGTCAGCGACATCGCAGACTAAACTCCAGTGCAGTTGGCTGGTGTCTGCTGCTCTCTGTGCATTGTCTCCTTGGGTCTTCATATAGTAATGGGAGTGACTGCAGGCAACCACACAATAATGCAAATAAGAAAATAAATGCAGTTTTCTCTTTTAAATAGTAGTTACTTTCATATACTAACAATTAAGAGGTCAACCACATCGCAGACTAAACTCCAGTGCTGTTGGCTGGTGTCCGCAGCTCACTCTGCATTGTCTCCTAGTGTCTTGATATAGTAATGGCAGGGACCGCAGGAAAACGTACAATAATGCAAATAAGAAAATAGATGCAATTTTCCCTTTTAATTAGTATTTATTTTCATATGCTAACAATTAAGAGGTCAACCACATCGCAGACTAAACTCCAGTGCAGTTGGCTGGTGTTTGCAGCTCTCTCGGCATTGGCTCCTAGCGTCTTCATATAGTAATGTCAGTGACTGCAGGCAAATGCACAACAATGCAAATAAGAATATAAATGCAATTTCCTCTTTTAAATAGTATTTATTTTCATATACTAACAATTAAGAGGTCAACGACATCGCAGACTAAACTCCAGTGCAGTTGGCTTGTGTCTGCTGCTCTCTGTGCATTGTCTCCTTGGGTCTTCATATAGTAATAGGGAGTGACTGCAGGTAACCACACAATAATGCAAATAAGAAAATAGATGCAGTTTTCTCTTTTAAATAGTAGTTACTTTCATATACTAACAATTAAGAGGTCAACCACTTCGCAGATTAAACTCCACTGCAGTTTACTGGTGTCCGCAGCGGTTTTTGCATTGTCTCCTAGGGTTTCATATAGTAATGGGAGTGACCGCAGGCAAACGCACAATATTGCCAATAAGAAAATAAATGCTATTTTCTCTTTTACATGCAATTTATAACCATATACTAATAATTAAGAGGTCATCCATATCACAGACTACACTCCAGTGCAGTTGGCTGGTGTCTGCAGCACTCTCTGCATTGCCCCCAAGTGTGTTCATATAGTAATGCTAGTGACCGCAGGTAAACGCACAATTATGGAAAAGAGAAAATAAATGAAATTTTCTCTTCTAAAAAGTATTTATTATCATACACTAACAATTAAGAGGTGAACCACTTCGCATATTAAACTCCACTGCAGTTACTGGTGTCCGCAGCTCTCTGCATTGTCTCCTAGGGTTTCATACAGTAATGGGAGTGACAGCAAGCAAACGCACAATAATGCAATTAAGAAAATAAATGCAATTTTCTCTTTAAAATCGTTTTTATTATCATATACCAACAATTAAGAGCTCAACCACATCGCAGAATAAACTCCAGTGCAGTTAGCTAGTGTCCGCAGATCTCTCTGCATTGTCTCCTAGGGTCTTCATATAGTAATGGGAGTGACAGCAGGCAAAAGCACAATAATGCAAATAAGAAAATAAATGCAATTTTCTCTTTTAAATAGTAATTATTGTCATATACTAACAACTAACAGATCAACCACATCACAGACTAAACTCCAGTGCAATTACCAGGTGTCCGTAGCACCCTCTGTATTTTCTCCTAGGGCTTTAGTATAGTATTTAAGGTGACTGCAGGCAAATGCACAGTACTTCAAATAAAAATAAAATGCACATTTCTCTTTGAAATAGTATTTATTATCATATACTAACAATTAAGTAGTCTACTACATCACAGACTAAACTCCAGTGCCGTTGGCTTGTGTCTGCAGCTCACTCTGCATTGTCACCTTGGGTCTTCATATAGTAATGGAAGAGATCACAGGCAAAAGCACAATAATGCAAATAAGAAAATAATGCAATTTTCACTTTAAATAGTATTTATTTCATATACTAACAATTAAGAGGTCAAACACATAGCAGACTATACTCCAGTGAAGTTGGCTGATGAAAGCATCTCTCTCTGCATTGTCTCCAAGGGTCTTCATATAGTAATGTGGGTGACCGCGTGCAAACGGACAATAATGCAAATAAGAAAATAAATGTATTTTTTTCTTTTAAATAGTGTTTATTTTCATATACTAACAATTAAGATGACAACAACATTGCAGACTAAACTCTAGTGCTGTTGGCTGGTGTCCGCAGCTCACTCTGCATTGTCTCCTACTGTCTTGATATATTAATGGCAGTGACCGCAGGCAAACGCACAATATTGCAAATAAAAAATAAATGCAATTTTCTCTTTTAAATAGGGTTTATTTTCATATACTAACAATTAAGAGGTCAACTACATCGCAGACTAAACTCCAGTGCTGTTGGCTGGTGTCCGCAGATCACTCTGCATTGTCTCCTAGGGTCTTGATATAGTCATGGCAGTGAACGCAGGAAAACGCAAAATAATACAAAAAAGAAAATTGATGCATTTTTCTCTTTTAAATTTAATTTATTTTCATATACTAACAATTAAGAGGTCAACTACATCGCCGAGTAATCTCCAGTGCAGTTAGCTGGCGTTCGTAGCTGTCTCTGCATTTTCTCCTAGAGTTTTCATATAGTAATGGGAGTAACCGCAGGCTAATGCACATTATTGCAATTAAGAAAATAAATGCAATTTTCTCTTCTAAATAGTATTTATTATCATATACCACCAATGAAGGGGTCAACCACGTCGCAGACTCTTGCCTCTTGCCTCTTAGTTTCTTCATATGGTAATGGGAGTGACGGCAGGCAAACACACATCAATGCAAATTAGAAAATAAATGCAATTTTCTCTTTTAAATGGTATTTATTAACGTATACTAACATTTAAGAGATCAATCACATCGCAGATTAAACTCCAGAGTGGTTTACTGGTGTCCGCAGCTCTCTCTGCATTTTCTCCTAGGGTTATATATAGTAATGGCAGTGACTGCAGGCAAACGCACAATAATGCAAATAAGAAAATAGATTCAATTTTCTCTTTTAAATAGTATTTATTTTCATATACTAACAATTAAGATGTCGACCACATCACAGACTAAACTCTAGCTCTGTTGGCTGGTGTCCGCAGCTCACTCTGCATTGTCTCCTAGGGTCTTGATATAGTAATGGCAGTGGCCGCAGGCAAAGGCCCAATATTGGAAATAAGAAAATAAATGTAATTTTCTCTTCTAAATAGCATTTATTATCATATACTACCAATGAAGAGGTCAACCACGTCGCAGACTAAACTCCAGCGCAATTGGCTGGTGTCCGCAGCTCACTCTGCTTTGTCTCCTAGGGTCTTTATATAGTTATGGGAGTGACCGCAGGCATACGAAGAATAATGCAAATAAGGAAATACATGCAATTTTCTCTTTTAAATAGTATTTATTTTCATATACTAACAATTAAGAGGTCAACCATGTCTCAGACCAGACTCCAGCGCAGTTGGCGGGTGTCCGCAGCTATCTCTGCATTGTCTCCTAGTTTCGTCATATGGTAATGGGAGTGATGGCAGGCAAACACGCAACAATGCAAATTAGAAAATAAATGCTATTTTCTCTTTAAATAGTATATTTATCGTATACTAACATTTAAGAGATCAATCACATCGCAGATTAAACTCCAGTGCAGTTTACTAGTGCCCGCAGCTCTCTCTGCATTATCACCTAGGGTACACATATAGTAATGGGAGTGACCTCAATAATGCCTACAAGAAAATAAATACAATTTTCTCTTTTAAATGCAATTTATTACCTAATACTAATAATTAAGAGGTCATT
This sequence comes from Locusta migratoria, assembly GCA_026315105.1. Taxonomy (NCBI): domain Eukaryota; kingdom Metazoa; phylum Arthropoda; class Insecta; order Orthoptera; family Acrididae; genus Locusta; species Locusta migratoria. The sequence continues at coordinate 288,074 of JAOYRU010000267.1, forward strand.
CATATCACAGACTACACTCCAGTGCAGTTGGCTGGTGTCTGCAGCACTCTCTGCATTGACCCCTAGGGTGTTCATATAGTAATGCTAGTGACCGCAGGCAAACGCACAATAATGCAAAAGAGAACATAAATGCAATTTTCTCTTCTAAAAAGTATTTATTATCATGTACTAACAATTAAGTGGTCAACCACTTCGCAGATTAAACTCCACTGCACTTTACTGGTGTCCGCAGCTGTCTCTGCATTGTCTCTTAGGGTTTCATATAGTAATGGGAGTGACAGCAGGCAAACGCACAATAATGCAATTAAAAAAATAAATGCCATTTTTCTCTTTTAAATAGTAATTATTGTCAAATACTAACAATTAACAGATTAACCACATCACAGACTAAACTCCAGTGCAGTTAGCTGGTGTCCGTAGCTCTCTCTGCATTTTCTCCTAGGGCTTTAGTATAGTAATTAAGGTGACTGCAGACAAATGCACAATACTGCAAATAAAAATAAAATGCACATTTCTCTTTGAAATAGTATTTATTATCATATACTAACAATTAAGTGGTCTACTACATCACAGACTAAACTCCAGTGCAGTTGGCTTGTGTCTGCGGCTCACTCTGCATTGTCTCCTCGGGACTTCATATGGTAATGGAAGTGATCACAGGCAAAAGCACAATAATGCAAATATGAAAATAATGCAAATTTTTCTTTTAAATATTATTTTTTTCATATACTAACAATGAAGAGGTCAAACACGTCGCAGACTAAACTCCAGTGAAGTTGGCTGATGAAAGCAGCTCTCTCTGCATTGACTCCTAGGGTCTTCATATAGTAATGGGGATGACCGCGGGCAAACGGACAATAATGCAAATACGAAAATAAATGCAATTTTCTCTTTTAAATAGTGTTTATTTTCATATACTAACAATTAAGAGGACAACCACATCGCAGACTAAACTCCAGTGCTGTTGGCTGGTGTCTGCAGCTCACTCTGCATTGTCCCCTACGGTCTTGATATAGTAATGGCAGTGACCGCAGGAAAATGCAGACTAATGCAAATAAGAAAATAAATGCAATTTTCTCTTTTAAATTGTATTTATTATCATATACTACCAACTAAGAAGTCAACCATATCGCAGACTAAACTCCGTTGCAGTTGGCTGCCGTTCGCAGCTCTCTCGGCATTGGCTTCTAGAGTCTTCATATAGTAATGAGAGTGGCCACAGGTAAATGCACAATAATGCAATTAAGAAAATTGGCTCCTTGGGTCTTCATACAGTAATTGGAGTGACTGCATGCAAACGCACAATAATGCAAATAAGAACATAGATGCAATTTTCTCTTTTAAATAGTATTTATTTTCATATACTAACAATTAAGATGTCAACCAAATCGCAGACTAAACTCTAGTGCTGTTGGCTGTTGTCCGCAGCTCACTCCGCATTGTCTCCTAGGGTCTTGATATATTAATGGCAGTGACCGCAGGCAAACGCACAATATTGCAAATAAAAAAAAATGCAATTTTCTCTTTTAAATAGAGTTTAATTTCATATACTAACAATTAAGAGGTCTACTATATCGCAGACTAGACTCCAGTGCTGTTGGCTGTTGTCCGCAGCTCACTCTGCATAGTCTCCTAGGGTCTTGATATAGTATAAACGCACAATAATGCAAATAAGAAAATAGATGCAATTTTCTCTTTTAAATTGAATTTATTTTCATATACTAACAATTAAGAGGTCAACTACATCGCCGAGTAAACTCCAGTGTAGTTAGCTGGTGTCCGTAGCTGTCTCTGCATTTTCTCCTAGAGTTTTCATATAGTAATGGGAGTGACCGCAGGCAAACGCACATTATTGCAATTAAGAAAATAAATGCAATTTTCTTTTCTAAATAGTATTTATTATCATATACTTCCAATGAAGAGGTCAACTACGTCGCAGACTAAACTCCAGCGCTGTTGGCTGGTGTCCGCAGCTCACTCTGCTTTGTCTACTAGGGACTTTATATAGTTATGAGAGTGACCGCAGGCAAACGCTCAATAATGCAAATAAGAAAATTGATGTAATTTTCTCTTTTAAATAGTATTTATTTTCAAATACTAACAATTAAGATGTCAACCACGTCTCAGACCAAACTCCAGCGCAGTTCGCTCGTGTCCGCAGCTATCTCTGCATTTTCTCTTAGTTTCTTCATGTGGTAATGGGAGTGACGGCAGGCAAACACACATCAATGCAAATTAGAAAATAAATGCAATTTTCTCTTTTAAATGGTATTTATTAACGTATACTAACATTGAGTAGTTTGGGAATGAATGTCTTGCAGGATAATCTCTGCTGCAGCTTTGACAACTCTAAGCCGCGCTTCAGCAGGATCGCTAAGACTTTGATTGTACCACTTTTCATTAATGATATTTTGTCCAATGTCTGCGAACATCAAGACTGGGCTGTGGTACGGACCAACCTGAACAAAAATAAATTTTCCGCCATATCACTGTTTTAGATGAGCTTGAACACTTGAAACTGTTGGTTTGTAATCACATGTGAAGGTCTCTGCATACAAGTCTCTCATGGAAAATTGGTTTTCCTGTCTTGTTTATGCATACATACGCTCCATACCTTCGATAAGGAAGGGTCGGCCTTGTTTACCTCCTGCACCAGTAGATCGCGTCAAGGAGTGCAGTTTTACGTTGCAATGTTTCTGGTACTTATCCTCAGTAGAAACAAGTTCACTTATACATGAAAGACGCCGAAGAATGTGTTGTCCCCATTCACTAGCTTGTCTTGCTTTTTTCACAATCGATTCTTTCACTTCCAGTGTTTTCCTTTGATGGAGTTCATCCTGTAGATGTTTGGGCAATTTTATCTGCTTCTCGAAATATTTCTGACGTTTCTGACTCATTTTTATCGGCATCTGAATTCAGCGTTTTTTCACTGCCAATGTTCCCTCTGCAAGCACTTACCGATGACCCCGAAACAAACATGCGACGGGGGTAGCTCCGACATATTGTAAAACAGAAAGTACTTAAAATGCCACCAAGATCAAGATTTAGACGATTTTTGTTTGAAACAAATCCGAATACGGCTAAGGGCAGACTGGGTGTAGTGGGGAAGGCCTGGGAGGCAAGAAGTTTGGGAGGGAGGACAGAAGCCAGCCAAGGTCGCCGAGGTGACTGAGGCGCTGCAGTATCAGTCTGCATGGCCACTAAGGTCGGGGGTTCGAATCCCCCCTCGGGCATGGATATTTGTGCCATCCTAGTTCGTAAGTAGTTCATAAGTAGTTTGTAAGTTTAGGGACTGATGACCCCGTATTTAAGTCCCATAAGTTCTACAAACATTTGAACATTTGAATATAATTACACCTATTTATATACAATACGTTAATAATCATCGTAAATGAGTAATTCTTCCTTTTTCTTTAACATACACAGCATAAAAGAACTCCAATTCGTCTGGGTCAATTTATTGAATACTCAGTTTTTTCCAAGTTTTCGTTTTTTAACGATAACTAGAAATCTATTGGGCCTATGGACTTCGTTTTGTATGACATTCCCCGTGGGATGATCATTAGAGCCAATATTCTAGCCGAAAGATGACTAAAATCGAAAGATTGAACTTTTTGGAGAAATAAGTCAATTTTTGAAGTCCAATATCTCGGGAACTATTGGACTTACAGGGCTGCGGTTGGGCTTAAATTTTAAAATATTTTATCTACATTAATAGAGGTGTGAGTGACTTTTTGTCAAAAAACCCTTCACTAGTTATAAGCCAAAACGTGAAAAAAGTCCGAAAATTTCGAGGTTTTTTGGCTCTTAAAAGTTACGCAAAAGGATTTCGAAGCTGCAAACTTGGCTTAATACTGCTCTAATATGTCCTAATAACATACCAACAATTCAGCTAATTGCAATTTTTTTGGACCTAAACATACCTGACGACTGACCTATAATGGGAGTGACCGCAAGCAAACGCACAATAATGCAAAAAAGAAAATAAATGCAATTTTCTCTTTTAAATATTATTTATTATCATATACTAACAATTAATAGGTCAACCACATCACAGACTATACTCCAATGCAGCTGGGTGTGGTCAGCATCTCTCTTTGCATTGTCTCCCAGGGTCTTAATATAGTAATAGGAGTGACCGCAGGCGAACGCACAATAATGCAAATAAGAAAATATTTACATTTTTCTCTTTTAAATTGTGTTTAGTATCATATACTAACAATTAAGAAGTCAATCACGTCACAGACTAAATTAAATTGCAGTAGGCTGGTGTCCCCAGCTCTCTCTGCATTATTTCCTAGGGTCTTGAAATAGTAATGGAAGTGACTGCAGGCAAACGAACAATAATGCAAATAAGAAAATAAATGCTATCTTCTCTTATAAAAAGTATTTATTATCATATACTAACAATTACGGGGTCAACCACATCACAGACTAAACTCCATTGCAGTTCGCTGGTGCCCCCAGCTCTCTCTGCATTGTCTCTTAGGGTCTTCTTATAGTAATGGGAGTGACCACAGGCAAATGCACAATAATATGAATAAGAAAATATGCAATTTTCTCCTTTAAATAGTATTTATTATAAAATAATAACAATTACAAGGTCAACCACATTGCAGACTAAACTCCAGTACAGTTGGCTGGTGCCTCTAGCTCTCTCTGTATTGTCCCCTATAGTCTTCATATAGTAATAGGAGTGACCGCAGGCAAAAGCACAATAATGCAAATAAGAAAATTAAAGCAATTTTCTCTTTCAAATAGCTTTTATTATCATATACTAACAAATAAGAGTTCAACCACATCGCAGACTAAACTCGAGTGCAGTTGGCTGGTGTCCGCAGCCCCTCTCTGCATTGTCTCCTAGGGTCTTCATATAGTAATGGCAGTGACCGCAGGTAATCACACAATAATGCAAATAAGAAAATAAATGTAATTTTCTCTTTTAAATAGTATTTATTATGCTATACTACCAATTAAGAGGTCAACCACATCGCAGACTAAACTCCAGTGCAGTTGGCGTGTGTCTGCAATTCTCTCTGCATTGTCTCCTAGGGTCTTCATATAGTAATGGGAGTGACCACAAGCAAAAGCAAAATTATGCAAATAAGAAAATAAATGCAATTATCTCTTTTAAATAGTAATTATTATCATATACTACCAATTAAGAAGTCAACCACGTCACAGACTTAACTCCAGTGTCGTTCGCTAGTGTCCCCAGCTCTCTGTGCATTGTCTCCTATGTTGTTCATATAGTAATGGAAGTACCCGCAGACAAACGCACAAAAATGCAAATAGGAAAATAAATGCAATATTCTCTTTTAAATAGTATTTTTTATCATATACTGTACTAACAATTACGAGGTCAACCACATCGATGACTAAACTCCAGTGCAGTTGGCTGGTGTCCGCAGCTCTCACTGCATTGTCTCCTAGGGTCTTCATATAGAAATGGAAGTGACCGCATGCAAATGCACAATAATGCAAATAAGAAAATAAATGCAATCTTTTCTTTTAAATAGTATTTATTATTATATACTAACAATTAGGAGGTCAACCACATTACAGAGTCTATTCCAGTGCAGTTGGCTGGTGCCCGCAGCTCTCTGTGCATTGTCTCCTAGGGTGTTCATATAGTAATTCGACAGAATGCAAGCAAACGCACAATTATGAAAATAAGAAAATAAATGCAATTATCTCTTTTAAATAGTAATTATTATCATATACTACCAATTAAGAGGTCAACCACATCACAGACTAAACACCAGTGCATTTGGCTGATGTCCGCAGCTCTCTCTGCATTGTCTCCTAGTGTTTCATATAGTAATGGGGGTGACGGCAAGCAAATGCACAATGATGCAAATATGAAAACAAATGCTATTTTCTCCTTTAAATAGTATTTAATATCATATACTAACAATTAGGAAGTCAACCACGTCACAGACTTAACTCCAGTGTAGTGTGCTGGTGTCCTCAGCTCTCTCTGCATTTTCTCCTAGGGTGTTCATATAGTAATGGGAGTGACAGCAGGCAAACACACAATAATGGAAATAAGAAAATAAATGCAATTTTCTCTTTTAAATGTTATTTATCATCATATACTAACAATTAAGAGGTCAAACACAACGCAGACTAAACTTCAGTGCAGTTGGCTTGTGTCTGCAGCTCTCTATGCATTGTCTCCTATGGTCTTAATATATTAATTGGAGTGACCGCAAGCAGACGCACAATTATGCAAAAAAGAAAATAAATGCAATTTTCTCTTTTAAATAGTAATTAATATCATATGCTGGCAATTAAGATTTTCAACCATGTTGCAGACTAACTCCAGTGCATTTGGCTGATGTCCGCAGCTCTCTCTGTATTGTCTCTTAGGGTTTCATATAGTAATGGGAGTGACTGCAGGCAAAAGCACAATAATGAAAATAAGAAAATAAATGCAATCTTCTCCTTCAAATAGTATTTATTATCATATACTAACAATTAAGGTGTCAACCACATTGCAGATTACACTCCAGTGCAGTTGGCTTGTGTCCGCAGCTCTCTCTCAATTGTCTCCTATGGTCTTCATATAGTAATGGCAGTGACCGCAGGTAGACGCACAAAAATGCAAATAAGAAAATAAACGAAATTTTCTCTTTTAAATAGAATTCATTATTATACACTAACAATTAGTAGGTCAACCACATCGCAGACTAAACTCCAGTGCAGTTGGTTGGTGTCTTTAGCTCTCTCTCTATTGTCTTGTAGGCTTTTCATATGGTAATGGGAGCGACCGCAGGCAAACGAACAGTAATGCAAATAAGATAATAAATGCAATTTTCTCTTTTAAATATTATTTATTATGATAAACTAACAATTAAGAGGTCAACCACATCGTAGACTATACTCCAGTGCAGTTGTCTGGTGTCCGCAGCTCTCTCTGCATTTTCTCTTAGGGTCTTCATATAGTAATGGGAGTGATGGAAGGCAAAAGCACAATAATGCAAATAAGAAAATAAATGCAATCTTCTCATTTAAATACTATATATTATCATATACTATCAATTAACGGGTAGACCACATCGCAGACTATACTCCAGTGCAGTTGGCTGGTGCCTGCAGCTCTCTCTGTATTGTCTCGTAGGGTTTTTATTTAGTAAAGGGAGTTACCGAAGGTAAGCGAACAATAATGCAAATAAGAAAATAAATGCAACTTTCTCTTTTTAATAGTATTTATTACCATATACTACGAATTAGGAGGTCAACCACATCGTAGACTAAACTCCATTGCATTTAACTCATGTCCGCAGCTCTCTCTGCATTGTCTCCTAGGGTCTTGACATAGTAATGTAAGTGATTGCAGGCAAATGCACAATCATGCAAATAAGGAAGTAAATGAAATCTTCTCTTTTAAATAATATTTATTATCATATACTAACAATCAAGAAGTCAATCACGTCACAGACTAAACTCCAGTGCAGTTGCCTGGTGTCCCCAGCTCTCTCTGCATTGTCTCCTAGAGTCTTCATATAGTATTGGGAGTTACGGCAGTCAAACGAAAAATAATGCAAATAAGAAAATAAATGCAATCTTCTCTTTTAAATAGTGTTTATTATCATATACTACGGGTTTTGAGGTCAACCATATCGCCGACTGACCTCCAGTGCAGATACCTGATGTCCACATCTCTCTCCGCATTGTCTCATAGGGTGTGACCGCAGGCAAACGCACAATATTGAAAATAAAAAAAATAAAAATGCATTTTTCTCTTTTAAATAGTATTTATTATCATACACATAAATTAAGATGTCAAACACGTCACAGACTAAACTCCCGTGCAGTTGGCTGGTGTCCGCAGCTATATCTGCATTGTTTCCTAGGGTCTTCATATAGTAATGGGAGTGACCGCAGGCAAACGCACAATAATAAAAATAAGAAAATAAATGCAATTTTCTCTTTTAAATAGTATTTATTATCATATACTCACAATTAAGAGGTTAACCAAAGCGTAGACTAAACTCCATTGCAGTTGGCTAGTGTCCACAGCTCTCTGTGCATTGTCTCCTAGGGTCTTCATGTAGTAATGGGAGTGACCGCAAGCAAACACACAGTTATGCAAAAAAGGAAATAAATGTAATTTTCTCTTTTAAATAGTAATTGTTATCATATACTACCATTTAAGATGTCAACCACGTCACAGACTATACTAAAGGGCATTTGGCTGATGTCTGCAGCTCTCACTGTATGGTCTCCTAGGGTTTCATATAGTAATGGGAGTGACCGCAGGCAGACACACAATAATGCAAATATGAAAATAAATGCTATTTTCTCTTTTAAATAGTATTTATTATCATATACTACAAATTAAGAAGTCAACCACATCGCAGACTAAACCTGAGTGCAGTTTGCTGGTGTCCGCAGCTCTCTCAGCAATGTCTCCTAGGGTCTTCATATAGTAATGGAAGTGACCCCAGGTTAACACACAATAATGCAAATAAGGAAATGAATGCTATTTTCTCTTTTAAATAGAATGTATTATTATACACAAACAATTAGGATGTCAACCACATCGCAGACTAAACTCCAGTGCAGTTGGCTGGTGTCCTTAGCTGTCTCTGTATTGTCTCGTTGGGTTTTCATATGGTAATGGGAGTGATCGCAGGCAAATGAACAATAATGCAAATAAGAAAATAAATGCAACCTTCTCTTTTAAACATTATTTATTATCATATACTGACAATTAAGAGGTCAACCACATCACAGACTAATCTCGAGTGCAGTTCCCTGGTATCTGCAGGCCTCTCTGCATTGTTTCCTAGGGTCTCCATATAGTAATGGGAGTGACCGCAGACGCATGCAAAATAATGCAAATCAGAAAATAAATGCAATTGTCTCCATTAAATAGTATTTATTATCATATACTACCAAGAAAGAGATCAACCACATCACAGACTAAACTCCAGTGCAGTTGGCTTGTCTTTGTAGCTCTCTCGGCATTGTCTCCTATGGTCTTCATATAGTAATGGAAGTGACGGCAGGAAAACGCACAATAATGCAAATAAGGAAATAAATGCTTCTTTCTCCTTTAAATGTTGTTTATTATCATATACTAACAATTAGAAGTCAACCACTTCACAGACTTAACTCCAGTGTAGTTCGCTGGTGTCCGCAGCTCTCTCTGCATTGACTACTATGGTGTTCATGTAGTAATGGGATTGATCGCAGGGAAATGCACAATAATGCAAATAAGAAAATAGATGCAATTTTCTCTTTTAAATAGTATTTCTTATCATATACTCTCAATTAAGAGGTCAACCAATTCGCAGACTAATCTCCGTTGCAGTTGGCTGGTGTCCGCAGCTCTCTCTCCATTGTCTCCTAGGGTCTTTATGTAGTAATGGAAGTGTCCGCAGGGAAACGCACAACAATGCAAATAAGAAAATAAATGCAATTTTCTCTTTTAAATAGTATTTATTATCATATACTAACAATTAAGAGGTCAACCACATCGCAGACTACACTTCAGTGCAGTTTGCTTGTGTCTGCAGCTCTCTCTGCATTGTTTACTAGGGTCTTCATGTAGTAATGGGAGTGACCGCAAGCAAACACACAATAATGAGAAAAAGAAAATAAATGAAATTTTTTCTTTTAAATAGTAATTACTATCATATACTACTAATTAAGATGTCAACCACGTCGCAGACTAAACTCCAGTGCAGTTGGCTGGTGTTCGTAGCTCTCTCTGCATTGTCTCCTAGGTTCTTCATATAGTAATAGGAGTGATGGCAGGCTAACGCACAATAATGCAAATAAAAAAATAATTGCAATTTTCTCTTTTAAATATTATTTAATATCATATACTAACAATTAAGAGGTCAACCACATCATAATCTATACTCCAGTGCAGTTGGCTGGTGGCCGCAGCCCTCTCTGCATTGTCTCCTACGATCTTCATATATTAATGGGACTGCAGGCAAACACACAATAATGCAAAACAGAAAATAAATGCAATTATCTGATTTAAATGTTATTTATTATCATATACTAACAATTACAAGGTCAACCACATCACAGACCATACTCCAGTTTAGTTGGCTGGTGTCCCCAGCTCTCTCTGGATTGTCTCCTAGGGTGTTCATATAGTAATGGAAGTGTCGGCAGGCAAACGCACAATAATGTAAATAAGAAAATAAATGCAATTTTCTCTTTTAATAGTAATTATTATCATATACTACGAATTAGGAGGTCAACAACATCGTAGACTAAACTCCACTGCATTTGGCCATGTCTGCAGCACTCTATGCATTGTGCCCTAGGGCTTTAAATAGTAATGGAAGTGACTGCAGGCAAACGCACAATAATGCAAATAAGAAAAGAAATGCAAACTTCTCTTTTAAATATTATTTATTATTATATACTAACAATTACGAGGTCAACCACATCGCAGACTATACTCCAATGAAGTTGGCTGGTGTCTGCAGCTCTCTCTGAATTGTCTCCTAGGGTCTTCACATATTAATGGGAGTGACCGCAAGCAAAGGCACAATAGTGCAAATAAGAAAATATATGCATTTTTCTCTTTTAAATAGTATTTATTATCATAGACTCACAATTAGGTGGCCAAACACATCGCAGTCTAAATTCCAGTGCAATTGGCTGGTATCCACAGGTCTCTCTGCATTCCCCTCAGGGGCTCAGCATTAATTTGCTGAGTACGGGCTTGGCGAACCCGGGGTCCTGAGCTGTGGGCTGTGTCGCGCCAACAGTCCTCTACACCGTAAGCTCTGTGCGTGCCTCAACGACCATCGTTTGGCGCGACGGTGGAACGTTGTACGTTTCAGAGCCCGGGGATCTTGGCTTAATCGCCCGGGTTGCGAGGACGGTACAAACCTCTCTAAAAAAACCCTCAATCTGAAGGTGTGCTACGTGCCGAGGAGATGCATGGCTGTTGAGGTTGAACAGCCGCCTGCGAGCAACCTCTGAGGAACCTGCCGCACCTCAGTTGTACAAGGCTTACCCAGGCAAGCGGGGCTCTGCCTGGGTGGACCTTTAGTTCCCTAGCTGCTCGTGGGACAGACATGAAACGAGCAATAAATAGCGTGGGCGGTCGCAAAAACGCCGTCTCTAAGAGAGGAAGAGTTGCTTATAATGCAGCGACGTATGATTCCCGAACATTCCCTTCCCTGGCCATCCCTTGGGAGGAACGGCGGGCTAAAGAGAGGGATGAGTCTTACTCTCCGAAGTATTTCGTTTGCAGCAGAACGGATGGGGAAACCTTCATGTCAACGAAACCACTTTTCTTCGTTGAACACCTTGAAGATAAGTTTGGTGAAGTCTCGGGTATGTCGAAAATGAGGAGCGGTTCGGTACTGATCGAAACAGCGTCATCCGCCCAATCGCAAACATTACTTGCTTGTGATAAGCTTGGTGACGTTCCGGTCAGTATAACACCTCACAAATCGCTGAACATGATCCAGGGACTTATCTACCATAGAGACCTTCTTTTACAGTCGGATGACGAGCTACGCGCCAACCTAGAGCGACGGGGTGTCCACTTCGTCCGGCGCGTGCATAGGGGTTCGAAGGATAATAGGGTAGCCACCGGTGCTTTCATCTTGGCCTTTGACGGCGATACATTGCCCGAAAAGGTCAAGGTTATGGTCTACCGGTGTGATGTAAAGCCTTATATTCCTCCCCCTATGTGCTGCTTTAAATGCTGGAAATTCGGACATATGTCCTCCAGATGTAATTCCAGCCCCACATGTAGGGAATGCGGGCGTCCATCACACCCGGACGCTCCGTGTACTCCTCCACCTATTTGTGTAAACTGTGGGCAGCAACATCCACCCTGTTCTCCAGACTGTACTGTGCTCCGCAAAGAGCGGAAGATTATGGAAATAAAGACCCTGGATCGACTGACACATACCGAGGCGCGTAAGAAATATGAACGGCTTCACCCGGTTTCTCTGACAACGCCTTTTGCTGCTGTTGCATTATCACCACCTCTTCGGTTATCTACCTTGCAGCAACCATCTGTGGGCCCAAAGGGCCATCAAAGCTCATCTGCCCCCGTCAAGGTCGGGGGCACTCCTCTCACTGCCCCCCCCCCCCCCCACTACCACCTGAGGGGGCCAGTCCACCACTAACATCGGGGACACCAGTCCCTACCTCCCAGCCGGAGAAGGAGCAGCCTCCTCCGGCTCCCCTCTCTCGGAAGGGGTCACTTGGGGCACTCCCTTCCGAGGCTTCTCTTAGTGATCCAGCGGATCCCAGCCACAGGCGGAAGGATCCCAAACCTATTGGTAGAAGGGGTTCCCGCTCTTCCTTCACCACTGATGCCACTATAGAGAAGCCCTCCCGGCCCTGCAAACCTAAGAGCCAGCAAGAGGGACGGAAAAAGAAGACCAAAGAGTCTTCGGTGGCTCTACAGCCACCTGCCACCTCATCTTCTGCATCGGACGATGAGGTACAGATCCTCGCATCACGTGAGGATCTTGCACTTACTGCCTCTCCAGAACGCATGATCCTGGATTCTGAATGTTCCAAATGGGCGGCAGCAGATGAACTCATGCAATAGTGTTATTTATACTTCACATCATGGCCTTTAAAGTCATGCACCATCAAATTCTCCAGTGGAATTGCGGCGGTTTTTTCCACCACCTGGCTGAGCTGCAACAGCTAATGTGCCAACTCCCTTTGCTCTGCATACCGTTGCAGGAAACGTGGTTTCCTGCCCAGAAGACACCTGCCCTACGTGGCTACCGGGGCTTTTTTAAAAATCGTCCTTTCTGTGACAGGGTCTCCGGAGGTGTGTGCCTCTATGTCCTTGCCACTGTCCCCAGTACAGTTGTGCCCCTCACCACGAATCTCGAGGCAGTGGCTGTTAGGATCAGAGCAAGGCAGTAACTAACGATCTGTTCCCTCTACCTACCGCCAGATGAGATTGTTTGTCTTGCTGACCTTGGTGCCTTGATCTCTCAACTTCCCCCACCGTTTCTCCTTTTGGGGGATTTTAATGCCCACTACCCGATGTGGGGTGGGATGCAGACTTCGGCGCGTGGTAGGGATGTGGAGATGCTCCTGACACAGCAGAACCTTTGCCTTCTGAACACGGGTGCTCCGACGCACTTCAGCGTAGCTCATGGCACATACTCGGCCATCGACCTGTCCATTTGTAGCCCGAGCCTTCTCCCTCATCTGAATTGGACTGTGCATGATGATCTCTGTGGCAGCGACCATTTTCCCATCTTTCTGTCGCTCCCAGAGACTCAAGTCGCAAACCGGCTGCCTCATTGGTCGCTTCATATGGCTGACTGGCCGGCACATGCTTCAGCTGCAGTGGTTACGACTCCACTTTCGGCTGACATTGAAGTGGCTGTCCAGCAAGTCACAAAGGCCATAGTTTCCGCCGCCGAAAAAACTGTTCCAACCGCATCCGCGTCACTTAGACGTAAGTCGGTCCCTTGGTGGACACAGGAGATCGCTGAGGCCATTCGGGAACGTCGGCGTGCGCTCCAGCGACACCGGCGACACCCTTCTCTAGAGAACCTCATCGCCTTTAAACGTCTCCGTGCACGGGCTCGGCGACTGATTCTGCAGAGTAAGAAGGATTCCTGGGAGAGGTTTGTAGCCTCCATCGGCACTCGCGCCTCCCCTTCTTGGGTCTGGACCCAAGTACGGCGCCTCTTCGGGTATCGCCCACCGCCTGGAATCCCATCGCTCACCATTCAGGGTGCTCTCTGCACTGACCCACAAGCCATAGCTGAGTGCATGGCAGATCACTATGCCCGTTGCTCTGCAACTGAAACATACAGTGCAAACTTCCGCACCTTCAAAGAGAGGGTCGAGCGGCAGCAGTTGTCATTCCGCACACGCCGCCAGGAACTTTACAACGCCCCGTTTAGCGAGTGGGAGCTTCAAACCGCTCTGGCTGCGTGCCCTGATACATCTCCAGGACCAGATCGAATACACAGTCAGTTCCTCCGTCACCTTTCAGCTGAGTTTCACCATCACCTTCTCTCCCTGTTCAACCGTATCTGGGCAGATGGGGTTTTCCCATCGCAGTGGCAGGAAAGCACCGTGATCCCGGTGTTGAAACCTGGAGCAGATCCATTGGTGGCTGATAGTTATCGCCCAATCAGCCTTATCAATGTGCTCTGCAAGCTACTCGAGCGAATGGTGAGTCGGCGGCTGATGTGGCTCCTTGAAGACCGCGAACTTCTTGCTCCACAACAAGGGGGATTCCGTCAAGGCCGTTCCGCCATTGACAACCTTGTCTCGCTGGAATCGGCTATTCGCACTGCCTTCACCAGGCGCGAACATCTCATTGCGGTCTTCTTCGATCTCCGTAAGGCTGACGATACAACCTGGCGCCATCATATTCTGGTTACACTGCATGGTTGGGGTCTGAGGGGCTCCCTTCCAGTTTTTATATGGAACTTTTTATCGACCCGCTATTTTCAAGTTCGTGTAGGCACCTGTCTCAGATCTCCTCATATCCAGGAGAATGGTGTCCCACAGGGATCTGTTCTCAGTGTTCCCCTCTTCCTGATTGCCATAAATGGTCTAGCAGCAGCGGTTGGGTCATCAGTTTCCTCCTCCCTATTTGCGGATGATTTTTACCTTTATTTCAGCTCCGCCACAATCGGTGTCGCTGAACGGCGGCTGCAGGGAGCCATTAGAAAGGCAGAGTCATGGGCCTCAGCCCACGGTTTCCACTTCTCGGGTTCTAAGACCCGAGTAATGCACTTCTGTCGTCGTCGGGCACTTCACCTCGATCCAGAGCTGTACCTAGGTAATGAACGTCTTCGTGTTGAAGAAACGCACCGCTTCCTCAGTATGGTTTTTGATGCCTGGCTGACTTGGCAGCCGCACCTCCGTCAGCTGCGACAGAAATGCTGGAAACATCTGAATATCCTCCGCTGTCTTGGCCACACGGCTTGGGGAGCATCACGCCCAACTCTTCTCCAGCTATACAAGGCCCTCATACAATCGCTCCTGGACTACGGGAGTATTGTGTATGACTCTGCAGCGCCATCAGCACTGCAGGTATTGGACCTGGTCCTCCATAGTGGTGTCCGTTTGGTGACAGGGGCCTTTCGCACGAGCCCGGTGACAAGTCTGCTAGCCGAAGTAGGGGTTCCACCCCTGCGTTTCCGCCGGCAGCGCTTACTAGCTTCTTATGCTGCCCATGTACACGCCTTACCCCACCATCCCAATTACAGGCTTCTCTTTCCGGATGTTGACCTCCCTTTTCCACGACGGCGGCCAAGGTCGGGTCTCCCGATTTCGGTCCGTGTTCGATCCCTTCTCTCCTCTCTTGAATCCCTTCCTATTCCTCCCGCTTTTCACTACTCTTCCCGTGCTCCTCCTTGGTCTGTACCACATCCGCAGCTTCGGTTAGACTTGTCCCGTGAGTGTAAAACCTCTGTTGCACCGTTGACTCTCCGCCGCCAATTTCAGGCGATACTGAGTTCTTTCCACGGCGCCGACGTTGTATACACAGACGGGTCTCTCGTGGATGGCCGTTGTGGGTATGCCTACACCCATAATGAGGACATAGAACAACACGCCTTACCCAGTGGGAGTAGTATATTCACTGCAGAGCTGATCGCTATTTGTCAAGCACTTGAGCATCTTATAGCCTGTCCCGGGGAGTCTTATGTTATCTGCAGCGACTCCCAGGGCAGCTTGCAAACTCTTGACCAGTGCTTGCCAAAACACCCCCTGGTGCGGTCCATCCAGGACTCTATTAAACTTCTCGTCCAGTCTGGCCACACTGTGACCTTCGTTTGGACCACTGGACACGTTGGAATTCCGGGAAACGAACGCGTAGATCGACTGGCTAAGCAGGCTATTACTTCCAGCCTCTTAGAAATTGGCGTTCAAGAGAGGGACCTCCGATTAGAGTTCCACCAGAAGGTGCTTGGGCTTTGGAACACTGAGACTCACCTGCCCCAAATAAGCTCCTTGCAGTGAATCATTCAACAGCTCCGTGGAAGTCCTCCCTGAGGGCCTCTCGGAAGGAGTCAGTCGTCCTTTGTTGTCTGCGTATTGGTCATACGTGGATGACACATGGCCATCTACTTCGACGGGAGGATCCTCCACAGTGTTGCTGTGGCACTTTATTGACAGTGGTCCACATCCTGGTGGACTGTCCCCTTTTAGCTGATTTACGACAGTCCTTTGACTTGCCAGCTGCGCTTCCTTTTATTCTGGGTGACGACGCTGTTACAGCTGATCGTGTTTTACGTTTTATCCGTGAAGCTGGGTTTTACCATTTGATATAACGGTGGGTTCCTTAGCCTGAACTCTCAGGCACCCATCTCTCACAACCTTTTACCCTTCTTATTTTGTGTTGTCTACCCTGCTTTTATTGGTATGTTTTAGAATGTGCAGAGTGGCTGGCTCATCCTTTATTATCCTCGCGATCAGCCAGCCACAACATTCTGCTGTAACTTTTTAGTCCAATTATTTTTCTTTTAGTCCAATTATTTTCTTTACTCTTTGAGTTTTCTTCCTTGCGTGTCGTGACCTCAATCCTCCTTGTCATTGTGTACCCATTGTGCTTTCTATTTTTTGTGTTTCAATGATCGTTTTTTCATCTTGCTATACACCGCGTTGACTTTGCTTGCAACAGGGGACTGATGACCGTGCAGCCTAGTCCCCTCTAAACAACAACAACAATCTCTCTGCATTGTCTTCTAGGGTCTTCATATAGTAATGGGAGTGAACGCAGGCAATCGCACAATAATGCAAATATGAAAATAAATGCAGTTTTCTGTTTAAAATAGTATTTATTATCATATACAAACAATAAAGAGGACAACCACATGGCCAAGTAACCTCCAGTGCAGTTGGCTTGTGTCCGCAGCTCTCTCTGCATTGTCTCCTAGTTTCTTCATATAGTAATGGGAGTGACCGTAGGCAAACGCAGAATAATGCAAATAAGAAAATGAATGCAATTTTCTCTTTTAAATAGTATTTATTATCATATACCACCAATTAGGAGGTCGAACAAATCGTAGACTAAATTCCAGTGCAGGTGGCTGGTGTCCGCAGCTCTCTCTGCAATGTCTCCTAGGGTCTTCATATAGTAATGGGAGTGACCGTAGGCAAACGCAGAATAATGCAAATAAGAAAATGAATGCAATTTTCTCTTTTAAATAGTATTTATTATCATATACCACCAATTAGGAGGTCGAACAAATCGTAGACTAAATTCCAGTGCAGGTGGCTGGAGTCTGCAGCTCTCTCTGCAATGTCTCCTAGGGTCTTTATATAGTAATGTGTGTGACCGCAGACAAACGAACATTACTGCAAATAAGAAAATAAATGCAATTTTCTCTTTTAAATATTATTTATTATCATATACTAACAATTAGGAGATCAACCACATTGCAGACTAAACTCCAGTGGTGTTGGCTGGTGACCTCAGCTCTCTCTGTATTGTCTCGTAGGGTTTTCATATAGTAATGGGAGTGACTGCAGTCAAACGAACATCAATGCAAATAAGAAAATTAGTGCAAATTTCTCTTTTGAATCGTGTTTATTATCATATACTAACAAATAAGAGGGCAACCACATCGCAGACTAATCTCCAGTGCAGTTGGCTGGTGTCCGCAACACTCTCTGCATTTCTTCCTAGGGTTTTCATATAGTAATGGGTGTGATCGCAGGCAAACGCATAATAATGCAAATAAGAAAATAAATGCAATCTTCTCTTTTAAATAGTATTTATTATCATATACTAAAAATTAAGGGGTCAACCACATCGCAGACCAACTGCAGTTGGTAGGTGACTGCAGCTCTCTCTGTGTTGTCTCGAAGCGTTTTCATATAGTAATGGGAGTGACCACTGGCAAACGAACAATAATGCAACTAAGAAAGTAAATGGAATTTTATCTTTTAAATCTTATTTATTATCTTATACTAGCAATTAAGAGGTCAACCATGTCGCAGACTAAACTCCAGTGCAGTTGGCTGGTGTCCATAGCTCTCTCTGTATTGTATCCTATGGTCTTCATATAGTAATGGGAGTGAACGCAGGCAGACGCACAATAATTCAAATAAGAAAATGAAAGCAATTTTCTCCTTCAAATATTATTTTTTATCATATACTAACCATTAAGAGGTCAACCACATTGCAGGCTAAACTCCAGTGCAGTTGGCTGTTGTCCGTAGCACTCTCTGCATTGTCTCCTAGTTTTTTCATATAGTTATGGTTGTGACGGCAGGCAATAGCACGATAATGCAAATAAGAAAATAAATGCAATTTTCTCTTTTAAATAGTATTTATTATCATATACTACCAATTAAGAGGTCAACCACGTCGGAGACTAAACCCCAGTGCATTGGGCTGGTGTCTGCAGCTCTCTCTGAATTGTCTCCTGGGGTCTTCATATAGTAATAGGAATGACCCCAGGCAAATGCACAATAATTTAAAAAAAGCAATTTTCTCTTTTAAGTAGTATTCATTTTCATATACTAACAATTAAGAGGTCAACCACTTCGCCGACTAACCTCCAGTGTAGTTAGCTGGTTTCCGCATCTCTCTCTGCAGTGTCTCCTAGGGTCTTCATATAGTGATGGGAGTGACCGCAGGCAAAGGCACAATAATGCAAATAAGAAAATAACTGCATTTTCTCTTTTAAATAGTATTTATTTTCATATACTCACAATTAGGAGGTCAACCTCATCGCAGACTAAACAATTGTGAAGTTGGCTGGTGTCCGCAGCTCCCTCTGCATTGTCTGCTAGGGTCTTCATATAGTAATGGGAGTGACCGCAGGGAAACGCACAATAATGCAAATAAGAAAATAAATGCAATTTTCTCTTTTAAATAGTATTTATTGTCATATACTACCAATTAAGAGGTCAACCACATCACAGAATAAACTTCTGTGCAGTTGGCTTTTGTCTGTAGCTCTCTCTGCATTGTCAGCTAGGGTCTTCATATAGTAATGGGAGTGACAGCAAGCACTCGCACATTTATGCAAATAAGAAAATAAATGCTATTTTCTCTTTTAAATAGTATTTATTATCATATACTATCTATTAAGAGGTCAACCACATCGCCGTCTAACGTCCTGTGCAGTTAGCTGCTGTCCGCAGCTCTTACTGCATTGTCTCCTAGGGTCTTCATATAGTAATGGGAGTGAGCGCAGGCAAAGGCACAATAATGCAAAAAAGAAAATAAATGCAATCTTCTCTTTTAAATAGTATTTATTATCATAAACTAAAAATTAAGGGTCAACCTCATCGCAATTTTCTCTTTTAAATAGTATTTATTATCATATACTAACAATTAAGAGGTCAACCACGTCGCAGACTAAACTCCCGTGCATTTGGCTGGTGTCCGCAATTCAATCTGAATTGTCACCTAGGGTCTTCATATATTAATGGGAGTCCCACAGGCAAATACACGATAATGCGAATAAGAAAATAAATGCATATTTCTCTTTAAAATAGCATTTAGTATCATGTTGTTGTTATGGTCTTCAGTCCGGGGACTGGTTTGATGCAGCTCTCCACCCTACTCTATCCTGAGCAAACCTTATCATCTCCTCATAAGAACGACAACCCACATCCACTTGAATCTGCTTACTATACGCGTCACTTGGTCTCCCTCTGCGATTTTTCCCCCACACACCTTCAATGCTAAATTTACGAATCCTCGATGTCTAAGAATGTGTCCCACCAAGCAATCCCTTATTTTAGTCAGGGTGTGCCAAAAATTCCTTTTCTCACCAATTCTGTTAAGTACCTCTTCATTAGTTACGAGATCTACCCACCTAATCTTCAGCATTCTTCTGTAGCACCACATTTCAAAAGCCTCTATCCTGTTCCTGTCCGCACTGCTTATCGTCAATGTTTCACTCCCATACAAGGCAACACTCCACACAAATGTCTTCAGAAAAGACTTCCTTACACTTAAATTAATATTCGATGTTAGCAAATTTCTCTTTTTCAAAAATGCTTTTCTTCCCATTGCCAGTCTGCATTTTATATCCTCTGTATTGTGACCATCACATGTTATTTTACTACCCAAGTAACAAAACTCATCTACCACCTTCATTGTTTCTTTACCTAATCTAGTTCCTTCAGCATCACCTGATTTTCTAAGACCGCATTCCATTATTTTTGTTTTGCTCTTGTTAATGTTCATTTTATACGCTCTCTTCAACACACTGTAAATTCCATTCAACTGCTCTTCCAGGTCCTTTGCTGTATCTGACAGAATTACAATGTCATCAGCTAAACGCAATGTTTTTATTTCTTCCCCCTGAACTTTAATTCCTTTTCCAAATTTTTCCTTGCTTTCCTTGCTTTCCTTCACCACCTGCTCGATGTACAAATTAAATAGCATCGGAGAAAGGCTACAACCCTGTCTTACTCCCTTCCCAAATGATGCTTCCGTTTCATTTACTGCATTTTTATATTTTCTCCTTTCATCAATTAATTTTAGTATCTCCTGTGTTATCCAAGAACGTTTTGTAGGTCTTGCCTTTCTACCTATTTTGTCCTCTGCTGCCTTCACTATTTCATCTCTCAATGCTACCCATTCCTCTTCTACTGTTTTATTTCCCCCTGTTTCTGTCAATTGGTGCCCAAATCTCCCTCCGAATTTCTCCAGAACTTCAGGTTCCTTCAATTTATCTAAGTCCCATCTCCTTATTTTCCTACCTTTCTGCAGATTTTTCAGTTTCAGCCTACAGTTCATGACTAACAAGTTATGGTCAGAGTCTATATCTGCACCTGGGTATGTTTTAGAGTTTATCACCTGGTTCCGGAATCTATGTTTTACCATTATAAAATCTATCTGATACCTTCTGGTGTCTCCTGGTCTCTTCCATGTATACAACCTTCTTTTGTGATTCTTAAACCATGTGTTTGTTATGATTAAATCATGTTCCGTGCAAAACTCTATCAGGCGACTTCCTCTTTCATTCCTTCTGCCCGGTCTATATTCACCTACTATTTTTCCTACTCTTCTTTTTCCTACTACCGAATTCCAGTCTCCCATCACAATTAAGTTTTCGTCTCCCTTAACTGTCTGGTTAATTTCCTTTAGCTCCTCGTATATTTCTTCGATTTCCTCCTCATCGGCAGAGCTAGTTGGCATATAAACCTGTACTACTGTTGTCGGTGTTGGCTTCGTATCTATCTTGATAATGATAATGCGATCACTGTGCTGCTTGTAGTAGTTTACCCGCATTCCTATCTTCTTATTCATTATCAGTCCTACTCCTGTGATACCCCCAACTGATTTTGTATTTACAATCCTGTACTCACCTGACCGCAGGCAAACGCACAATACTGAAAATAAGAAAGTAAATGCATTCTATGCTTTTAAATAGTATTTATTATCATATACTAACAATTAAGAGGTCTACCACATCGCAGACTAAACTCCAGTGCAGTTCTCTGGTGTCCGCAGCTCTCTCTGCATTGTCTCCTAGGGTCTTCATACAGTAATTTGAGTGACCGCAGGCAAAAGCACTATAATGCAAATAAGAAAATAAATGCAATTTTATCTTTTAAATAGTATTTATGATCATATACTACCAATTAAGAGGTCAACCATGTCAGAGACAAAACTCCAGTGCATTGGGCTGGTGTCCACAGCTCTCTCTGCATTGTCCCCTAGGGTCTTCATAAAGTAATAGGAATGACCGCAAGCAAACGCACAATAATAAAATAAAAACAATTTTCTCCTTTAAATAGTATTTACTATCATATACTAACAATTAAGAAGTCAACCACATCGCAGACTAAACCACAGTGCAGTTGGCTGGTGTCGGCTGCTCTCTCTACATTGTCTCATAGGATTTCATTTAGCAATGGAAGTGACCGCAAGCAAACGCACAATAATGCAAAGAAAAAAATAAATGCAATCTTCTCTTTTAAATAGTATTTACTATCATAAACTAACAACTAAGGGGTCAACCTAATCACAATTTTCTCTTTTAAATAGCTTTTAGTATGATATACTAACAATAAAGAAGTCAACCACGTCACACACTAAACTCAAGTGCAGTTGGCTGGCTTCCGCAGCTCTCTTTGCATTGTCTTCTAGGGTCTTGATATAGTAATGTGAGTGAACGCAGGTAAACGTACAATAATGCAAATAAGAAAATAAAAGCAATTTCCTCTTCTAAAAAGTATTTATTGTCATATACTAACAATTAAGAGGTCAACCACATTGCAGACTAAACTCCTGTTCAGTTGGCTGGTGTCAGCAGCTCTCTCTGCATTGTATCTTAGTGTTTTCATATAGTAATGATTGTGAACGCTGGCAAACACACAATAATGGAAATAAGAATATAAATGCTATTTTCTCATTTAATTAGTATTTTTTATCATAATGTATCAATTAAGAAGTCAACCACGTTACAGACTAACCTCCAGTGCATGTGGCTGGTTTCCGCAGCTCTCTCTTCATTTTCTTCTACGGTATTCATATAGTAATGGGCGTGAACACAGGAAATCACACAATAATGCAAATATGAAAAAAAATGCAATTTCTGTTTTAAATAGTATTTATTATCATATACAAACAATTAAGAGGACAACCACATGCCTAACTAACCTCCAGTGCAGGTAGCTGGTGTCCGCATCTCCCTCAGCATTGTCACCTAGGGTCTACATATATTAATGGGAGTGACCGCAGGCAAACGCAGAATTATGCAAATAAGAAAATAAATGCAATTTCCACTTATAAATAGTATTTAATATCATATACTTCCAATTAAGAGGTCAACCACGTCGCAGACTAAACTCCAGTGCATTTGGCTGGTGTCCCTAGCTGTCTCTGGATTGTCTCCTAGGGTCTTCATATAGTAATGGGAGTGAACGCAGGCAAACGTACAATAATGAAAATAAGAAAATAAATGCAATTTTCTCTTCTAAAAAGTGTTTATTGTCATATACTAACAATTAAGAGGTCAACCACATCGCAGCTCTTTGCAGCTCTCTCGGCATTGTCTCCTATGGTCTTCATATAGTAATGGAAGTGACGGCAGGAAAACGCACAATAATGCAAATAAAGAAATAAATGCTATTTCCTCCTTTAAATAGTATTTATTGTCATATACTAACAATTAGAAGTCAACCACTTCACAGACTTAATCCCAGTGTAGTTCGCTGGTGTCCGCAGCTCTCTCTGCATTGACTACAAGTGCGTTCATGTAGTAATGGTTTTGACCGAAGGAAACGCACAATAATGCAAATAAGAAAATAGATGCAATTTTCTCGTTTAAATAGTATTTCTTATCATATACTCTCAATTAAGAGGTCCACCAATTCGCAGACTAATCTAAACTGCAGTTGGCTGGTGTCCGCAGCTGTCTCTCCATTGTCTCCTAATGTCTATATGTAATAACGGAAGTGACCGCAGGGAAACGCACAATAATGCAAAGAAGAAAATAAATGTAATTTTCTCTTTTAAATATTATTTAATATCATATACTAACAATTAAGAAGTCAACCACGTCATAATCTATACTCCAGTGCAGTTGGCTGGTGTCCGCAGCTCTCTCTGCATTTCTCCTACGATCTTCATATATTAATGGGACTGACTGCAGGCAAACGCACAATAATGCAAAAAAGAAAATAAATGCAATTATCTGATTTAAATGTTTTTTATTATCATATACTAACAATTACGAGGTCAACCACATCACAGACCATACCCCAGTTTAGTTGGCTGGTGTCCCCAGCTCTCTCTGGATTGTCTCCTAGGGTGTTCATATAGTAATGGAAGTGTCGGCAGGCAAACGCACAATAATGCAAATAAGAAAATAAATGCAATTTTCTCTTTTAATAGTATTTATAATCATATACTATGAATTAGGAGGTCAACCACATCGTAGACTAAACTCCACTGCATTTGATCATGTCCGCAGCTCTCTCTGCATTGTCCCCTAGGGTTTCAAATAGTAATGGAAGTGACTGCAGGCAAACGCACAATAATGCAAATAAGAAAATAAATGCAAACTTCTCTTTTAAGTAGTATTTATTATCATATACTAACAATTAAAAGGTCAACCACATCGCAGACTAAACTCCAGTGCAGTTGGCTGTTGACTGCAGCTCTCTCTGTTTTGTTTCGTAGTGTTTTTATATAGTAATGGGAGTGAGCGAAGGCAAACGCACAATTATGCAAATAAAAAATAATTGTAATTTTCTCTTTTAAATATTATTTATTATTATATACTAACAATTAAGAGGTCAACCACATCACAGACTATACTCCAGTGCAGTTTGCTGGTGTCCGCATCACTCTCTGCATTTTCTCCTAGTTGCTTCATATAGTAACGGAAGTGACCGCAAGCAAACAAACAGTTATGCAAAGTAGAAAATAAATGAAATTTTCTCTTTTAAACAGTATTTATTACCATATACTACGAATTAGGAGGTCAACCTCATCGTAGACTAAACTCCAGTGCGTTTGACTCATGTCTGCAGCTCTCTCTGCATTGTCTCCTAGGGTCTTCATGTGGTAATGGGAGTGACCGCAGGCAAATGCGCAATGATGCAAATAAGATAATAAAGGCAATTTTCTCTTTTAAATAGTATTTACTATCATATACTAACAATTAAGAAGTCAACTACATCGCAGACTAAACTTCACTTTAGTTTGCTTGTGTCTGAAGCTCTCACTGCAATGCCTCCTAGTGTCTTCATACAGTAATGGGAGTGACCGCAAGCAAACAAACAGTTATGCAAAGTAGAAAATATATGAAATTTTCTCTTTTAAACAGTATTTATTACCATATACTACGAATTAGGAGGTCAACCACATCGTAGACTAAACTCCAGTGCGTTTGACTCATGTCTGCAGCTCTCTCTGCATTGTCTCCTAGAGTCTTCAAATTGTAATGGAGGTGATTGCAGGCAAACACAAGATAATGCAAATAAGAAAATAAATGCAATCTTCTCTTTTAAATAATATTTATTATCATATACTAACAATTAAGGGGTATACCACATCACAGACTATACTTCAGTGCAGTTGGCTGGTGCCCGCAGCTGTCTCTGTATTGTATTGTAGGGTTATCATTAAGTAATGGGAGTGACTGAAGGCAAACGAACAATAATGCAAATAATAAAATACCTGCATTTTCCTCTTTTAAATAGTGTTTAGCATCATATACTAACAATCAAGAATTCAATCACTTCACAGACTAAACTCTAGTGCAGTTGCCTGGTGTCCCCAGCTCTCTCTGCATTGTCTCCTTGAGTCTTCATATAGTAATGGGAGTGACCACAGGCAAACACAGAATAATGCAAATAAGAAAAAAAAGGCAATTTTCTCTTTTAAATAGTATTTATTATCATATACATAAATTAAAAGGTCAACCACATCACAGAATAAACTGCAATGCAGTTGGCTGGTGTCTGCAGCTCTCTCTGCATTGTCTCCTCGGGTGTTTATATAGTAATGGGAGTGACCGTACAAACGCACAATAATGCAAATAAGAAAATAAATGCAATTTTCTCTTTTAAATAGTATTTATTATCATATACTCACAATTAAGAGGTCAACCAAAACACAGACTAAACTTCATTGCAGTTGACTGGTGTCCACAGCTCTCTCTGCATTGTCTCCTAGCGTCTTCATATAGTAATGGTACTGACAACAGTCAAACGCACAATAATGAAAATAGGAAAAAAATGCAATTTCCTCTTTTAAATAGTATTTATTATCATATACTACGAATTATGACGTCAACCACATCGTAGACTAAACTCCGCTGCATTTGTGTCATGTCCGCAGCACTTTATGCATTGCCTCTTAGGGTCTTCATATAGTAATAGGAGTGACGGCTGACAAACGTGCAATAATGCATATAAGAAAATAAATGCAATCTTCTCTTAAAGAAAGTATTTATTATCATATACTAACAATTAAGAGGTCAACCACAAACCCTGACTAAACTTCAGTGCATTTGCCAGGTGACCGCAGCTCTCTCTGTATATTCTCGTAGGGTTTTTATTTAGTAAAGGGAATGACCGAAGGCAAACGAACAATAATGCAAATATGTAAATAAATTCAATTTTCTCTTGTAAATATTATTTATTTTGATATACTAACAATTAAGAGGTCAACCACATCGCAGATTACACTCCAGTGTAGTTGGCTAGTGTCCGCAGCTCTCTCTGCATTTTCTCTTAGGGTCTTCATATACTGATGGGAGTGACCACAGGCAAACAGAGAATAATGCAAATAAGAAAATAAATGCAATTTTCTCTTTTAAATAGTATTTATTATCATATACATAAATTAAGAGGTCAACCACATCACAGAAAAAACTGCAATGCAGTTGGCTGGTGTCTGCAGCTCTCTCTGCATTGTCTCCTAGCGTCTTCATATAGTAATGGGACTGACCACAGGCAAACGCACAATAATGAAAATAGGAAAAAAATGCAATTTTCTATTTTAAATAGTATTTATTATCATATACAACAAATTATGAGGTCAACCACATTGCTGACTGACCTCCAGTGCAGTTAGCTGGTGTCCGAAGCTCTCTCCGCATTGTCTCCTAGGGTGTTCATATAGTAATGGGAATGACCGCAGGCAAACACACAATAATGAAAATAAGAAAAAAATGCAATTTTCTCTTTTAAATAGTATTTATTATTATATACTCACAATTAAGTGGTCAACCAAATCGCAGAGTAAACTCCATTGCTGTTGGCTGGTGTCCACAGCTTTCTGTGCATTGTCTCCTAGGGTCTTCATGTAGTAATGGGAGTGACCACAAGCAAATGCACAGTTATGCAAAAAAGGAACTAAATGTAATATTCTCTTTTAAATAGTACTTGTTAACATATACTACCATTTAAGATGTTAACCACGTCACAGACTAAACTCCAGTGCATTTGGCTGATGTCCGCTGCTCTCACTGTATGGTCTCCTAGGGTTTCATATAGTAATGGGAGTGACCGCAGGAAAACAGACAACAATGCAAATATGAAAATAAGTGCTATTTTCTTTTTTGAATAATATTTATTACCATATACAACCAATTAAGAGGTCAACCACGTCGCATACCTAACCCGAGTGCAGCTTCTGGTGTCCGCAGCTCTCTCAGTAATGTCTCCTAGGGTCTTCATATAGTAATGGGAGTGACTGCAGGTAAACACACAATAATTCAAATAAGGAAATGAATGCAATTTTCTCTTTTAAATAGAATGTATTATTATACACTAACAATTAGAATGTCAACCACATCGCAGACTAAACTCCAATGCAGTTGTCTGGTGTCCTTAGCTCTCTCTGCATTGCCTCTTAGGGTCTTCATATAGTAATAGGAGTGACGGCTGGCAAACGTGCAATAATGCATATAAGAAAATAAATGCAATCTTCTCTTAAAAAAAAGTATTTATTATCATATACTAACAATTAAGGAGTCAACCACATCGCAGATTAAACTCCAGTGCAGTTGGCTGGTGACCGCAGCTCTCTCTGTATTGTCTCCTACGGCTTTTATATAGTAATACGAGTGACGGAATGCAATCGAACAATAATGCAAATAAGAAAATAAATGCAATTTTCTCTTTTAAATATTATTTATTATCACATACTAACAATTAAGAGGTCAAACACATCGCACTCTATACTCCAGTGCAGTTGCCTGGTGTCCGCAGCTCTCTCTTCATTGTCTCCTAAGATCTTCATACATTAATGGGAGTGACCGCAGGCAAACGCACAATAATGCAAAAAAGAAAATAAATGCAATTTCCTCTTTTAGAAGTTATTTATTATCATATACTAACAATTAAGAGGTCAACCACATCGCACTCTATACTCCAGTGCAGTTGGCTGTTGACCGCAGCTCTCTCTGTTTTGTTTCGTAGTGTTTTTATATAGTAATGGGAGTGAGCGAAGGCAAACGCACAATTATGCAAATAAAAAATAATTGCAATTTTCTCTATTAAATATTATTTATTATTATATACTAACAATTAAGAGGTCAATCACGTCACAGACTAAACTCCAGTGCAGTTGCCTGGTGTCCCCAGCTCTCTCTGCATTGTCTCCTAGAGTCTTCATATAGTAATGGGAGTGACAGCAGTCAAACGCGCAATAATGCAATAATGCACTGACCTCCAGTGCAGTTAGCTGGTGTGCGAAGCTCTCTCCGCATTGTCTCCTAGGGTGTTCATATAGTAATGGAAATGACCGCAGGCAAACACACAATAATGAAAATAAGAAAAAAAATGCAATTTTCTCTTGTAAATAGTATTTATTATTATATACTCACAATTAAGAGGTCAACCAAATCGCAGAGTAAACTCCATTGCAGTTGAATGGTGTCCACAGCTTTCTGTGCATTGTCTCCTAGGGTCTTCATGTAGTAATGGGAGTGACCACAAGCAAATGCACAGTTATGCAAAAAAGGAAGTAAATGTAATTTTCTCTTTTAAATAGTACTTGTTATCATATACTACCATTTAAGATGTTAACCACGTCACAGACTAAACTCCAGTGCATTTGGCTGATGTCCGCTGCTCTCACTGTATGGTCTCCTATGGTTTCATATAGTAATGGGAGTGACCGCAGGCAAACAGACAACAATGCAAATATGAAAATAAGTGCTATTTTCTTTTTTAAATAGTATTTATTACCATATACAACCAATTAAGAGGTCAACCACGTCGCAGACTAAACCTGAGTGCAGTTTCTGGTGTCCGCAGCTCTCTCAGCAATGTCTCCTAGGGTCTTCATATAGTAATGGGAGTGACCGCAGGTAAACACACAATAATGAAAATAAGAAAATGAATGCAATTTTCTCTTTTAAATAGAATGTAGTATTATACACTAACAATTAGAATGTCAACCACATCGCAGACTAAACTCCAGTGCAGTTGTCTGGTGTCCTTAGCTCTCTCTGCATTGCCTCTTAGGGTCTTCATATAGTAATAGGAGTGACGGCTGGCAAACGTGCAATAATGCATATAAGAAAATAAATGCAATCTTCTCTTAAAAAAAGTATTTATTATCATATACTAACAATTAAGGAGTCAACCACATCGCAGATTAAACTCCAGTGCAGTTGGCTGGTGACCGCAGCTCTCTCTGTATTGTCTCCTATGGCTTTTATATAGTAATATGAGTGACGGAATGCAAACGAACAATAATGCAAATAAGAAAATAAATGCAATTTTCTCTTTTAAATATTATTTATTATCATATACTAACAATTAAGAGGTCAACCACATCACACACTATACTCCAGTGCAGTTGCCTGGTGTCCGCATCTCTCTCTGCATTGTCTCCTAAGATCTTCATATATTAATGGGAGTGACCGCAGGCAAACGCACAATAATGCAAAAAAGAAAATAAATGCAATTTTCTCTTTTAGAAGTTATTTATTATCATATACTAACAATTAAAGGTCAACCACATCACAGACTATACTCAAGTTTAGTTGGCTGGTGTCCCAAGCTCTCTCTGCATTGTCTGCTAGGGTCTTCATATAGTAATGGTAGTGACGGCAGGCAAACGCACAATAATGCAAATAAGAAAATAAATGCAATCTTCTCTTTTAAATAGTATTTATTATCATATACTAACAATTATGAGGTCAACCACATCACAGACTAAACTTGAGTGCAGTTGGCTGGTCTCTTCAGCCCTCTCTGCATTGTTTCCTAGGGTCTCCATATAGTAATTGGAGTGACCGCAGGGAAATACACAATAATGCAAATAAGAAAATATTTGAATTTTTCTATTTTAAATAGTGTTTGGTATCATATACTAACAATTAAGAATCTACCAAGTCACAGACTAAACTCCAGTGCAGTTGGCTGGTGTACGTAGCTCTCTCGGCATTGTCTCCTAGTGTCTTAATATAGTAATGGGAGTGGCCGCAGGGAAATGCACAAAAATGCAAATAAGAAAATAAGTGCTATTTTCTCCTTTAAATAGTATTTAGTATCATATACTAACAATTAGGAAGTCAACCACTTCACAGACTTAACTCCAGGGTAGTTCGCTGGTGTCCGCAGCTCTCTCTGCATTGACTACAATGGTGTTGATGTAGTAATGGTATTGACCGCAGGGAAACGCACAATAACGCAAATAAGAAAATAGATGCAATTTTCTTCTTTAAATAGTATTTGTTATCATATACTCTCAATTAATAGGTCAACCAATTCGCAGACTAATCTCCATTGCAGTTGGCTGGTGTCCGCACCTCTCTCTGCATTGCTTCCTAGGGTATTCATATAGTAATGGGAGTGACCACAGGCAAACGCACAATAATGCAAATAAGGAAATAAATGCTATTTTCTCCTTTAAATAGTATTTAGTATCATATACTAACAATTAGGAAGTCAACCACTTCACAGACTTAACTCCAGTGTAGTTCGCTGGTGTCCGCAGCTCTCTCTGCATTGACTACAAGGGTCTTAGTGTAGTAATGGGAGTGACCGCAGGGAAACGCACAAAAATGTAAATAAGAAAATAAATGCAATTTTCTCTTTTAAATGGAATTTATTACCATATAATACCAAGAAAGAGATCAACCACATCACAGAGTAAACTCCAGTGCAGTTGGCTGGTGTTCATAGCTCTCTCTGCATTGTCTCCTAGGGTCTTCATATAGTAATGGGTGTGACGGCAGGCAAATGCACAATAATGCAAATAAGGAAATAAATGCAAGCTTCTCTTTGTAATAGTATTTATTATCATATACTAACAATTAAGGGGTCAGCCACATCCCTGCATAATCTTCAGTGCAGTTGGCTGGTGAGCACAGCTCTCTCTGTATTGTCTCGTAGTGTTTTTATATTGTAAGGGGAGTGACCGATGGCAAACGAACAATAATGCAAATAAGAAAATAAATGCAATTTTCTCTTTTAAATAGAATTTATTATCATATAATACCAAGAAAGAGATCAACCACATCACAGACTAAACTCCAGTGCAGTTGGCTGGTGTTCATAGCTCTCTCTGCATTGTCTCCTAGGGTCTTCATATTGTAATGGGAGTGATG
This sequence comes from Locusta migratoria, assembly GCA_026315105.1. Lineage (NCBI taxonomy): Eukaryota > Metazoa > Arthropoda > Insecta > Orthoptera > Acrididae > Locusta > Locusta migratoria. The sequence goes on from JAOYRU010000267.1 coordinate 319,063, forward strand.
GCAGGAAAATGCACAATAATGCAAATAAGAAAATAAATGCAATTTTATCTTTTAAATAGTATTTATTATCATATACTAACATTTCAGGGGTCAACCACATCACTGACTAAACTCCAGTGCAGTTGGCTGGTGACTGCAGCTTTTCTCTGTATTTTCTTGTAGGGTTTTCATATAGTAATGGGAGTGACGGAAGGCAAATGAACAATAATGCAAATAAGGAAATTTTTTGCATTTTTCTCTTTTAAATTGTGTTTAGTATCATATACTAACAATTAAGAAGTCAACCACGTCACAGACTAAACTCCAGTGCAGTTAGTTGTTGCCCCCAGCTCTCTCTACATTCTCTCCTAGGGTCTTCATATAGTAATGGGAGTGACGGCAGGCAAACACACAATAATAAAAATAAGAAAATAAATTCAATTTTCTTTTTTAAATAGTTTTTATTATCATATACTATGAATTAGAAGGTCAACCACATCGTAGACTAAACCCCACTGCATTTGGCTCATGTCCGCAGCTCTCTCCGCATTGTCTCCTAGTGTCTTCATATAGTAATGGAAGTGACGGCTGGCAAACGCACAATAATGCAAATAAGTAAATAAATGCAATCTTCTCTTTTAAATAGTATTTATTATCATATTCTAACAAATTAGGGGTCAGCCACATCCCAGACTAAACTTCAGAGCAGTTGGCTGGTGACCACAGCTCTCTCTGTATTGTCTCGTAGTGTTTTTATATTGTAAGGGGAGTGACCGATGGCAAATGAACAATAATGCAAATAAGAAAATAAATGCAATTTTCTCTTTTAAATAGAATTTATTATCATATAATACCAAGAAAGAGATCAACCACATCACAGACTAAACTCCAGTGCAGTTGGCTGGTGTTCATAGCTCTCTCTGCATTGTCTCCTAGGGTCTTCATATTGTAATTGGAGTGATGGCAGGAAAATGCACAATAATGCAAATAAGAAAATAAATGCAATTTTCTCTTTTAAATAGTATTTATTATCATATACAAACAATACAGGGATCAACCACATCGCTGACAAAACTCCAGTGCAGTTGGCTGGTGACCGCAGCTCTCTCTGTATTGTCTCGTAGGGTTTTCATATAGTAATGGGAGTGACCGAAGGCAATCGAACGATAATGCAAATAAGAAAAAATTTGCATTTTTCTCTTTTAAATTTTGTTTAGTATCATATACTAAAAATTAAGAAGTCAACCACGTCACAGACTAAACTCCAGTACAGTTAGCTGGTGCTTCCAGCTCTCTCTGCATTTGCTCCTAAGGTCTTCATATAGTAATGGGAGTGACAGCAGGCAAACACACAATAATAAAAAATAAGAAAATAAATTAAATTTTATCTTTTAAATAGTTTTTATTATCATATACTACCATTTAGGAGGTCAACCACATCGTTGACTAAACTCCACTGCATTCGGCTGGTGTCCGCAGCTCTCTCTGCATTGTCTCTTGGGTCTTCATATCGTAATGGGTGTGACGGCAGGCAAACGCACATTAAAGCAAATAAGATAATAATTGCAATTTTGCGAAATAGCACCTCAGCAATGGACATGGTGGAACAATCCTTTTATGGTGATATAAATATCAATTAATACAATGAAAGAATCCCTGAGACGGATTTTCGTCTCAAATATGTCAAAGACATTATTGATAGATGTGAAGCATTGAATTAAAATTTGTGGTGCGGCCGGGAATCGGCTCCGGATCTCCATGCTTACTAGGTAGACATCTTAACCGTTACACTACCACACCACTAACGATTAAGGCGCCTCGGAATAGTCTATGTACGATTTCCCTCCACAACACAAACTTTAATTCAGCTTCTTTGTTCCACAGATAATTGCCACTACTGCCAAGGCTCTCTATGTAGTGGAATAGCACCTCAGCAATGGACATGGTGGAACAATCCTGTTATGGTGATATAAATATCAATTAATACAATGAAAGAATCCCTGAGACGGATTTACGTCACAAATATGTCAAAGACATTATTGATAGATGTTAAGTATTGAATTCAAATTTGTGGTGCGGCCGGGAATCGAACCCGGACCTCCATGCTTACTAGGCAGACATCTTAACCGTTAGACTACCACACCACTAACGGTTAAGGCGCCTCTTAATAGTCTATGTACGATTTCCCTCCACAACAAAGAAACTGAATTAAAGTTTGTGTTGTGGAGGGAAAACGTATATAGACTATTCCGAGGTGCCTTAATCGTTAGTGGTGTGGTAGTCTAACGGTTAAGACGTCTGCCTAGTAAGCATGGATGTCCGGGTTCGATTCCCGGCCGCACCACAAATTCTAATTCAATGCTTCACATCTATCAATAATGTCTTTGACATATTTGAGACGTTAATCTGTCTCAGGGATCCTTTCATTTTATTATTTGATATTTATATCACCATGTCCATTGATGAGGTGCTATTCCGCTACATGGAGAGCCTTGGCAGTAGTGGCAATTATCTCTGGAACAAAGAAGCTGAATTAAAGTTTGTGTTGTGGAGGGAAATCGTACATAAAATGCAATTTTCTCTTATAAATGGTATTTATTATCATATACTACCAATTAAGAAGTCAACCACGATGCAGACTAAACTCCAGTGCTTTTGGCTGTTGTTCGCAGCTCTCTCGGCATTGTCTCCTAGGTTCTTCATAGAGTAATGGAAGTGACCGCAGTCAAATGCACAATAATGCGAATAAGACAATAAACGCAATTTTTTCCTTTAAATAGTATTCATTATCATATACTGTTAATTAAGAAGTCAACCACATCGCCGCCTTACCTCCAGTGCATTTAGCTGGTGTCCGCAGCTCTCTCTGCATTGTCTCCTAGGGTCTTCATGTAGTAATGGGAGTGACCACAGTCATAGGCACAATAAAGCAAATAAGAAAAAAAAGCAATTTTTTTTCTTTTAAATGGTACTTATTATCATATTCTAACAATCAAAAGGTCAACCACATCGCAGACTAAACTCCAGTGCAGTTGGCTGGTGTCCGCAGCTCTCTCTGCATTGTCTCCTAAGATCTTCATATATTAATGGGAGAGACCGCAGGCAAACACACAATAATGCAAATACGAAAATAAATGCAATTTTCTCTTTTAAATCTTATTTATTATCATATACTAAAAGTTAAGATGTCATCCACATCACAGACTATACTCCAGTGTAGTTTACTGGTGTCCCCAACCCTCTCTGCATTGTCTCCTAGGGTCTTCATATAGTAATGGGAGTGACAGCAGGCAAACGCACAATAATGCAAATCAGAAAACAAATGCAATTTTCTCTTTTAAATAGTATTCATTATCATATACTACCAATTAGGATGTCAACCACATCGTAGGCTACACTCCAGTGTTGTTGGCCTGGTGTCCACAGCTCTCTCTTCATTGCCTCCTTGTGTCTTCATATAGTAAATGGAGTGACGGAAGGAGAAAGCACAATAATGCAAATAAGAAAATAAATGCAAACTTCTCTTTTAAATAGTATTTATTATCACATACTAACAATTAAGGGGTCAATCACATCGCAGACTAAACTGCAGTGCAGTTGGCTGGTGTCCGCAGCTCTCTCTGCATTGTCTCCTAGGGTCTTTATATAGAAATGGGAGTGACCGCAGGTAAACGCACAATAATGCAAATAAGAAAATAATGGCAATTATCTATTTAAACAGTATTTATTATCATATAGAAACGATTAAGAGGACAACCTTATGGCCAACTAACCTCCAGTGCAGTTGGCTTGTGTCCGCAGCCCTCTCTGCATTGTCTCCTAGGATCTTCATATAGTAATTGGAGTGACCGTAGGCAAACGCAGAATAATGCAAATAAGAAAATGAATGCAATTTTCTCTTTTAAATAGTATTTATTATCAGATACTAACAAATAAGAGGTCAACCACATCGCAGACTAACCTCCAGTGCAGTTGGCTGGTGTCCGCAATTCTCTCTGTATTTTTTCCTAGGGTCTTCATATAGTAATGGGTGTGATCGCAGGCAAATGCGTAATAATGCAAATAAGAAAATAAATGCAACCCTCTCCTTTAAATAGTATTTATTATCATATACTAAAAATTAAGGGGTCAACCACATCGCAGACTAAACTCCATTGCAGTTGGCAGGTGACCGCAGCTCTCTCTGTGTTGTCTCGTAGCTTTTTCATATAGTAATGGAAGTGAACACAGGCAAACGACAATAAGGCAAATAACAAAAAAAAAAAAATAAAAAAAAAAAAAATGCAATTTTCTCTTTTAAATAGTATTTATGCAGACTAAACTGAAGTGCAGTTGGCTGGTGTCGACAGCTCTCTCTGGATTGTCTCCTAGGGTCATTATATAGTAATGGGACTGCCCACAGTCAAATGCACAATATTGCAAATAAGAAAATAAATGCAATTTTCTCTTTTAAATAGTATTTATGCAGACTAAATTCCAGTGCAGTTGGCTGGTGTCCACAGCTGTCTCTGAATTGTCTTCTAGGGTCTTCATATAGTAATAGGAGTGTACGCAGGCAATTGCAAAATAATGCAAATATGAAAATAATTGCAATTTTCTGGTTTAAATAGTATTTATTATCAGATACTAACAATTAGGAGGTCAACCACATCGCAGACTAAACTCCAGTGGAGTTGGCTGGTGTCCTCAGCTCTCTCTGTATTGTCTCGTAGGGTTTTCATATAGTAATGGGAGTGACCGCAGACAAATGAACATTACTGCAAATAAGAAAATAAATGCCATTTTCTCTTTTAAATATTATTTATTATCATATACTAAGAATTAGGAGGTCAACCACATTGCAGACTAAACTCCAGTGGAGTTGACTGGTGTCCTCAGCTCTCTCTGTGTTCTCTCGTAGCGTTTTCATATAGTAATGGGAGTGACCACAGGCAAATAACAATAAGGCAACTAAGAAAATAAATGCAATGTTCTCTTTTAAATAGTATTTATGCAGACTAAACTGATATGCAGTTGGCTGGTGTCGGCAGCTCTCTGCGTTGTCTCCTAGGGTCTTTATATAGTGATGGGACCGCCCACAGTCAAATGCACAATATTGCAAATAAGAAAATAAATCCAATTTTTTCTTTTAAATAGTATTTATGCAGACTAAACTCCAGTGCAGTTGGCTGGTGTCCTCAGCTCACTCTGTATTGTCTCGTAGTGTTTTCATATAGTAATGGGACTGCCCACAGTCAAATGCACAATATTGCAAATAAGTAAATAAATGCAATTTTCTCTTTTAAATAGTATTTATTATCATATACTAACAAATAAGAGGTCAACCACATCGCAGACTAATCTCCAGTGCAGTTGGCTGGTGTCCGCAACCCTCTCTGCATTTTTTCCTAGGGTCTTCATATAGTAATGGGTGTGATCGCAGGCAAACGCGTAATAATGCAAATAAGAAAATAAATGCAACCCTCTCTTTTAAATAGTATTTATTATCATATACTAAAAATTAAGGGGTCAACCACATCGCAGACTAAACTCCATTGCAGTTGGCAGGTGACCGCAGCTCTCTCTGTGTTGTCTCAAAGCGTTTTCATATAGTAATGGATGTGACCACAGGCAAACGACAATAAGGCAAATAACAAAAAAAAAAAAAAAAAAAAAAAAAAAAAAAAAAAAAAAAAAAAAAAATGAAATTTTCTCTTTTAAATAGTATTTATGCAGACTAAACTGAAGTGCAGTTGGCTGGTGTCCACAGCTCTCTCTGTATTGTCTCGTAGTGTTTTCATATATTAAAGGGAGTGACCGCAGACAAACAAACATTAATGCAAATAAGAAAATAAATTCAATTTTCTCTTTTAAATAGTATTTATTATCATATATTGAACAAATAAGAGGTCAACCACATCACAGACTAAACTCCAGTGAAGTTGGCTGGTGTCTGCAGCTCTCTTTGCATTTTTCCCTAGGTCTTCATATAGTAATGGGTGTGATCTCAGGTAAACGCACAATAATGCAAATAAGAAAATAAATGCAATCTTCTCTTCTAAATGGTATTTATTATCATACACTAACAGTTAAGGGGAATACCACATTGCAGACTAGACTACAGTGCAGTTGGCTGGTGACTGCAGCTCTCTCTGTATTGTCTCGTAGGGTTGTCATATAGTACTGGGAGTGCCCACAGGCAAACGAACCATAATGCAAATAAGAAAATAAATGCAAATTACTCTTTTAAATATTATTTATTATTATAAACTAACAATTAAGAGGTCAACCACATCACAGACTATACTCCAATGAAGTTGGCTGGTGTCTGCAGCTCTCTCTGAATTGTCTCCTAGGGTCTTCACATATTAATGGGAGTGACCGCCGGCAAAGGCACAATAGTGCAAATAAGAAAATAAATGCATTTTTCTCTTTTAAATAGTATTTATTATCATATACTCACAATTATGAGGCCAAACACATCACAGTCTAAATTCCAGTGCAGTTGACTGGTGTCCACAGCTCTCTCTGCATTGTCTTCTAGGGTCTTCATATAGTAATGGGAGTGAACACAGGCAATCGCACAAAAATGCAAATATGAAAATATTTGCAATTTTCTTTTTTAAATAGTATTTATTACCAGATACTAACAATTAGGAGGTCAACCATATCGCAGACTAAACTCAATTGCAGTTGGCAGGTGACCGCAGCTCTCTCTGTGTTGTCTCGTAGCGTTTTCATATAGTAATGGGAGTGACCGCAGACAAACGAACATAATGCAAATATTTTCTCTTTTAAACAGTATTTATTATCATATACTCACAATCAGGAGGCCAAACGCATCGCAGTCTAAATTCCAGTGCAGTTGGCTGGTGACCGCAGCTCTCTCTGCATTGTCTCCTAGGGTCTTCATATAGTAATGGGAGTGACCGCAGGCAAACGCACAATAATGCAAATTAGAAAATAAATGCAATTTTCTCTTTTAAATAGTATTTATGCAGACTACACCCCAGTGCAGTTGGCTGGTGTCGGCAGCTCCCTCTGCATTCTCTCCTAGGGTCTTTATACAGTAATTTGAGTGACCGCAGGCAAACGCACAATAATACAAATAAGAAAATAAATGCAATTTTCTCTTTTAAATCTTATTTATTATCTTATACTAGCAATTAAGAGGTCAACCATGTCTCACACTAAACCCCAGTGCAGTTGGCTGGTGTCTGTAGCTCTCTCTGTATTGTAACCTATGGTCTTCATATAGTAATGGGAGTGAACGCAGGCAGACGCACAATAATTCAAATAAGATAATGAAAGCAATTTTCTCCTTCAAATATTATTTATTATCATATACTAACAATTAAGAGGTCAACCACATTGCAGGCTAAACTCCAGTGCAGTTGGCTGTTGTCCGTAGCACTCTCTGCATTGTCTCCTAGTTTTTTCATATAGTTATGGTTGTGACGGCAGGCAATAGCACGATAATGTAAATAAGAAAATAACTGCATTTTCTCTTTTAAATAGTATTTATTTACATATACTCACAATTAGGAGGTCAACCTCATTGCAGACTAAACAATTGTGAAGTTGGCTGGTGTCCGCAGCTCCCTCTGCATTGTCTGCTAGTGTCTTCATATGGTAATGGGAGTGACCGCAGGGAAACGCACAATAATGCAAATAAGAAAATAAATGCATTTTTCTCTTTTAATTAGTATTGATTGTCATATACTGCCAATTAAGAGGTCAACCACATCACAGAATAAACTTCAGTGAAATTGGCTTTTGTATGTAGCTCTCTCTGCATTGTCAGCTAGGGTCTTCATATAGTAATGGGAGTGACAGCAAGCAATCACACATTTATACAAATAAGAAAGTAAATGCTATTTTCTATTTTAAATAGTATTTATTATCATATACTGTCTATTAAGAGGTCAACCACATCGCCGACTAACGTCCTGTGCAGTTAGCTGCTGTCCGCAGCTCTCACTGCATTGTCTCCTAGGGTCTTCATATAGTAATGGGAGTGACCGCAGGCAAAGGCACAATAATGCAAATAAGAAAATAAATGCAATTTTTGCTTTTAAATAGTATTTATTATCATATACTCACAATCAGGACGTCAAACACATTGTAGACAATACTCCAGTGCACTTGGCTTGTGTCCGCAGCTCTCTCTGCATTGGCTCCTAGGGTCTTCATATACTATTGGGAGTGACTGCAGGCAAACGCAGAATAATGCAAATAAGAAAATAAATGCCATTTTCACTTTTAAATAGTATTTATCATCTTATAGTAACAATTTAGAGGTCAACGACATCGCAGACTAAACCACAGTGCAGTTGGCTGGTGTCCGCAGCTCTCTCTGCATTGTCTCCAAGGGTTTTCATATAGTAATGGGAGAGACCGCAAGCAAATGCACAATAATGCAAAAAGGAAAATAAATGCAATCTTCTCTTTTAAATAGCATTTATTATCATAAACTAAAAATTAAGGGTCAACCTCATCGCAATTTTCTCTTTTAAATAGTATTTATTATCATATACTAACAATTAAGAGGTCAACCACGTCGCAGACTAAACTCCCGTTCATTTGGCTGGTGTCCGCAATTCAATCTGAATTGTCTCCTAGGGTCTTCATATATTAATGGGAGTGACCGCAGGCAAATGCACGATAATGCAAATAAGAAAATAAATGCATATTTCTCTTTAAAATAGTATTTAGTATCATGTTGTTGTTATGGTCTTCAGTTCGGAGACTGGTTTGATGCAGCTCTCCACCCTACTCTATCCTGAACAAACCTTATCTTCTCCTCATAAGAACGACAACCCACATCCACTTGAATCTGCTTACTATACGCGTCTCTTGGTCTCCCTCTGCGATTTTTCCCCCAAACACTTCCCTCAAATGCTAAATATATGAATCCTCGATGTCTAAGAATGTGTCCCACCCAGCAATCCCTTCTTTTATTCAGGGTGTGCCAAAAATTCCTTTCTCTCCAATTCTGTTAAGTACCTCTTCATTAGTTACGAGATCTACCCACCTAATCTTCAGCATTCTTCTGTAGCACCACATTTCAAAAGCCTCTATCCTGTTCCTGTCCGCACTGCTTATCGTCAATGTTTCACTCCCGTACAAGGCAACACCCCACACAAATGCATTCAGAAAAGACTTCCTTACACTTAAATTAATATTCGATGTTAGCAAATTTCTCTTTTTCAAAAATGCTTTTCTTCCCATTGCCAGTCTGCATTTTATATCCTCCTCAATGACATGAACTGGAAAGATGTATATAGTGCTAATGGCATGAATGAAAAATATAATGTATTCATTAATAATGTTAGTATCATGTTTGAAAACTGTTTTCCTCTAAAAGTAATGTGAATTAAACAGAAGTCTATAATAAAACCTTGGATTACACAAGGAATAAAGATTTCATGTAAGACAAAAAGGAAAATGTATCTATCAGCCAAGAGTAGTTGCAATGATGATGATTTAACTAAATATAAGGAATACTGTAAAATATTTAAAAAAAGGTTATTCAGGTATCTAAACAAATGCACTATGAAAAGAAGATAGCAACATCAGGAAACCAAATAAAAACAATATGGGATATAGTGAAAGAAGAGACTGGTAGAACCAGAAAGGAACAAGAGCAGGTACGATTAAGAGTAGCTGAGACATTAGTAACTGATGGGCATAGTGTGGCAAATCTATTTAACAAGTACTTTATATCCATTACTGATAGTATGGGATTGTCTGGGTCAGTAAAAAAATGCACTTGAATATTTGAAACTAGCATTTACAAATAACTTCACACACATGAATATGTCAGTCACTTCACCACAAGAAATATCTTCCATAATAAAATCTTTAAAAACAAAGAATTCCAGTGGTTACGATGAAATATCAACAAAGTTAATTAAAGCTTGTTCTTGTGAACTTAGCACAATCTTAAGTTATTTGTGTAACCAGTCTATTATAACGGAAACATTTCCTGATTGGCTAAAATATGCAGATATTAAACCTCTCTTCAAGAAGGGTGATAAAGAGATACCATCAAACTACAGACCCATTTCACTTTTGCCAGCATATCAAAAATTATAGAAAAGGTAATGTACAAGCAGCTTCTCAACCACTTAACCGCAAATGGCATATTGTCTAGAACACAGTTTGGATTTCTGAAAGGTTCCGATATTGAGAAGGCTATTTACACTTTCAGTGAGAATGTACTTAATTCATTAGATAATAAACTGCAAGCAGCAGGTATTTTCTGTGATTTGTCAAAGGCATTTGATTGTGTGAACCATAACATCCTTTTAAGTAAATTAGAATTCTATGGGGTCACGGGAAATGCTGCAAAATGGTTCAAGTCGTACCTCACTAACAGGAAACAAAGGGTGTCAGTGCAAGTGACTAGTGAATTAGGCCAACAGTCATCATCAGATTGGGAAGAAATTACATGTGGTGTCCCACAAGGATCCATCTTAGGGCCATTGCTCTTTCTTGTGTACATTAATGATCTCTCATCAGTTACACTACCAGAAGCAGAGTTCGTTTTGTTTGCAGATGATACAAGTATTGCAATAAAGAGTACATCAAGTATAGTGATAGAAAAGTCTGCTAATGATATTTTCATGAACATTAATAAATCGTTTAAAGCCAACTCATTGTCATTAAACTTTGAAAAGACGCACTACTTGCAGTTCAGAACATGTAAGAGATTTCCTGACAGCATATGCATTAAGTATGAAGAAGAGCAGATAGAAGAGGTTGACAGTATTAAATTCCTGGGATTACAGCTTGATAATAAATTTAGTTGGGAGGAGCACACCACAGAACTGCAGAAACAACTCAACAATTCTGTATTTTCAATACGAGTGTTATCAGACATAGGAGACATAAAAATAACAAAGCTTGCATACTTTGCTTACTTTCATTCCTTAATGTCATATGGTATAATATTTTGGGGCAACTCTTCCAGTCAGTCAAAAGTCTTCAGAGTCCAAAAACGTATAATACGTATTATTTGTGGAGTAAATTCACGGACGTCTTGTAGAAGCCTCTTCAAAGAACTGGGTATATTAACTACTGCCTCTCAGTATATTTATTCCTTAATGAAATTTGTCATAAATAATATATCCCTTTTCCCAACAAACAGCTCAGTTCATGCATACAATACTAGAAATAAAAATGATCTACACAAGGATTTAAAAGCACTTACTTTAGTTCAAAAAGGGGTCCACTACTCAGGAACACACATTTTCAATAATTTACCATCAACTATAAAAAATTTAGCTACAAATAAAGATCAGTTTAAGAGAACCTAAAAAACTTTCTAGTGGCCAACTCCTTCTACTCCATTAGTGAATTCATAAATTGTACCAAATGGTGCATGCACTCATACTATATTAGTATTATTATACTATCAGCAAAAAAAAAAAAAAAAAAAAAAAAAAAAAAAAAAAAAAAAAAAAAAAAAAAAAAAAAACCTTAAAAATTATGTATCTGTATTTATAAGTGTATGTATTTGTGTTTATATTATCAGTATTATCTGTTATTCAACTTGTAAATTTTGTTTCTTGACATGTTCCACATCCACGAGGATCCCCTCAATATGGATCTACGGAACAAATAAATAATCTAATCTAATCTGTACTGCGACCATCACATGTTATTTTACTACCCAAGTAACAAAACTCATCTACCACCTTCATTGTTTCGTTACCTAATCTAATTCCTTCAGCATCACCTGATTTTCTAAGACCGCATTCCATTATTTTTGTTTTGCTCTTGTTAATGTTCATTTTATACGCTCTCTTCGACACACTGTCCATTCCATTCAACTGCTCTTCCAGGTCCTTTGCTGTCTCTGACAGAATTACAATGTCATCAGCAAAACGCAATGTTTTTGTTTCTTCCCCCTGAACTTTAATCCCTATTCCAAATTTTTCCTTGCTTTCCTTCACCACCTGCTCGATGTACAAATTAAATAGCATCGGAGAAAGGCTACAACCCTGTCTTACTCCCTTCCCAAATGATGCTTCCCTTTCATTCCCTTCGAGTCTAATAACTGCGGTCTGGCTTTTGTACAAGTTGTAAATAACTCTCCTTTCCCTGTATTTTACCCCTGCTGATTTCAGATTTTGAAAGAGTGTATTCCAGTCAACATTGTCAAAAGCTTTCTCCAAATCTACAAAAGCTAAAAATGTAGGTTTGCCTTTCCTTAACTTATCTTCTAAGATAAGACGTAAAGTGAGTATTGCCTCCCAGCTTCCTACGTTCCTCCTGAATCCAAACTGATCTTCCCCGAGGTCAGCTTCTACCAGCTTTTCCATTCTCCTGTAGATAATTCGTGTTAAAATTTTGCAACCATGACTTATCAAACTTATGGTTTGTAATTTTCACACCTGTCTGCTCCCGATTTCTTTGGAATGGGGATTATTACATTTTTCTTAAAGTCTGAGGGTATTTCACCTGTCTCATACATCCTACACACCAGTTCAAATAGTCTTGTCATGGCTGGCTCTCCCAGAGCCTTTAGTAGCTCTGAGGGTATGTCATCTACTCCTGGGGCCTTGTTCCGACCTAGGTCTTTCAGGGCTCTGTCAAATTCATCTCTCAGTATAGTATCTCCTATTTCATCTTGATCTACTTCCTCTTCCCTTCCTACAACATCATCTCCAAGTTCATTTCCTTTGTAGAGCTGCTCTATGTACCCTTTCCACCTTTCAGCATTTCCTTCTTTGCTGAGAACTGGTTTTCCATCAGAGTCTTTGATATTCATAGAGCTGTTTTTCTTATCCCCAAATGTCTCTTTGATTTTCCTGTAGGCGGTATCTACTTTTCCCCTTCTTATAAATTCTTCTACAGATTTGCATTTGGCTTCTAGCCACTGCTGCTTAGCCATTTTGCACTTCCTGTCAATTTCATTTCTTAGTTGTCTGTACTCCATTTTGCCCATTTCATTTACTGCATTTTTATATTTTCTCCTTTCATCAATTAATTTTAGTATCTCCTGTGTTATCCAAGAACTTTTTGTAGGTCTTGCCTTTCTACCTATTTTGTCCTCTGCTGCCTTCACTATTTCATCTCTCAATGGTACCCATTCCTCTTCTACTGTTTTATTTCCCCCTCTTTCTGTCAATTGGTGCCTAAATCTCCCTCCGAATTTCTCCAGAACTTCAGGTTCCTTCAATTTATCTAAGTCCCATCTCCTTATTTTCCTACCTTTCTGCAGATTTTTCAGTTTCAGCCTACAGTTCATGACTAACAAGTTATGGTCAGAGTCTATATCTGCACCTGGGTATGTTTTAGAGTTTATCACCTGGTTCCGGAATCTATGTTTTACCATTATAAAATCTATCTGATACCTTCTGGTGTCTCCTGGTCTCTTCCATGTATACAACCTTCTTTTGTGATTCTTAAACCATGTGTTTGTTATGATTAAATCATGTTCCGTGCAAAACTCTATCAGGCGACTTCCTCTTTCATTCCTTCTGCCCGGTCTATATTCACCTACTATTTTTCCTACTCTTCTTTTTCCTACTACCGAATTCCAGTCTCCCATCACAATTAAGTTTTTGTCTCCCTTAACTGTCTGGTTAATTTCCTTTAGCTCCTCATATATTTCTTCGATTTCCTCCTCATCGGCAGAGCTAGTTGGCATATAAACCTGTACTACTGTTGTCGGTGATGGCTTCGTATCTATCTTGATAATGATAATGCGATCACTGTGCTGCTTGTAGTAGTTTACCCGCATTCCTATCTTCTTATTCATTATCAGTCCTACTCCTGTGATACCCCCAACTGATTTTGTATTTACAATCCTGTACTCACCTGACAAGAAATCCTGTTCATACTGCCACCGAACTTCACTAATCCCCACTATATCTAACTTCAACCTATCCATTTCCCTTTTTACATTTTCTAGCTTCCCTACCCGATTAAGGGATCTAACATTCCACGCTCCGATCCGTAGAATGCTAGTATTATCTTTCCTGATAACATCCTCCTGAGTAGTCCCTGCCCAGAGATCCAAATGGGGGACTATTTTACCTCCGGAATATTTTACCCAAGAGGATGCCATCATCATATTTTCATACAGTAGAGCTGCATGTCCTCGGGAAATGTAACGGCTGCAGTTTCCCCTTGCTTTCAGCCGTACACAGTAACTGTGTGGCAAAGCCACATTTGCTATTGTTTCAAGGACAGCTCAGTCAATCATCCAGACTGTTGCCCCTGTAACTACTGAAAAGTCTGCTGCCCCTCTTCAGGAACCACACGTTTGTCTGGCCTCTCCACAGATACCCCTCCGCTGTGGTTGCAGCTACGGTACGGCTATCTGCATCGTTGAGGCACGCAAGCCACCCCACCTCGGCAATATCTGTGGTTCATGGGGGTGGTTAGTATCATATACTAACAATTAAGAAGTCAACCATGTCACAGACTAAACACCAGTGCAGTTGACTGTTGTCCGCAGCTCTCCCTGCATTTCCTCCTAGGGTCTTCAAATAGTAATGGGAGTGACCACAGGCAAACGCACAATAATGCAAATAAGAAAAGAAACGCAATTTTCTCTTTTAAATAGCATTTAGTATGATATACTAACAATTAAGAAGTCAACCACTTCGCAGACTAAACACCAGTGCAGTTGGCTGGTACCTGTAGCTCTGTCTGTATGGTTTCCTATGATCTACAAATAGTAATGGGCGTGACCGCAGACAAACGCACAATTTTGAAAATAAGAAAGTAAATGCTTTCTACGCTTTTAAATAGTGTTTATTATCATATACTAACAATTAAGAGGTCTACCACATCGCAGACTAAACTCCAGTGCAGTTCTCTGGTGTCCGCAGCTCTCTCTGCATTGTCTTCTAGGGTCTTAATACAGTAATTTGAGTGACCGCAGGCAAAAGGACTATAATGCAAATAAGAAAATAAATGCAATTTTCTCTTTTAAATAGTATTTATGATCATATACTACCAATTAAGAGGTCAACCATGTCAGAGACAAAACTCCAGTGCATTGGGCTAGTGTCCAAAGCTCTCTCTGCATTGTCCCCTAGGGTCTTCATAAAGTAATAGGAATGACCACAGGCTATCTGCATCGTTGAGGCACGCAAGCCACCCCACCTTGGCAATATCTGTGGTTCATGGGGGTGGTTAGTATCATATACTAACAATTAAGAAGTCAACCACGTCACAGACTAAATTCCAGTGCAGTTGGCTGGTGTCCGCAGATCTTTCTGCATTGTCTCCTATGGTCTACATATAATAATGAGAGTGAACGCAGGCAAACGCACAATAATGCAAATATGAAAATAAATGCAATTTTCTCTTTTAAATAGTATTTATTATCTTATACTAACAACTTAGAGGTCAACCACATCGCAGACTAAACCACATTGTCTCCTAGGATTTCATGTAGCAATGGAAGTGACCGCAAGCAAATGCACAATAATGCAAAGAAAGAAATAAATGCAATCTTCTCTTTTAAATAGTATTTACTATCATAAACTAACAACTAAGGGGTCAACCTAATCACAATTTACTCTTTTAAATAGCTTTTAGTATGATATACTAACTATAAAGAAGTCAACCATGTCAAACACTAAACTCAAGTGCAGTTGGCTGGCGTCCGCAGCTCTCTCAGCATTGTCTTCTAGGGTCTTCATATAGTAATGTGAGTGAACGCAGGTAAACGTACAATAATGCAAATAAGAAAATAAAAGCAATTTCCTCTTCTAAAAAGTATTTAATGTCAAATACTAACAATTAAGAGGTCAACCACATAGCAGACTAAACTCCAGTTCAGTTGGCTGGTGTCAGCAGCTCTCTCTGCATTGTTTCTTAGTGTTTTCATGTAGTAATGGTTGTGAACGCTGGCAAACACACAATAATGGAAATAAAAAAATAAATGCAACTTTCTCTTTTAAATAGTATTTTTTATCATAAAGTATCAATTAAGAAGTCAACCACATTACAGACTAACCTCAAGTGCATGTGGCTGGTTTCCGCAGCTCTCTCTGCATTTTCTACTACGGTATTCATATAGTAATGGGCGTGAACGCAGGCAATCTCACAATAATGCAAATATGAAAATAAATGCAATTTTCTGTTTTAAATAGTATTTATTATCATATATAAACAATTAAGAGGAAAACCACATGCCTAACTAACCTCCAGTGCAGCTGTTGTCCGCAGCTCTCTCAGCACTGTCACCTAGGGTCTACATATATTAATGGGAGTGACCGAGCGCAAAGGCACATAATGCACATAAGAAAGTAAATGCAATTTTCTTTTTTAAATGGTATTTATTATCATATACTCTCAATTAGGAGGCCAAACATATCGCAAACTAAATTCCACTGCAATTTGCTGGTGTCCGCAGCTCTCTCTGCATTGTCTCCTAGGGTCTTCATATAGTAATGGGAGTGACCGCAGGCAAACACAGAATTACGCAAATAAGAAAGTAAATGAAATTTCCTCTTATAAATGGTATTTAATATCATATACTTCCAATTAAGATGTAACCACGTCGCAGACAAAACTTGAGTGCAGTTGTTTTTTGTCCCCAGCTGTCTCTGGATTGTCTCCTAGGGTCTTCATATAGTAATGGGAGTGAACGCAGGCAAACGTACAATAATGCAAACAAGAAAATAAATGCAATTTTCTCTTCTAAAAAGTGTTTATTGTCATATACTAACAATTAAGAGGTCAACCACATCGCAGACTAAACTGCAGTTCAGTTGGCTGGTGTCCGCAGCTCTCTCTGCATTGTCTTTAGTGTTTTCATATAGTAATGGTTGTGAACGCTGGCAAACACACAATAATGCAAATAAGAAAATAAATGCAATTTTCTCTTTTAAATAGTATTTATTATCATATATTCACATTTCGGAGGCCAAACACATCACAGACTAAATTCAAGTGCAATTGGCTGGTGTCCGCAGCTCTCTCTGCATTGTCTCCTAGGGTCTTCATATAGTAATGGGAGTGACCGCAGGCAAACACACAATATTGCAAAGAAGAAAATAAATGCACTATTCTATTTTAAATAGTATTTATTATCATATACTACCAGTTAGGCGGTCAACCACGTCGCAGACTAAACTTCTGTGCAGTTGGCTGGTGTCCACAGCTCTCTCTGCATTGTCTCCTAGAGTCTTCATATAGTAATGGAAGAGACCGCAGGCAAACACACAATAATGCAAGTAATGAAATAAATGCAATAGTATTCATTATGATATACTACGAATTAAGAGGTCAACCACATCGCAGAAAAAACTCCAGTGCAGTTGGCCGGTGACTGCAGCTCTCTCTGCATTGTCTCCTAGGGTCTTCATATAGTAATGAGAGTGACCACAGGCAAACACACTATAATGCAAGTAAGGAAATAAATGCAATTTTCTCTTTAAATAGTATTCATTATCATATACTACGAATTAAGAGGTCAACCACATTGCAGACTAATCTCCAGTGCAGTTGGCTGATGTCCTCAGTTCTCTGCATTTTTTCCTAGGGTCTTCATATAGGAATGGGTGTGATCGCAGGCAAATGCATAATAATGCAAATAAGAAAATAAATGCAACCTTCTCTTTTAAATAGTATTTATTGTCATATACTAAAAATTAAGGGGACAACCACATCGCAGACTAAACTCCATTGCAGTTGCCAGGTGACCGCAGGTCTGTCTGTGTTGTCTCACAGCGTTTTCATTTAGTAATGCGGGTGACCACTGGCAAACGAACAATAATGCAAATAAGAAAATAAATACAATTTTCTCTTTTAAATCATACACTAACACTTAAGAGGTCAACCATATCGCAGATTAAACTCCACTGCGGTTGGCTATTGTCCACAGCTCACTCTGCTTTGTCTCCTATGATCTTCAAATAGTAGTGGGCGTGACCACAGGCAAACACACAATAATGAAAATAAGAAAGTAAATGCAATCTACGCTTTTAAATAGTGTTTATTATCATATACTGACAATTAAGAGGTCTACCACATTGCAGACTAAACTCCAGTGCTGTACGCTGGTGTCTGCAGTTCTCTCTGCATTGTCTCCTAGGGTCTTCATACAGCAATTTGAGTGACTGCAGGCAAACACACAATAATGCAAATAAGAAAATAAATGCAGTCTTCTCTTTATATAGTATTTATTATCATATACTAACAATTATGAAGTCAAAGACATCGTAGACTAAACTCCAGTGCAGTTGGCTGGTGTCCACAGCTCTCTCTGCATTGTCTCCTAGGGTCTTCATATAATAATGCGTGTGACCGCAGGCAAACACACAATAATGCAAATAAGAAAATTAATGCAATCTTTTCTTTTAAATAAAATTTATTATCATATACTAACAATTAAGATGTCAACCACATTGCAGACTAATCTCCAGTGCAGTTGGCTGGTGTCCGCAGCTCTCTCTGCATTGTCTCCTAGGGTCTTCATATAATAATGCGAGTGACCACAGGCAAACACACAATAATGCACAAAAGAAAATAAATGCAATTTTCTCTTAAATAACATTTAATATCATATACTAACAATTAAGATGTCAACCACATCGCAGACTAAACTCCATTGCAGTAGGCTGGTGTCCGCAGCTCTCTCTGCATTGTCTCCTAGGGTCTTCATATAGTAATTGGAGCTACCGAAGGCAAATGCACAATAATGACAAAAAGAAACTAAATGTAATTTTCATATTAAAATACTGTTTATTATCACGTACTAACAATTAAGAGGTCACCAAGTCGCAGACTAAACTCCAGTACAATTGGCTGGTGTCTGCAGCTCTCTCTGCAATGTCTCCTAGGGTCTTCATGTAGTTATGCTAGGGACCGCAGGGAAACGCACAATAATGGAAATAAGATAATAAATGAAATTTTTCTTCTAAATAGTATTTATTAACATATACTAACAACTAAGATGCCCACCACATCACAGACTAAACTCCTGTGCAGTTTGCTGGTGTACGCAGCTCTCTCTGCATTGTCCCCTACGGTCGTCACATAGTAATGGGAGTGACGGCAGGCAAACGCACAATAATACAAATAAGAAAATAAATGCAGTCTTCTCTTTATACAGTATTTATTATCATATACTAACAATTATGAAGTCAAACACGTCGTAGATTAAACTCCAGTGCAGTTGGCTGGTGTCCACAGCTCTCTCTGCATTGTCTCCTAGTGTCTTCATATAATAATGCGTGTGACCGCAGGCAAACACACAATAATGCAAATAAGAAAATTAATGCAATCTTTTCTTTTAAATAAAATTTATTTTCATATACTAACAATTAAGATGTCAACCACATTGCAGACTAATCTCCAGTGCAGTAGGCTGGTGTACGCAGCTCTCTCTGCATTGTCCCCTAGGGTCTTCACATAGTAATGGAAGTGACCGCAGGCAAACGCACAATAATGAAAAAATAAATGCAATTTTCTCATGTAAATAGTATTTATTACCATATACAACCAATTAAGAGGTCAAACACGTCGCAGACTAAACTCCAGTGCAGTTGGCTGGTGTCCGTAGCTCTCTCTGCGATGACTCCTAGAGTCTTCATGTAGTAATGCTAGGGACCGCAGGGAAACGCACTATAAGGGGAATAAGAAAATAAATGCATTTCTTTCTTTTAAATAGTATTTCTTATCATATACTAGCAATTAAGAGGTCAACCACATTGTACACCAAATACCAGTGCAGTTGGCCGGTGTCCACAGCTCTCTCTGTATTGTCTCGTAGGGTTTTCATATAGTAATTTGAGTGACCGCAGGCAAACGCAGAATAATGCAAAAAAAAAAAAAAAAATAAATAAATAAATGCAATTTTCTCATTTAAATATTATTTATTAACATATACAACCAATAAGAGGCCAACCATGTTGCAGAATAAACTCCAGCACAGTTGGCTGGTGTCTGCAGCTCACTCTGCTTTGTCTACTAGGGTCTTCATATAGTAATGGGAGTGAACGCAGGTAAATGCACAATAACGCAAATAAGAAAGTAAACGGAATTTTCTCTTTCAAATACTATTTATTATCATATACTACCAATTAAGACATCATCCACATCACAGACTAAATTCCAGTGCACTTGGCTGGTGTCCGCTGCTCTCAATGCATTGTCTCCTAGCGTCTTCATATAGTAAGGGGAGTGACGTCAGGCAAATGCACAATAATGCAAATAAAAAATAAATTAAATTTTCTTTTTTAAATAGTAATTATTAAAATATATACTACCAATGAGAGGTCAACCACGTTGCAGAATAAACTCCAGTGCAGTTGGCTGGTGTCCTCAGCTCTCTCTGCATTGTCTCGTAGGGCCTTCATATGGTAATGGAAGTGACGGCAGGCAAACGCACAATAATGCAAATAAGAAAATAAATGCAGTCTTCTCTTTATATAGTATTTATTATCATATACTAAAAATTATGAAGTCAAACACATCGTAGACTAAACTCCAGTGCAGTTGGCTGGTGTCCGCAGCTCTCTCTGCATTGTCTCCTAGGGTCCTCATATAATAATGCGAGTGACCACAGGCAAACACACAATAATGCACAAAAGAAAATAAATGCAATTTTCTCTTAAATAACATTTAATATCATATACTAACAATTAAGATGTCAACCACATCGCAGACTAAACTCCATTGCAGTAGGCTGGTGTCCGCAGCTCTCTCTGCATTGTCTCCTAGGGTCTTCATATAGTAATTGGAGCTACCGAAGGCAAATGCACAATAATGCCAAAAAGAAACTAAATGTAATTTTCATATTAAAATACTGTTTATTATCACGTACTAACAATTAAGAGGTCACCAAGTCGCAGACTAAACTCCAGTACAATTGGCTGGTGTCCGCAGCTCTCTCTGCAATGTCTCCTAGGGTCTTCATGTAGTTATGCTAGGGACCGCAGGGAAACACACAATAATGGAAATAAGATAATAAATGAAATTTTTCTTCTAAATAGTATTTATTAACATATACTAACAACTAAGATGCCCACCACATCACAGACTAAACTCCTGTGCAGTTTGCTGGTGTACGCAGCTCTCTCTGCATTGTCCCCTATGGTCGTCACATTGTAATGGGAGTGACTGCAGGCAAACGCACAATAATGCAAATAAGAAAATAAATGCAGTCTTCTCTTTATACAGTATTTATTATCATATACTAACAATTATGAAGTCAAACACATCGTAGACTAAACTCCAGTGCAGTTGGCTGGTGTCCACAGCTCTCTCTGCATTGTCTCCTAGTGTCTTCATATAATAATGCGTGTGACCGCAGGCAAACACACAATAATGCAAATAAGAAAATTAATGCAATCTTTTCTTTTAAATAAAATTTATTATCATATACTAACAATTAAGATGTCAACCACATTGCAGACTAATCTCCAGCGCAGTAGGCTGGTGTACGCAGCTCTCTCTGCATTGTCCCCTAGGGTCTTCACATAGTAATGGGAGTGACCGCAGGCAAACGCACAATAATGAAAAAATAAATGCAATTTTCTCATGTAAATAGTATTTATTACCATATACAACCAATTAAGAGGTCAAACACGTCGCAGACTAAACTCCAGTGCAGTTGGCTGGTGTCCGTAGCTCTCTCTGCGATGACTCCTAGAGTCTTCATGTAGTAATGCTAGGGACCGCAGGGAAACGCACTATAAGGGGAATAAGAAAATAAATGCAATTCTTTCTTTTAAATAGTATTTATTATCTTATACTAACAATTAAGAGGTCTACTACATCGCAGAGTAAACTCCAGTGCAGTTGCCTTGTGTCCGCAGATCTTTCTGCAATATCTCCACGGGTCTTCATATAGCAATGCTAGTGACGGCAGGCAAACACATAATAATGCAAATATGAAAAAAATGTAATTTTTCTTTTAAATAGTATTTCTTATCATATACTAGCAATTAAGAGGTCAACCACATTGTACACCAAATACCAGTGCAGTTGGCCGGTGTCCACAGCTCTCTCTGTATTGTCTCGTAGGGTTTTCATATAGTAATTTGAGTGACCGCAGGCAAACGCAGAATAATGCAAAAAAAAAAAAAATAAATAAATAAATAAATGCAATTTTCTCATTTAAATATTATTTATTAACATATACAACCAATAAGAGGCCAACCATGTTGCAGAATAAACTCCAGCACAATTGGCTGGTGTCTGCAGCTCACACTGCTTTGTCTACTAGAGTCTTCATATAGTAATGGGAGTGAACGCAGGTAAATGCACAATAATGCAAATAAGAAAGTAAACGCAATTTTCTCTTTTAAATACTATTTATTATCATATACTACCAATTAAGACATCATCCACATCACAGACTAAATTCCAGTGCACTTGGCTGGTGTCCGCAGCTCTCACTGCATTGTCTCCTAGCGTCTTCATATAGTAAGGGGAGTGACGTCAGGCAAATGCACAATAATGAAAATAAAAAAATAAATGCAATTTTCTTTTTTAAATAGTAATTATTAAAATATATACTACCAATGAGAGGTCAACCACGTTGCAGAATAAACTCCAGTGCAGTTGGCTGGTGTCCTCAGCTCTCTCTGCATTGTCTCGTAGGGCCTTCATATGGTAATGGAAGTGACTGCAGGCAAACGCACAATAATGCAAATAACAAAATAACTGCAATTTTCTCTGTTATACAGTATTTATTACCATATACTACCATTTAAGGGGTCAATCATACGCAGACTAAACGCAAGTGCAGTAGGCTGGTGTACGCAGCTCTCTTTGCATTGTCCCCTAGGGTCTTCACATAGTAATGGGAGTGACGGCAGGCAAACGAACAATAACGCAAATAAGAAAATAAATGCAGTCTTCTCTTTATATAGTATTTATTATCATATACTAAAAATTATGAAGTCAAACACATCATAGACTAAACTCCAGTGCAGTTGGCTGGTGTCCGCAGCTCTCTCTGCATTGTCTCCTAGGGTCTTCATATAATAATGCGAGTGACCGCAGGCAAACACACAATAATGCAAATAAGAAAATTAATGCAATCTTTTCTTTTAAATAAAATTTATTATAATATACTAACAATTAAGATGTCAACCACATCGCAGACTAAACTCCATTGCAGTAGGCTGGTGTCCGCAGCTCTCTCTGCTTTGTCTCCTAGGGTCTTCATATAGTAATTGGAGCTACCGAAGGCAAATGCACAATAATGCCAAAAAGAAGCTAAATGTAATTTTCATATTAAAATACTGTTTATTATCACGTACTAACAATTAAGAGGTCAACCAGGTCGCAGACTAAACTCCAGTACAATTGGCTGGTGTCCGCAGCTCTCTCTGCAATGTCTCCTAGGATCTTCATGTATTTATGCTAGGGACCGCAGGGAAACGCACAATAATGGAAATAAGATAATAAATGAAATTTTTCTTCTAAATAGTATTTATTAACATATACTAACAACTAAGATGCCCACCACATCACAGACTAAACTCCTGTGCAGTTTGCTGGTGTCCTCAGCTCTCTCTGCATTGTCTCGTATGGCCTTCATATGGTAATGGAAGTGACTGCAGGCAAACGCACAATAATGCAAAGAAGAAAATAACTGCAATTTTCTCTGTTATATAGTATTTATCACCATATACTACCATTTAAGAGGTCAATCATACACAGACTAAACGCAAGTGCAGTAGGCTGGTGTACGCAGCTCTCTCTGCATTGTCTCCTAGGGTCTTCATATAATAATGCGAGTGACCGCAGGCAAACACACAATAATGCAAATAAGAAAATTAATGCAATCTTTTCTTTTAAATAAAATTTATTATCATATACTAACAATTAAGCTGTCAACCACATTGCAGACTAATCTCCAGTGCAGTAGGCTGGTGTACCCAGCTCTCTCTGCATTGTCCCCTAGGGTCTTCACATAGTAATGGGAGTGACCGCAGGCAAACGCACAATAATGAAAAAATAAATGCAATTTTCTCATGTAAATAGTATTTATTACCATATACAACCAATTAAGAGGTCAAACACATCGCAGACTAAACTCCAGTGCAGTTGGCTGGTGTCCGTAGCTCTCTCTGCGATGACTCCTAGAGTCTTCATGTAGTAATGCTAGGGACCGCAGGGAAACGCACTATAAGGAGAATAAGAAAATAAATGCAATTCTTTCTTTTAAATAGTATTTATTATCTTAAACTAACAATTAAGAGGTCTACTACATAGCAGACTAAAGTCCAGTGCAGTTGCCTGGTGTCCGCAGATCTTTCTGCAATATCTCCTCGGGTCTTCATATAGCAATGCTAGTGACGGCAGGCAAACACATAATAATTTAAATATGAAAAAAATGTAATTTTTTCTTTTAAATAGTATTTCTTATCATATACTAGCAATTAAGAGGTCAACCACATTGTACACCAAATACCAGTGCAGTTGGCCGGTGTCCACAGCTCTCTCTGTATTGTCTCGTAGGGTTTTCATATAGTAATTTGAGTGACCACAGGCAAACGCAGAATAATGCAAAAAAAAAAAAAAATGCAATTTTCTCATTTAAATATTATTTATTAACATATAAAACCAATAAGACGCCAACCATGTTGCAGAATAAACTCCAGTTGGCTGGTGTCTGCAGCTCACTCTGCTTTGTCTACTAGGGTCTTCATATAGTAATGGGAGAGAACGCAGGTAAATGCACAATAATGCAAATAAGAAAGTAAACACAATTTTCTCTTTTAAATACTATTTATTATCATATACTACCAATTAAGACATCATCCACATCACAGACTAAATTCCAGTGCACTTGGCTGGTGTCCACAGCTCTCACTGCATTGTCTCCTAGCGTCTTCATATAGTAAGGGGAGTGACGTCAGGCAAATGCACAATAATGCAAATAAAAAAATAAATGCAATTTTCTTTTTTAAATAGTAATTATTAAAATATATACTACCAATGAGAGGTCAACCACGTTGCAGAATAAACTCCAGTGCAGTTGGCTGGTGTCCTCAGCTCTCTCTGCATTGTCTCGTAGGGCCTTCATATGGTAATGGAAGTGACTGCAGGCAAACGCACAATAATGCAAATAAGAAAATAACTGCAATTTTCTCTGTTATACAGTATTTATTACCATATACTACCATTTAAGGGGTCAATCATACGCAGACTAAACGCAACTGCAGTAGGCTGGTGTACGCAGCTCTCTTTGCATTGTCCCCTAGGGTCTTCACATAGTAATGGGAGTGACGGCAGGCAAACGAACAATAACGCAAATAAGAAAATAAATGCAGTCTTCTCTTTATATAGTATTTATTATCATATACTAAAAATTATGAAGTCAAACACATCATAGACTAAACTCCAGTGCAGTTGGCTGGTGTCCGCAGCTCTCTCTGCATTGTCTCCTAGGGTCTTCATATAATAATGCGAGTGACCGCAGGCAAACACACAATAATGCAAATAAGAAAATTAATGCAATCTTTTCTTTTAAATAAAATTTATTATAATATACTAACAATTAAGATGTCAACCACATCGCAGACTAAACTCCATTGCAGTAGGCTGGTGTCCGCAGCTCTCTCTGCTTTGTCTCCTAGGGTCTTCATATAGTAATTGGAGCTACCGAAGGCAATTGCACAATAATGCCAAAAAGAAACTAAATGTAATTTTCATATTAAAATACTGTTTATTATCACGTACTAACAATTAAGAGGTCAACCAGGTCGCAGACTAAACTCCAGTACAATTGGCTGGTGTCCGCAGCTCTCTCTGCAATGTCTCCTAGGGTCTTCATGTAGTTATGCTAGGGACCGCAGGGAAACGCACAATAATGGAAATAAGATAATAAATGAAATTTTTCTTCTAAATAGTATTTATTAACATATACTAACAACTAAGATGCCCACCACATCACAGACTAAACTCCTGTGCAGTTTGCTGGTGTCCTCAGCTCTCTCTGCATTGTCTCGTATGGCCTTCATATGGTAATGGAAGTGACTGCAGGCAAACGCACAATAATGCAAAGAAGAAAATAACTGCAATTTTCTCTGTTATATAGTATTTATCACCATATACTACCATTTAAGAGGTCAATCATACACAGACTAAACGCAAGTGCAGTAAGCTGGTGTACGCAGCTCTCTCTGCATTGTCCCCTACGGTCGTCACATAGTAATGGGAGTGACGGCAGGCAAACGCACAATAATGCAAATAAGAAAATAAATGCAGTCTTCTCTTTATATAGTATTTATTATCATATACTAACAATTATGAAGTCAAACACATCGTAGACTAAACTCCAGTGCAGTTGGCTGGTGTCCGCAGCTCTCTCTGCATTGTCTCCTAGGGTCTTCATATAATAATGCGAGTGACTGCAGGCAAACACACAATAATGCAAATAAGAAAATTAATGCAATCTTTTCTTTTAAATAAAATTTATTATCATATACTAACAATTAAGATGTCAACCACATTGCAGACTAATCTCCAGTGCAGTAGGCTGGTGTACCCAGCTCTCTCTGCATTGTCCCCTAGGGTCTTCACATAGTAATGGGAGTGACCGCAGGCAAACGCACAATAATGAAAAAATAAATGCACTTTTCTCATGTAAATAGTATTTATTACCATATACAACCAATTAAGAGGTCAAACACGTCGCAGACTAAACTCCAGTGCAGTTGGCTGGTGTCCGTAGCTCTCTCTGCGATGACTCCTAGAGTCTTCATGTAGTAATGCTAGGGACCGCAGGGAAACGCACTATAAGGAGAATAAGAAAATAAATGCAATTCTTTCTTTTAAATAGTATTTATTATCTTAAACTAACAATTAAGAGGTCTACTACATCGCAGACTCTAGTCCAGTGCAGTTGCCTGGTGTCCGCAGATCTTTCTGCAATATCTCCTCGGGTCTTCATATAGCAATGCTAGTGACGGCAGGCAAACACATAATAATTCAAATATGAAAAAAATGTAATTTTTTCTTTTAAATAGCATTTCTTATCATATACTAGCAATTAAGAGGTCAACCACATTGTACACCAAATACCAGTGCAGTTGGCCGGTGTCCACAGCTCTCTCTGTATTGTCTCGTAGGGTTTTCATATAGTAATTTGAGTGACCACAGGCAAACGCAGAATAATGCAAAAAAAAAAAAAAAAATAAATGCAATTTTCTCATTTAAATATTATTTATTAACATATACAACCAATAAGACGCCAACCATGTTGCAGAATAAACTCCAGTTGGCTGGTGTCTGCAGCTCACTCTGCTTTGTCTACTAGGGTCTTCATATAGTAATGGGAGTGAACGCAGGTAAATGCACAATAATGCAAATAAGAAAGTAAACACAATTTTCTCTTTTAAATACTATTTATTATCATATACTACCAATTAAGACATCATCCACATCACAGACTAAATTCCAGTGCACTTGGCTGGTGTCCGCAGCTCTCACTGCATTGTCTCCTAGCGTCTTCATATAGTAAGGGGAGTGACGTCAGGCAAATGCACAATAATGCAAATAAAAAAATAAATGCAATTTTCTTTTTTAAATAGTAATTATTAAAATATATACTACCAATGAGAGGTCAACCACGTTGCAGAATAAACTCCAGTGCAGTTGGCTGGTGTCCTCAGCTCTCTCTGCATTGTCTCGTAGGGCCTTCATATGGTAATGGAAGTGACTGCAGGCAAACGCACAATAATGCAAATAAGAAAATAACTGCAATTTTCTCTGTTATACAGTATTTATTACCATATACTACCATTTAAGATGTCAATCATACGCAGACTAAACGCAAGTGCAGTAGGCTGGTGTACGCAGCTCTCTTTGCATTGTCCCCTAGGGTCTTCACATAGTAATGGGAGTGACGGCAGGCAAACGCACAATAATGCAAATAAGAAAATAAATGCAGTCTTCTCTTTATATAGTATTTATTATCATATACTAAAAATTATGAAGTCAAACACATCGTAGACTAAACTCCAGTGCAGTTGGCTGGTGTCCGCAGCTCTCTCTGCATTGTCTCCTAGGGTCTTCATATAATAATGCGAGTGACCGCAGGCAAACACACAATAATGCAAATAAGAAAATTAATGCAATCTTTTCTTTTACATAAAATCTATTATAATATACTAACAATTAAGATGTCAACCACATCGCAGACTAATCTCCAGTGCAGTAGGCTGGTGTCTGTATCTCTCTCTGCATTGTCTCCTAGAATCTTCATATAGTAATGGGAGTGACCGCAGGCAAACGCACAATAATGAAAAAAAAAAAAAAAAAAAATGAATTTTCTCATGTAAATAGTATTTATTACCATATACAACCAATTAAGCGGTCAAACACGTCGTAGACTAAACCCCAGTGCAGTTGGCTGGTGTCTGCTGCTCCCTCTGCATTGTCTCCTAAGGCCTACATATAGTAATGGGGAAGATGGCAGGCAAAAGGCACAATAATGCAAATAAGAAAATAAATGCAATTTTCTCATTTAAATAGTATTTATTATCATATACTACCAATTAAGAGGTCAACCATGATGCAGACTAAACTCCAGTGCAGTTGGCTGGTGTCCCCAGCTCTCTCTGCATTGTCTGCTAGGGTCTTCATATAGTAAAGGGAGTGTCCGCAGGCAAACGCACAAGAATACAAAAAAAAGAATAAATGCAGTCCTCTCTTTATATAGTATTTATTATCATATACTAACAATCAAGAGGTCAACCATGACGCAGACTAAACTCCAGTGCTGTTGGCTGGTGTCTGCAGCTCTCTCTGCATTGTCACCTAGGGTCTTTATATAGTAATGCGAGTGTCCACAGGCAAACGCACAATAATGCAATGGGAAAATAAATGCAACTTTTAAATAGTACTTATTTTCATATACTAAAAATTAAGATGACAACCAAATCGCAGACTAAACTCTCGTGCTGTTGGCTGGTGTCCGCAGCTCACTCTGCGTTGTCTCCTAGGGTCTATACATAGTAATAGCAGTGACAGCAGGCAAAAGCACAATATTGCAAATAAGAAAATTAATGCAATTTTCTCATTTAAATAGTGCTTCTTTTCATATACTAACAATTAAGTGGTCAACGACATCGCTGAGTAAACTTCAGTGCAGTTAGCTGGTGTCCGTAGCTCTCTCTGCATTTTCTCCTACGGTTTTCATATAGAAATGAGAGTGCGCGCAGGCAAACCCACAATATGCAAATAAGAAAATAAATTCAATTTTCTCTTCTAAATAGTATTTATTATCATATACTACCAATGATGAGGTCAACCAAGTCGCAGACTAAACTCCAGCGCATTTGGCTGGTGTCCGCAGCTCACTCTGCTTTGTTTACTAGGGTCTTTATATAGTTATTAGAGTGACCACAGGCATAAACACTATATTGCAAATAAGAAAATAGATGCAATTTTTTCTGTTAAATAGTAGTTATTTTCATATACTAACAATTAAGATGTCAACCACATCGCAGACTAAACTCTAGTGCTGTTGGCAGGTGTCCACAGCTTACTCTGCATTGTCTCCTAGGGTTTCATATAGTAATGGGAGTGCTCACAGGCAAACGCACCATAATGCAATTAAGAAAATAAATGCAATTTTGTCTTTTAAATAGTTTTTATTTTCATATACTAACAAATAAGAGGTCAACCACTTCACAGATTAAACTCCACTGCAGTTTACTGGTGACCGCAGCTCTCTGCATTGTCTCCTAGGGTTTCATATAGTAATGGGAGTGACAGCAGGCAAACGCACAATAATGCATTTAAGAAAATAAATGCAATTTTTTCTTTAAAATAGTTTTTATTATCATATACCAACAATTAAGAGGTCGACCACATCGCAGAATAAATTCCAGTGCAGTTAACTAGTGTCCGCAGCTCTCTCTGCATTGTCTCCTAGGGTCTTCATATAGTAATGGGATTGACCGCAGGCAAACGCACAATAATGCAAATAAGAAAATAAATGCAATTTTCTCTTTTAAATAGTAATTATCGTCATATGCTAACAATTAACAGATCAAACACATCACAGACTAAACTCCAGTGCAGTTAGCTGGTATATGTAGCTCTCTCTGCATTTTCTCCTAGGGCTTTAGTATAGTAATTAAGGTGACTGCAGGCAAATGCACAATACTGAAAATGAAAATCAAATGCACATTTCTCTTTGAAATAGTATTTATTATCATATACTAACAATTAAGTGGTCTACTACATCACAGACTAAACTCCAGTGCAGTTGCTTGTGTCTGCAGCTCACTCTGCATTGTCTCCTTGGGTCTTCATATAGTAATGGAAGTGATCGCAAGCAAACGCACAATAATGCAAATAAGAAAATAATGCAATTTTCTCTTTAAATAGTATTTATTTCATATACTAACAATTAAGAGGTCAAACACGTATCAGACTACACTCCAGTGAAGTTGGCTGATGAAAGCAGCTATCTCTGCATTGTCTCCTAGGGTCTTCATATGCTAATGGGAGTGACGGCAGGCAAACACACATCAATGCAAATTAGAAAATAAATGAAATTTTCTCTTTTAAATAGTATTTATTGACTTATACTAACATTTAAGAGATCAATCACATCGCAGTTTAAACTCCAGAGTAATTTACTGGTGTCCGTAGCTCTCTCTGCATTTCACCTAGGTCTTCGAATAGTAATGGGAGTGATTGCAGGCAAATGCACAATAATGTAAATAAGAAAATAAATGCAATTTTCTTTTTCAAATAGTATTTATTAACATTTACTAACAATTAAGAGTTCAACCACATCGGAGATAAACTCCAGTGCATTTGGCTGGTGTCCGTAGCTCTCTCTGCATTGTCTCCTAGGATCTTGATATAGTAATGGCAGTGACCGCAGGGAAACGCACAATATCGCAAATAAGAAAATAAATGCAATTTTCTCTTTTAAATAGTGTTTTTTTTTACATATACTAACAATTATGAGGTCAACTACATCGCAGACTAAACTCCAGTGCTGTTGGCTGGTGTCCGCAGCTCACTCTGCATTGTCCCCTAGGGTCTTGATATAGTAAAGGAAGTGACGGCAGGCAAACGCACTATAATGCAAATAAGAAAATAAATGCAATTTTCTCTTTTACATATTATTCATTATCATATTCTAACAATTAAGATGTCAACCACATCGCAGACTGAACTCCAGTGCAGTTGGCTGGTGTCCCCAGCTCTCTCTGAATTGTCTCCTAGGATCTTCATATAGTAAGGGTGTGACGGCATCCAAACGTACAATAATGCAAATAAGAAAATAAATGCAATTTTCTCTTTTAAATAGTATTTATTATCATATACTAGCAATTAAGGGGTCAACCATGTTGCAGACTAAACTCAGTGCAGTTAGCTGGTGTCCGCAGCTCTCTCTGCATTGTCTCCTAGGGTCTTCATATAGTAATTAGAGTGACCGCAGGCAAACGCACAAAAATGCAAATAAAAAAATAAATGCAATTTTCTCTTTTAAATAATATTTCTTATCATATACTAACACTTAAGAGATCAACCACATCACAGACTAAACTCCAGAGCAGTTGGCTGGTTTCCGCAGCTCTCTCTGCAATGTCTCCTAGGGGCTTTATATAGTAAAGCTAGGGAACACATGCAAATGCACAATAATGGAAATAAGAAAATAAATGCAATTTCTTCTTTTAAATAGTATTATTTATCATATACTCACAATTAAGGGGTCAACCACATCACAGACTAAACTCCAGAGCCGTTGTCTGGTGTCCGCAGCTCTCTCTGCATTGTCTCCTAGGGTCTTCATATAGTACTGGGACTGACGGCAGGCAATAGCACTTTAATGAAAATAAGAAAAAAAGCAATTTTCTCTTTTAATTAGTATTTATTAATGTATACTAACAATTAAGAGGTCAACCACATCGCAAACTAAACTCCAGTGCAGATGGCTGTTGTCCCCAGCTGTCTCTGCAGTGTCTCCTACGGTCTTCTTATAGTAATGGGAGTGACGTGTGGCAAACACACAATAATGCAAAGAAGAACATAAATGCAATCTTCTCTTTTCAATAATATTTATTATCATATACTAACAATTAAGAGGTCAACCACATCGCAGAATTAACACCAGTGCAATTGGCTGGTGTCCGCAGCTCTCACTGCATCTCCTCCTAGCGTCTTCATATAGTAAAGGGAGTGACCTCAGGCAGAAGCACAATAATGCAAATAAGAAAATAAATGCAATTTTTTCTTTTAAATAGTATTTATTATCATATACTACCAATTAAGATATCAACCACATCACAGACTAAACTCCAGAGCAATAAGCTGGTGTCCGCTATTTTCAATAGTATTTATTATCATATACCACCCATTAAGAGGTCAACCACGTCGCAGACTAAACTCCATTGCAGTTGGCTGGTATACGCAGCTCTCTCTGCATTGTCTCCTAGGGACTTCATATAGTAATAGCAGTGACCGCAGGCAAACGCACAAAAATGCAAATAAAAAAATAAATGCAATTTTCTCTTTTAAATAGTATTTCTTATCATATACTAACAATTAAGAGATCAACCACATCACAGACTAAACTCCAGAGCAGTTGGCTACTTTCCTCAGCTCTCTCCTTAGGAATTTATATAGTAATGTCAGTGACCGCAGGCAAACGTACAGCAATGCAAGTAAGAAAATATATGGAATATTCTCAAATAAATAGTATATATTATCGTATACTAACAATTAAGAGGTCAACCACATTGCAGAATATAGTCCAGTGCAGTTGGCTGGTGTCCGCAGCTTTCACTGCATCTCCTCCTAGGTTCTTCATGTAGTAAAGGAAGTGACCTCAGGCAAATGCACAATGATGCTAATAAGAAAATAAATGCAATTTTTTCTTTCAAATAGTATTTACTATCACATACTACAAATTAAGAGGACAACCACGTAGCAGTCTAAACTCCAGTGCTGTTGGCTGGTGTACGCAGCTATCTCTGCATTGTCTCCTTGGGTCTTCATATAGTAATGGGTGTGACCGCAGGCTAACAGACGATAATGCAAATTAAAAAAATAAATGCAATTTTATCTTTTAAATAGTATTTATTATCATATACTAACAATTAAAAGATCAACCATGTCGCAGACTAAACTCCAGAGCAGTTAGCTGGTCTCCGCAGCTCTCTCTGCATTGTCTCCTAGGGTCTTCATATATTAATGGGAGTGATGGCAGGCAAACCCACATTAATGCAAATAAGAAAAAAAGCAATTTTCTCTTTTAATTAGTATTTATTATCGTATACTAACAATTAAGAGGTGAACCACATCGTAGACTAAACTCCATTGCAGTTGGCTGGTGTCCACAGCTCTCTCTGAATTGTCTCCTAGGGTCCTCATATAGTAATGTGAGTGTCCACAGGCAGAAGCACAATAATGCAAATAAGAAAATAAATGCAATTTTCTCTTTTAAATTGTATTTATTATCATGTACTACCAATTAAGATATCTACCACATCACAGAATAAACTCCAGGGCACTAAGCTGGTGTCCTCACCCCCTCTCTCTGCATTGTCTCCAAGGGTCTTCATATAGTAATGGGAGAGACCGCAGGCAAACGAACAATAATGCAAATAAGAAAATAAATGCAATTTTCTCATTTAAATAGTATTTATTATCATATACTACCAATTAAGATATCAACCACATCACAGAATAAACTCCAGTACAGTTGGCTGGTGTCCACAGCTCCCTCTGAATTGTCTCCTAGGGTCTTCATATAGTAATGGGAGTGACCGCAGTCAAAAGCACAATAATGCAAATAAGAAAATAAATGCAATTTTCTCTTTTAAATAGTATGTATTAACATATACTAACAA
Organism: Locusta migratoria; assembly: GCA_026315105.1. Classification (NCBI taxonomy): domain Eukaryota; kingdom Metazoa; phylum Arthropoda; class Insecta; order Orthoptera; family Acrididae; genus Locusta; species Locusta migratoria. Next base: position 352,836 of record JAOYRU010000267.1, read on the forward strand.
TTAAGAGGTCAACCGCGTTGCAGACTAAACTCCAGCGCAGTTGGCTGGTTTCCGCAGCTCTCTCTGCATTGTCTCCTTAGGTCTTCATATAGTAATGTGAGTGACCACAGGCAAACGCACAGCAATGCAAATAAGAGAATAAATGGAAATTTTCTCTTTTCAATAGTATTTATTATCATATACTACCAATTAAGAAGTCAACCACATCGCAGACTAAACTTCAGTGCAGTTGGCTGGTGTCCGCAGCCCTCTCTCCATTGTCTCCTAGGGTCTTCACATACTAATGGGTGTGACCGCAGACAAACACACAATTATGCAAATAAAAAAATAAATGCAATTTTATCTCTTAACTAGTATTTATTATCATATACTAACACTTCAGAGGTCTACCACATCGTAGACTAAACTCCAGAGCAGATGGCGGGTGCCTGCAGCTCTCTTTGCATTGTCTCCTAGTGGCTTCACATAGTTATGGGAGTGACGGCAGGCAAATGCACATTAATGCAAATAAGAAAAAAAAGCAATTTTATCTTTTAATTAATATTTATTATCATATACTAACAATTAAGTGGTCAACAACATTGCAGACTAAACTCCAGTGCAGTTAGCTGTTGTCCCCAGTTCTCTCTGCATTGTCTCCTAGGGTCTTCATGTAGTAATGGGAGTGATGGGTGACATCAGGCAAACACACAATAATAGAATAAGAAAATAATGCAATTTTCTTTTTAAATAGTATTTATTATCATATAGTAACAACTAAGATGTCAACCACATCGCAGACTAAACTCCACTGCAGTTGGCTGGTGTCCGCAGCTCTCACTGCATTGTCTGCTAGTGTTTCATATAGTACCGATAGTGATAGCAGGCAAACACACAATAATGCAAATAAGAAAATAAATGCAATTTTGTCTGTTAAATAGTATTTATTGTCATATACTACCAATTAAGAGGTCATACATGTCGCGGACTCAACTCCAGTGCAGTTGACTGGTGTCCGCAACTCTCTCTGGATTGTGTCCTAGGGTCTTCATGTAGTAATTGGAGCAACCCTAGGTAAACGCACAATAATGCAAATAAGAAAATAAATGCATTTATCTCTTTTAAATAGTATTCATTATCATATACCAACAATAAAGAGGTCAACCACGTTGCAGACTAAACTTCAGCGCTTTGGCTGGTTTCCGAAACTCTCTCTCTGCATTGTCTCCTTAGGTCATCATATAGTAATGTCAGTGACCACAGGCAAATGCACAGCAATGCAAATATGAAAATAAATGGAATATTCTCTTTTCAATAGTATTAATTATCATCTACTATCAATTAAGAGGTCAACCACATTGCAGACTAAACTCCAGTGCAGTTGGCTAGTGTCCGCAGCCCCCTCTCCATTGTCTGCTCGGGTCTGTACATAGTAATAGGAGTGACCGTACGCAAACACAAAATAATGCAAATAAAAAAATAAGTGCAATACTATCTTTTAAATAATATTTATTATCATATACTAACAATTAAGAGGTCAACCACATCGTAGACTAAACTCCATTGCAGTTGGCTGGTATCCTCAGCTCTCTCTGTATTGTCTCCTAGGGACTTCATATAGTAATAGGAGTGACCGCAGGCAAACCCACAATAATGCAAATAAGAAAATAAATGCAGTCATCTTCTTTAAATAGTATTTATTATCATATACTAACAATTAAGAGGTCAACCATATCGTAGACTAAACTCCATTGAAGTTGGCTGGTGTCCACAGCTCTCTCTGAATTGTCTCCCAGAGTCTTCATATAGTAATGCGAGTGACCGCAGGCAACAGCACAATAATGCAAATAGGAAAATAAATGCAATTTTCTCTTTTAAATAGTATGTATTAACATATACTAACAATTAAGAGGTCAACCACGTTGCAGACTAAACTCCAGAGCAGTTGGCTGGTTTCCGCAGCTCTGTCTGCATTGTCTCCTAGGGGCTTGATATAGTTATTGGTGTGACGGCAGGCAAAAGCACATTAATACAAAAAAGAAAAAAAGCAATTATCTCTTTTAATTAGTATTTATTATCATATACTAACAATTAAGAGGTCAACAACATCGCAGACTAAACTCCAGTGCAGTTGGCTGTTGTCCCCAGCTTTCTCTGCATTGTCTCCTATGGTCTTCATATAGTAATGGGAGCGACCATGGCAACAGCACAGTTATGCAAGTGAGAAAATAAATGTAATTTTTTCTTTTAAATAGTATTTATTATCGTATACTAATAATTGAGAGGACAACCATATCGCAGACTAAACTCCAGTGCAGTTGGCTGATGTCCGCAGCTCTCTCTGCATTGTCTCCTAGGGTCTTCTTATAGTAATGGGAGTGAACGTAGGAGCACGCACAGTAATGCAAATTAGAAAATATGTGCAATTTTATCTGTTAAATAGTATTTATTATCATATATTACCAATTAAGAGGTCAACCATGTCGCAGACTAAACTCCAGTGCAGTTGGCTGGTGTACGCAGCTCGCTCTGCATTGTCTCCTTAGGTCTTCATATAGTAATGTGAGTGACCGCAGGCAAACACACAGTAATACAAATAAGATTGTAAATGGAATATTCTCTTTTAAATAGTATTTATTATCATATAATATCAATTAAGAGCTCAACCACATTGCTGACTAAACTCCAGTGCAGTTGGCTGGCATCCGCAGCTCTCTCTGCATTGTCTCCTAGGGACTTCATATAGTAATAGGAGTGACCGCAGGCAAACGCACAAAAATGCAAATAAAAAAATAAATGCAATTTTCTCTTTTATATAGTATTTATAATCATATACTAATAATTAAGAGGTCATCCACATCGTAGACTAATCTCCAGTCCAGTTGTCTTTTGTCCGCAGCTCTCTCAGCATTTTCTCCTAGAGTCATCGTATAGTAATTGGAGGGAATGCAGGCAAACACACAATAATGCAAATAAGAAAATAAATGCAATTTTCTCTTCTAAAAAGTATTCATTATCATATACTACCAATTAAGATATCAACCACATCGCAGACTAAACTCCAGAGCAGTAGGCTGGTGTCCGCAGCTCTCTCTGCATTGTCTCCAAGGGTCTTCATATAGTAATGAGAGGGACCGCAGGCAAACGCACAATAATGCAAATAAAAAAATTTATGCAATTTTTTCTTTTAAATAGTATTTACTATCATATACAACTAATTAAGACGACTACCACGTAGCAGACTAAACCCCAGTGCAGTTGGCTGGTGTCTGCAGCGCTCTCTTCATTGTCTCCTAGGGTCTTCATATAGTAATGCGAGTAACTGCAGGCAAACGCACAATAATGCACAGAAGATAATAAATGCAATTTTCTCTTCTAAATAGTATTTATTATCATATAGTAACAATTAAGAAGTCAACCACGTTGCAGACTAAACTAAAGTGCTTTAGGCATGTGTCCGCAGCTCTCTCTGCATTGTCTCCTAGGGTCTTCATATAGTAATGGGAGTGACTGCAGGCACATGCACAATAATTCAAATAATAAAATAAATGCAATTTTCTCTTTTTTTATATAGTATTTATTATCATATAATAATATTTAAGTTGTCAACCACATCGCAGACAACACTCCAGCCCTTCAGGGGCTCAGCATTAATTTGCTGAGTACGGGCTTGGCGAACCCGGGGTCCTGAGCTGTGGGCTGTGTCACGCCAACAGTCCGCCACACCGTAAGCTCTGTGCGTGCCTCAACGACCATCGTTCGGCGCGACGGTGGAACGTTGTACGTTTCAGAGCCCGGGGATCTTGGCTTAATCGCCCGGGTCTCGAGGACGGTACAAACCTCTAAAAGGAATTTCCAAGATGCGCTCTGGGTCAGTCTTAATTACGACGTCATCCCCAGCCCAGTCACGGGCCTTGCTTGCCTGTGACAAGCTGGGTGATGTTTCCGTAACAATAACGCCACACAAGACCTTGAATATGGTCCAGGGGATAATATTCCATAAAGACCTGTTTTGCAGTCTGTGAAGAACTACGTGCTAACTTGGAACGCCGGGGAGTCCATTTTATTCGGCGAGTCCATAGGGGTCCGAAGAACAATAGGGTCGCGACCGGTGCTTCATCTTGGCTTTCGAGGGTGATTCATTGCCCGAGAAGGTCAAGGTGATGGTCTACCGGATCGACGTAAAGCCCTACGTCCCTCCCCCTATGCGTTGTTTCAAGTGCTGGAGGTTTGGGCACATGTCCTCCCGATGCGATGCCAATCCTACGTGTCGGGAGTGCGGACGTGCAGTCCATCCAAACGTCCCTTGCACCCCTCCTCCAGTATGTGTAAACTGCGACCAGCATCACTCCTCTTGCTCATCTACGTGCTCGGTATTGCAGCAAGAGCGGAAGATTATGGAATACAAGACCCGGGACAGACTGACCTACTCAGAAGCAAAACGGAAATATCAAAACTCCATCCCGTTCATCTGACCACTTCCTATGCCACAGCAGCTTCATCGTCTTCCATAGTGCCTCGAGTACCGCGTACTGAACCACTGCAAGTGGGCTCCCACGCCCAGTCAACTACCCCTGCCCCCTTACCAGCTGGGGGCACTTCCTCTTCGGTGGCTCCCACTCTTTTCCCAGTGGGAGCAAAAACCGCACAAACATTGGGGACACCAGTCCCCACCTCTAAGTCGGAGAAGGAGAAGCCTTCTCCGGCCCCTCTCGCTCGGAAGGGGTCCCTTGGGACACTCCCTTCCGAGGCTTCTCCACATGGCAAAGAGGATCCCAGCAAATTGCTGCAGGATCCTCTTGTTGCTGACCGAAGGGCCTCCTGCTCTTCGTCAGCCTCCGATACCATGCCTGAGAAGCCCTCCCGGCCCTTAAAACCCAAGGGCCAGTGAGAGGCTAAGAAAAAATCCACAAGGAAAAAAGAACCCTTGGTGGCTCCAAAGCCACATATACCCTCATCCTCCGGTTCAGAGGATGAAGTCAAGATCCTCGCTTCCCCCGAGGATCTTGCACTTACTGATCCAATAGATCATATGGATCATGAATCTATTGATGCTGAACTCAAGGCAGACGGCGATGCAATGGAATAACCTGCTGCTCAGCTACTATTTATGGCATCTCAGCTAGACGACAAAGTTATTCTCCAATGGAATATCGGCGGTTTCTTCAACCGCTTAGCTGAGTTGCAGCAGTTGTTATGCCACATCCCGGTGTTTTGTATAGCACTGCAGGAAACGTGGTTTCCTGTTCAGAGGACCCCAGCCCTTCGGGGCTATCGGGGCTTTTACCGTAGCCGCGATATATACGATAGGGCTTTGGGTGGTGTCGCTGTTTACGTCCTCGCAACTGTCCCTAGCGCTGCTGTGCCTCTCCAAACGACCCTAGAGGCAGTTGCTGTTTGCATCCGAGCGGGGCAGGACTTCACTGTCATTTCCATTTACCTTCCCCCGGATGCATCCGTCTCCACCACTTATGTTGCTGCAGTGGTAGCGCAAGTGCCCCCACCATTTCTCCTCTTGGGGGATTTTAATGCCCACCACCCATTATGGGGTGGAGCGCAGACGATGGTTCGTGGTAGGGACGTCGAGACACTTCTGTCCCAGCAGGACATCTGTCTTTTAAACACTGGGGCCCCCACGCATTTCTGCGTGGCGCGAGGCACTTACTCGGCAATCGACCTCTCTTTATGTAGTCCGAGTTTGCTCCCACATTTTCGCTGGAAGACCCATTATGACCTTTGCGGCAGCGACCATTTTCCTATCCTTGTGTCGCACCTGCACTTCCAACCTGCAGGCAGCCCACCTCGATGGTCCCTCTGTCGAGCTAATTGGCGGGATTATATGTCCAATGCTACTTTTCCTGTACCATTTCCTGCCAATGTGGACATAGCGGTTGGTCAAATCACTGCTGCTATCGTTTCCGCCGCTGAGGCCACTGTTCCCACCACTTCTGGCACTCCTCAGCGCAGGTCTGTGCCCTGGTGGACGCCAGAGATTGCTGCAGCCATTCGGGAGCGTCGGCGGGCGCTACAGCGCCATCGACGCCACCCCACCTTGGACAACCTGATAGCCTTCAAACGGCTTCGGGCCTGAGCTCGACAGCTCATTCGCCAGAGCAAACAGGACAGCTGGGAGAGGTATGTAGCCAGCATCGGCTCTCGTGCTTCACCATCTCAGGTGTGGTCCCACGTTCAACGCCTCTTTGGGTACCGCTCGACAGCAGCGATCCCCAGCTTACGGATCAGGGGTACTGTATGCACTGACGCCACTGCCATTGCTGAGCATATGGCGGAGCATTATGCTCGCAATTCCGCAACTGCGGCATACAGTGCAGACCTCCGTGCACTGAAAGAGCGGGTAGAACAGCGACGGCTGTCATTTCACACACGTCGAACAGAATCGTATAACTCTGCTTTTAGTGAATGGGAATTTGTCACTGCCCTTGCTGCATGCCCCGATACCTCTCCAGGTCCGGACAGGGTCCACAGCCAGTTCATTCGGCACCTTTCCGTGGAGTTTCAGCACCAGCTTCTCGCCCTGTTTAACCGTTTATGGGTGGAGGGGTCTTTCCCGTCACAATGGCGAGAAAGCATCGTTCTTCCTGTGATCAAACCTGGTGCTGATCCACAGGTGGCTGATAACTACCGCCCAATCAGCCTCACCAACGTTCTGTGCAAACTATTCGAACGTATGGTGAGCCAGCGGCTTATGTGGGTACTTGATCATCGGGGTCTGTTGTCCCCACGCCAAGGGGGTTTTCGCCAATGCCACTCCACTGTTGACAACGTAGTGGCTCTGGAGTCCGCCATCTGTACGGCATTTAGCAGGCGTGAGAGCACCTTGTTGCCGTCTTTTTTGACCTCAGGAAGGCCTACTATACCACTTGGCGCCATCACATTCTGGCTACACTGCACACTTGGGGCTTGAGACGTCCGCTGCCGGTTTTTATTCAGAACTTTCTTTCCCTCCGATCTTTTCGAGTACGGGTTGGTACTTCCCTCAGCTCCTCTCGCATCCAGGAGAATGGTGTCCCACAGGGCTCTGTCCTTAGTGTACCCCTATTTTTAATTGCCATCAATGGACTTCCTGAGGCAGTGGGGTTGTCGGTTTCTTCCTCCTTGTTCGCTGATGACTTCTGCCTGTACTTCAGCTCAGCTAGCATTGGGGTAGCTGAAAGGCGTCTACAGGGAGCCATTCGAAAGGCGCAGTCGTGGGCCTCAACCCATGGGTTCCAGTTTTCTCCAGCGAAAACCCGGGTTATGCACTTCTGCCGCCGTCGAGCTGTCCATTTGGACCCAGAGCTATATTTATATGATAAACTTCTTCGTGTCGAAGAGACTCACCGATTTCTTGGCATGCTCTTCGACAGCCGGCTCACTTGGGTGCCCCATCTTCGCCAGCTCAAGCAGAAGTGCGTGAGGTACCTCAATCTTTTACGCTGCCTCAGCCACACTAGTTGGGGAGCCGCTTGTTTGAGTCTTATGCAGCTCTACAGGGCGCTGATCCAATCACGGTTAGACTACGGGAGCTTTGTGTATGGTTCGGCAGCCCCATCTGCATTGCAGACCTTGGACCCAGTACACCATAGTGGCATCCGTTTAGCGACGGGTGCCTTCCGTACAAGTCCCGTGACAAGTCTCCTTGCTGAAGCTGGGGTTCCCCCCCTCCGAATCCACCGGCAGCAGCTACTGGCTTCATATGTCGCCCATATTCATACCTCACCTGACCACCCGAACCACAGGCTTCTGTTCCCAGCTGCTGTCCTCCCTTCCCCACGACGACGTCCACGGTCGGGTCTCCCGATTGCGGTTCGTGTTCGTTCCCTTCTTTCGTCCATCGCATCCCTTCCAATCCCTACCACATTCCGATACCTTTCACCTACACCTCCATGGTTCGTACCTTGCTTACAGCTTCGATTCGATTTGTCCGGTGACTCGAAAGCCTCAGTTTCGCCAATGGTCCTTCGTCGAAAGTTCCAGGCACTTGTAGAAACTTTCCGTGGTGCAGAAGTCGTCTACACTGATGGCTCCGTTGTGGACGGACGTGCTGGGTACGCGTATGTTCATAGTGACCACGTTGAGCAGCATTCCCTACCCTGTGGGACTAGCGTTTTCACAGCTGAGCTGGTGGCCATATCGCGCGCTCTTTCACATTTCCGCAGCTGCCCCGGGGAGTCCATAGTCATCTGTAGTGACTCCCTGAGTGGCCTGATGGTGCTAGGCCAGTTTATGCCAAAGCACCACTTGGTTCGGTCCATTCAGGACACCATATTTACCCTCAGCAAATCAGGACGTTCGGTGGTTTTCCTTTGGACCCCGGGCCACATAGGCATCCCAGGAAACGAACGGGTTGATCATCTCGCCAAGCAGGCCACCACATCACGGCCCTTGAAGATAGGACTTCAAGAAAGGGATCTATGACTACAACTGACCCGTAAGGTTCTGGGGATTTGGACATCGGAATGGGATGCCATGAACGTTCGAAACAAGCTGCGTACAGTCAAGTCCACCACAGCTGTGTGGAGATCCTCCCTGCGAGCCTCTCGTAGGGAGTCTGTAGTCCTCTGCAGACTACGTATCGGACATACATGGTTAACACACGGCTACCTGGCTACCTTCTACGAAGAGAGGACCCACCAACTTGCCGTTGTGGTGCCCTATTGACGTGGTCCACATTCTGGTGGACTGCTTACTTTTAGCCGACTTGAGGCAGTCTTTTACACTGCCTTCTGAGCTTCCATTGATTTTATCTGACTATATCTCTGTGATCGACCGTGTTTTAGGTTTTATTCGTGCAGCTGGCTTCTATTGGTCTATTTAATGGTGGGGCCTATAGGCCCGCCTTGTCGGGCTTCACCCCTCCAGAACAATAGGCCGCTGTCATTTTACGGTTTATGACTTGCTTTAATTTAAGGATTTTAAAGTGTGCAGATTGGCTGGCTCATCCTGTATTATCCTTGTGATCAGCCAGCCCCACGCTTCTGCTGCCTTGTTTTAGTTTTCTGTCTATTTTTGTCAACTCTTGTCTTGTTCTTTGTTACGTCATTTTACCATTGACTGTCTCTTGGTACTGGGAGTATACTGGACTTCGAGTACTAAGCGACAAAAGGAAAATTTTAAAAGTTAACTCTTGGCTGGGAACAGAAGACTGATAAACCAGCAGTTGAGTCCCCTTTAAACACACAACAACAACAACAACAACAACAACAACACTCCAGTGCCGTTGGCTGGTATCCGCAGCTCTCTCTGCATTGTCTCCTAGGGATTTCATATATTAATGGGAGTGACCACAAACCAACGCACAATAATGCAAATAAGAAAAAAATGCAATATTCTCTTTAAAATGTTATTTATTATCATATACTAACAATTAAGAGGTCAACCACATTGCAGACTAAACTCCAGTGCAGTTGGCTGCTGTCCACAGCCCTCTCCCCATTGTCTCCTAGGGTCTTCACATGGTAATGGGAGTAACCGCAGGCAAACGCACAATAATAGAATAAGTAAATAATGCAATTTTCTCTTTTAAATAGTATTTATTATCATACACTAACAATGAAGAGGTCAACCACATCGCAGACTAAACTCCAGTGCAGTTGGCTGGTGTCCGCATCTCCCTCATGCCTTGTCTCCTGGGGTCTTCATATAGTAATGTGAGTGATCGCAGGCAAACGCACAATAATGCAAAGAAGATACTAAATGCAATTTTCACTTCTAAATAGTATTTATCATCATAAAGTAACAATTAAAAAGTCAACGACGTTGCAGACTAAACACCAGTGCAGTTGGCTGGTGTACACAGCTCTCTCTGCATTGTCTCCTAGGGTCTTCATATAGTAATGGGAGTCACGGCTGGCAAACACAAAATAATGCAAATATGAAAAAAATTGCAATTTTCTCTTTTAAATATTATTTATTATCATTTACTAACAATTAAGAGGTCAACCAAATCGCAGACTAAACTCCAGTGCAGTTAGCTTGTGTCCCCAGCTCTCTCTGCATTGTCTCCTAGGGTCTTCATATAGTAATGGTAGTGATGGGTGGCAAAGGCAAAACAATGCTTATAAGAAAATAATTGCAATTTTCTTATTTAAATAGTGTTTATTATCATATACTAACAATTAAAAGGTCAACAACATCGCAGACTAAACTCCAGTATAGTTGGCTGTTGTCCCCAGCTCTCTCTGCATTGTCTCCTAAGGTATATAGTATATATAGTAATGGGAGTGACAGGTGGCAAATGCACAATAATGCAAATAAGAAAATAAATGCAATTTTCTCTTACAAATAGTATTTAATATCATATACTAACAATGAAGATGTCAACCACTTCGCAGGCTAAACTCCAGTGCAGTTGGCAAGTGCCCGCAGCTTTCACTGCTTTGTCTCCTGTGGTCTTCTTATAGTAATGGAAGTGACCACAGGCAACCACACAATTATGCAAAAGAGAAAATAAATGCAATTTTCTCTTTTAAATAGTATTTATTACGATATAGTAACAATTAAGAGGTCAACCACATCGCAGACAAAATTCCAGTGCACTGTCTGGTGTCCGCATCTCTCCTTGCATTGTCTCCTAGGGTCTTCATGTAGTAATGGGAGTGATCGCAGTCAAAGGCACAATAATTCAAATAAGACAATAAGTGCAATTTTCTCTGTTAAATAGTATTTATATTCATATACTACCAATGAAAATGTCAACCATGTTGCAGACTAAACTCTAGTGCAGTTGGCTTGTGTCCGCAGCTCTCTCTGCATTGTCTCCTATGGTCTTCATATAGTAATGCGAGTGACCGCACAATAATGCAAATAAGAAAATAAATGCAATTTTCTCTTACAAATAGTATTTATTATCATATACTAACTTAAGGGGTCAACCACATCACAGACTAAACTCTAGTGCAGTTGGCTGGTGTCCGCAGCTCTCTCTGCATTGTCTCCTAGGGTCATCATATAGTAATAGCAGTGACCGCAGGCAAACGCACAATAATGCAAATAAGAAAATAAATGCTATTTTCTCCTTTAAATAGTATTTATTATCATATACTAACAATTAGATGTCAGCCACATCGCAGACTAAACTCCGGTGCAGTAGGCTTGTGTCCGCAGCTCTCTCTGCATTGTCTCCTAGAGTCTTCATATAGTAATGGGAGTGACCGCAGGCAAATGCACAATAATTCAAATAAGAAAATAAATGCAATTTTTTTATTTAAATAGTATTTATTATCATATAATAACATTTAAGATGTCAACCACATCACAGACAACACTCCAGTGCCGTTGGCTGGTATCCGCAGCTCTCTCTGTATTGTCTTCTAGGGTCTTCATATAGTAATGGGAGTGACCGCAGGCAAACGCAGAATAATGCAAATAAGAAAATAAATGCAATTTTCTCTTTTAAATGTTATTTATTATCATATACTAACAATTAAGAGGTCAACCACATTGCAGACTAAACTCCAGTGCATGTGGCTGGTTTCCACAGCCCCCTCTCCATTGTCTCTTAGAGTCTTTTTTTATTTATTTATTTATTTGTTTTTTCTGTTCCAAGGGCCCACTTGAGGAGTAAGACTCCATGGTCATGGAACAAGTCAATACATTGTTACACAAGAATGGTAATAGAAAAATTTTAAGTAGTCCTTTGCACACGACAATCTTAAGACAAAGTGAAAAGAATCAATAAAGAAAAAATGAATTAGCTTAATTGTTTAACTTTTCTAGGAGCTCCTCGACAGAATAAAAGGAGTGAGCCACTAGGTAACTCTTCGATTTAGATTTGAAAGCATGTGGATTTGTGCTGAGATTCTTTAGTTCTTGTGGCAGCTTATTGAAAATGGATGCCGCCGAATACTGCACCCCTTTCTGCACAAGTTTTAAGGTGGTGTGATGCAAATGTAGATTAGACATCTGTCTAGTATTCACCGAGTGAAAGCTACTAACTCGTGGGAATAAGCTGATATTATTAAAAACAAAATACATTAAAGAAACAATGTATTGTGACTCCAGAGTCAAAATTCCCAGACTACTGAAAAGGGGTCGACATGACGTCCGCGAACTTACACCAGATATTGCTCAAACCACCCGTTTTTGAGCCAGAAATATCTTTTTTGCATCAGGCAAGTTACCCCAAAATCAATGCCGTACATCATAATTGAGTGAAAGTAAGCGAAATAGACTACTTTTCGTGTTGAAAAATCACTTATCTCAGATATTGTTCTAATAGTAAATATAGCAGAATTTAGTTTTGGAACAAGATCCTGAAATGGGCTTTCCATGACAGCTTACTGTCTATATGAACACCTAGAAATATGAACTGTTCAGTCTCACTTATCACATGCCCATTATGTGTAATCATAATGTCAGATTTCGTCAAATTATGTGTTAGAAATTGTAAAAACTGAGTTTTACTGTGATTTAACATCAACTTGTTTTCTATTAGCCATGAACTTATCTCTTGAACTGCATTATTTGATACTGTGTCAATATTACGAGCAACATCCTTCACTACCAAGCTGGTATCATCAGCAAACAAAAATATTTTACAATCACCTGTTATACTCGAAGGTATATCATTTATATAAATAAGAAACAGCAATGGTCCCAAAACAGACCACCGAGGCACCCCATACTTAATTGTGCCCCATTGGGATTGCACGTCATAGCCATTTTCTACACTACGGAGAATTACCTTCTGTTGTCTATTATTAAAGTAAGAGGTGAACCACTTGTGGGCTACTCCCCGCTACTCTTCACATGGTAATGGGAGTAACTGCAGGCAAACCCACAATAATAGAATAAGTAAATAATGCAATTTTCTCTTTTAAATAGTATTTATTATCATATAGTAACAATTAAGAGGTCAACCACATCGCAACTAAACTCCAGTGCAGTTGCCTGGTGTCCACATCTCCCTCTGCTTTGTCTCCTGGAGTCTTCATATAGTAATGGGAGTGACCGCTGGCAAACGCACAATAATGCAAAGAAGATAGTAAATGCAATTTTCTCTTCTAAATAGTATTGATTATCATATAGTAACTATTAAGTAGTCAACCACGTTGCAGACTAAACTAAAGTGCAGTTGGCAGGTGTACACAGCTCCCTCTGCATTGTCTCCTAGTGTCTTCATGTAGTAATGGGAGTGACGGCTGGCAAAAAAAACAATAATGCAAATAGGAAAAAAATGAAATTTTCTCTTTTAAATATTATTTATTATCATATACTAACAATTAAGAGGACAACCAAATCGCAGACTAAACTCCAGTGCCATTGGCGGGTGCCCCCAGCTCTCTCTCTGCATTGTCTCCTAGCGTCTTAATATAGTAATGAGAGTGATCGCAGTCAAACCCTCAATAATGCAAATAAGAAAATAAATGCAATTTTCTCTTATAAATAGTATTTATTATTATATACTAACATTTAAGTGGTCAACCACATTGCAGACTAAACTCCAGTGCAGTTGGCAGGTTTCCGCAGCTCTCACTGCATCGTCTCCTGGGTCTTCATATAGTAATCGGAGTGACGGCAGGCAAACGCACAATAATGCAAATAAGAAAAAAAGCAATTTTCTCTTTTAAATAGTATTTATTATCATATACTAACAATTAAGAGGTCATCCACATTGCAGACTAAACTTCAGTGCAGTTGGCTGGTGTCCGCAGCTCTCTCTGCATTGTCTCCTAGGGTCATCATATAGTAATAGGGGTGACCGCAGGCAAACGAGCAATAATGCAAATACGAAAATAAATACAATTTTCTCCTTTAAATAGTATTTATTATCATATACTAACAATTAAGATGTCAATCACATCGCAGACTAAACTCCAGTGCAGTTCGCTGGTGTCCGCAGCTTTCTCTGCATTGTCTCCTAAGGACTTCACATGGTAATGGGAGTGACCGCAGGCAAACGCACAATAATACAAATCAGAAAATAAATGCAGTTTTCTCTTTATAATTATATTGTTGAAATGAGATAGAATGGCTGGCCAGTACTTACCATTGTGCTGTACCGCTGATAGTAACACAATATGAAAAAGTAGAAAAAAGGGGACAAAGGGACAAGATTTCCTTTGTCAGGTGGGAGAGAATGGAAGAATAAAGGATGGGAAAGGTGGTTCATGACCTAGGTCACGAAGGTGATAATGACCTGGGTTGTGAACCACCTTTTCCTTCAGTTCCCATCCATTATTCTTCCATTCTCTCCCACCTGACGAAGGAACTCTGTTCCGAAAGCTTGACCCTTTGACCCCTTTTTTTGTGTTTTTTCATTTTGTGTTACTATCGGCGGTACGGCACAATGGTAAGTACTGGCCAGCCATTCTATCTCATTTCAACAATATTTATTATCTCTGAGGCGAATTTTCATCATTAATCGAATAAATGCAATTTTCTCTTTTAAATTGTATTTATCGTTATATACTAACAAATAAGATGTCAACCACATTGCCGACTAAACACCAGTGCAGTTGGCTGGTGGCCGCAGCTCCCTGTGCATCGTCTCCTAGGGGCTTCATATAGTAAAGGAAGTGACCACAGACAAACGCACAATAATGCAAATAAAAAAATAAATGTAATTTTTTCTTTTAAATAGTATTTACTATCATATACAACCAATTAAAAGGACAACCACGTAGCAGACTAAACTCCAGTGCAGTTGGCTAGTGTCTGCAGTCTCTGTGCATTGTCCCATAGGGTCTTCATATAGTAATGGGAGTGACGGCTGGCAAAAAAAACAATAATGCAAATAGGAAAAAAATGAAATTTTCTCTTTTAAATATTATTTATTATCATATACTAACAATTAAGAGGACAACCAAATCGCAGACTAAACTCCAGTGCCATTGGCGGGTGCCCCCAGCTCTCTCTCTGCATTGTCTCCTAGCGTCTTAATATAGTAATGAGAGTGATCGCAGTCAAACCCTCAATAATGCAAATAAGAAAATAAATGCAATTTTCTCTTATAAATAGTATTTATTATTATATACTAACATTTAAGTGGTCAACCACATTGCAGACTAAACTCCAGTGCAGTTGGCAGGTTTCCGCAGCTCTCACTGCATCGTCTCCTGGGTCTTCATATAGTAATCGGAGTGACGGCAGGCAAACGCACAATAATGCAAATAAGAAAAAAAGCAATTTTCTCTTTTAAATAGTATTTATTATCATATACTAACAATTAAGAGGTCATCCACATTGCAGACTAAACTTCAGTGCAGTTGGCTGGTGTCCGCAGCTCTCTCTGCATTGTCTCCTAGGGTCATCATATAGTAATAGGGGTGACCGCAGGCAAACGAGCAATAATGCAAATACGAAAATAAATACAATTTTCTCCTTTAAATAGTATTTATTATCATATACTAACAATTAAGATGTCAATCACATCGCAGACTAAACTCCAGTGCAGTTCGCTGGTGTCCGCAGCTTTCTCTGCATTGTCTCCTAAGGACTTCACATGGTAATGGGAGTGACCGCAGGCAAACGCACAATAATACAAATCAGAAAATAAATGCAGTTTTCTCTTTATAATTATATTGTTGAAATGAGATAGAATGGCTGGCCAGTACTTACCATTGTGCTGTACCGCTGATAGTAACACAATATGAAAAAGTAGAAAAAAGGGGACAAAGGGACAAGATTTCCTTTGTCAGGTGGGAGAGAATGGAAGAATAAAGGATGGGAAAGGTGGTTCATGACCTAGGTCACGAAGGTGATAATGACCTGGGTTGTGAACCACCTTTTCCTTCAGTTCCCATCCATTATTCTTCCATTCTCTCCCACCTGACGAAGGAACTCTGTTCCGAAAGCTTGACCCTTTGACCCCTTTTTTTGTGTTTTTTCATTTTGTGTTACTATCGGCGGTACGGCACAATGGTAAGTACTGGCCAGCCATTCTATCTCATTTCAACAATATTTATTATCTCTGAGGCGAATTTTCATCATTAATCGAATAAATGCAATTTTCTCTTTTAAATTGTATTTATCGTTATATACTAACAAATAAGATGTCAACCACATTGCCGACTAAACACCAGTGCAGTTGGCTGGTGGCCGCAGCTCCCTGTGCATCGTCTCCTAGGGGCTTCATATAGTAAAGGAAGTGACCACAGACAAACGCACAATAATGCAAATAAAAAAATAAATGTAATTTTTTCTTTTAAATAGTATTTACTATCATATACAACCAATTAAAAGGACAACCACGTAGCAGACTAAACTCCAGTGCAGTTGGCTAGTGTCTGCAGTCTCTGTGCATTGTCCCATAGGGTCTTCATATAGTAATGGGAGTGACGGCTGGCAAAAAAAACAATAATGCAAATAGGAAAAAAATGAAATTTTCTCTTTTAAATATTATTTATTATCATATACTAACAATTAAGAGGACAACCAAATCGCAGACTAAACTCCAGTGCCATTGGCGGGTGCCCCCAGCTCTCTCTCTGCATTGTCTCCTAGCGTCTTAATATAGTAATGAGAGTGATCGCAGTCAAACCCTCAATAATGCAAATAAGAAAATAAATGCAATTTTCTCTTATAAATAGTATTTATTATTATATACTAACATTTAAGTGGTCAACCACATTGCAGACTAAACTCCAGTGCAGTTGGCAGGTTTCCGCAGCTCTCACTGCATCGTCTCCTGGGTCTTCATATAGTAATCGGAGTGACGGCAGGCAAACGCACAATAATGCAAATAAGAAAAAAAGCAAATTTCTCTTTTAAATAGTATTTATTATCATATACTAACAATTAAGAGGTCATCCACATTGCAGACTAAACTTCAGTGCAGTTGGCTGGTGTCCGCAGCTCTCTCTGCATTGTCTCCTAGGGTCATCATATAGTAATAGGGGTGACCGCAGGCAAACGAGCAATAATGCAAATACGAAAATAAATACAATTTTCTCCTTTAAATAGTATTTATTATCATATACTAACAATTAAGATGTCAATCACATCGCAGACTAAACTCCAGTGCAGTTCGCTGGTGTCCGCAGCTTTCTCTGCATTGTCTCCTAAGGACTTCACATGGTAATGGGAGTGACCGCAGGCAAACGCACAATAATACAAATCAGAAAATAAATGCAGTTTTCTCTTTATAATTATATTGTTGAAATGAGATAGAATGGCTGGCCAGTACTTACCATTGTGCTGTACCGCTGATAGTAACACAATATGAAAAAGTAGAAAAAAGGGGACAAAGGGACAAGATTTCCTTTGTCAGGTGGGAGAGAATGGAAGAATAAAGGATGGGAAAGGTGGTTCATGACCTAGGTCACGAAGGTGATAATGACCTGGGTTGTGAACCACCTTTTCCTTCAGTTCCCATCCATTATTCTTCCATTCTCTCCCACCTGACGAAGGAACTCTGTTCCGAAAGCTTGACCCTTTGACCCCTTTTTTTGTGTTTTTTCATTTTGTGTTACTATCGGCGGTACGGCACAATGGTAAGTACTGGCCAGCCATTCTATCTCATTTCAACAATATTTATTATCTCTGAGGCGAATTTTCATCATTAATCGAATAAATGCAATTTTCTCTTTTAAATTGTATTTATCGTTATATACTAACAAATAAGATGTCAACCACATTGCCGACTAAACACCAGTGCAGTTGGCTGGTGGCCGCAGCTCCCTGTGCATCGTCTCCTAGGGGCTTCATATAGTAAAGGAAGTGACCACAGACAAACGCACAATAATGCAAATAAAAAAATAAATGTAATTTTTTCTTTTAAATAGTATTTACTATCATATACAACCAATTAAAAGGACAACCACGTAGCAGACTAAACTCCAGTGCAGTTGGCTAGTGTCTGCAGTCTCTGTGCATTGTCCCATAGGGTCTTCATATAGTAATGGGAGTGACGGCTGGCAAAAAAAACAATAATGCAAATAGGAAAAAAATGAAATTTTCTCTTTTAAATATTATTTATTATCATATACTAACAATTAAGAGGACAACCAAATCGCAGACTAAACTCCAGTGCCATTGGCGGGTGCCCCCAGCTCTCTCTCTGCATTGTCTCCTAGCGTCTTAATATAGTAATGAGAGTGATCGCAGTCAAACCCTCAATAATGCAAATAAGAAAATAAATGCAATTTTCTCTTATAAATAGTATTTATTATTATATACTAACATTTAAGTGGTCAACCACATTGCAGACTAAACTCCAGTGCAGTTGGCAGGTTTCCGCAGCTCTCACTGCATCGTCTCCTGGGTCTTCATATAGTAATCGGAGTGACGGCAGGCAAACGCACAATAATGCAAATAAGAAAAAAAGCAAATTTCTCTTTTAAATAGTATTTATTATCATATACTAACAATTAAGAGGTCATCCACATTGCAGACTAAAATTCAGTGCAGTTGGCTGGTGTCCGCAGCTCTCTCTGCATTGTCTCCTAGGGTCATCATATAGTAATAGGGGTGACCGCAGGCAAACGAGCAATAATGCAAATACGAAAATAAATACAATTTTCTCCTTTAAATAGTATTTATTATCATATACTAACAATTAAGATGTCAATCACATCGCAGACTAAACTCCAGTGCAGTTCGCTGGTGTCCGCAGCGTTCTCTGCATTGTCTCCTAAGGACTTCACATGGTAATGGGAGTGACCGCAGGCAAACGCACAATAATACAAATCAGAAAATAAATGCAGTTTTCTCTTTATAATTATATTGTTGAAATGAGATAGAATGGCTGGCCAGTACTTACCATTGTGCTGTACCGCTGATAGTAACACAATATGAAAAAGTAGAAAAAAGGGGACAAAGGGACAAGATTTCCTTTGTCAGGTGGGAGAGAATGGAAGAATAAAGGATGGGAAAGGTGGTTCATGACCTAGGTCACGAAGGTGATAATGACCTGGGTTGTGAACCACCTTTTCCTTCAGTTCCCATCCATTATTCTTCCATTCTCTCCCACCTGACGAAGGAACTCTGTTCCGAAAGCTTGACCCTTTGACCTCTTTTTTTGTGTTTTTTCATTTTGTGTTACTATCGGCGGTACGGCACAATGGTAAGTACTGGCCAGCCATTCTATCTCATTTCAACAATATTTATTATCTCTGAGGCGAATTTTCATCATTAATCGAATAAATGCAATTTTCTCTTTTAAATTGTATTTATCGTTATATACTAACAAATAAGATGTCAACCACATTGCCGACTAAACACCAGTGCAGTTGGCTGGTGGCCGCAGCTCCCTGTGCATCGTCTCCTAGGGGCTTCATATAGTAAAGGAAGTGACCACAGACAAACGCACAATAATGCAAATAAAAAAATAAATGTAATTTTTTCTTTTAAATAGTATTTACTATCATATACAACCAATTAAAAGGACAACCACGTAGCAGACTAAACTCCAGTGCAGTTGGCTAGTGTCTGCAGTCTCTGTGCATTGTCCCATAGGGTCTTCATATAGTAATGGGAGTGACGGCTGGCAAAAAAAACAATAATGCAAATAGGAAAAAAATGAAATTTTCTCTTTTAAATATTATTTATTATCATATACTAACAATTAAGAGGACAACCAAATCGCAGACTAAACTCCAGTGCCATTGGCGGGTGCCCCCAGCTCTCTCTCTGCATTGTCTCCTAGCGTCTTAATATAGTAATGAGAGTGATCGCAGTCAAACCCTCAATAATGCAAATAAGAAAATAAATGCAATTTTCTCTTATAAATAGTATTTATTATTATATACTAACATTTAAGTGGTCAACCACATTGCAGACTAAACTCCAGTGCAGTTGGCAGGTTTCCGCAGCTCTCACTGCATCGTCTCCTGGGTCTTCATATAGTAATCGGAGTGACGGCAGGCAAACGCACAATAATGCAAATAAGAAAAAAAGCAATTTTCTCTTTTAAATAGTATTTATTATCATATACTAACAATTAAGAGGTCATCCACATTGCAGACTAAACTTCAGTGCAGTTGGCTGGTGTCCGCAGCTCTCTCTGCATTGTCTCCTAGGGTCATCATATAGTAATAGGGGTGACCGCAGGCAAACGAGCAATAATGCAAATACGAAAATAAATACAATTTTCTCCTTTAAATAGTATTTATTATCATATACTAACAATTAAGATGTCAATCACATCGCAGACTAAACTCCAGTGCAGTTCGCTGGTGTCCGCAGCTTTCTCTGCATTGTCTCCTAAGGACTTCACATGGTAATGGGAGTGACCGCAGGCAAACGCACAATAATACAAATCAGAAAATAAATGCAGTTTTCTCTTTATAATTATATTGTTGAAATGAGATAGAATGGCTGGCCAGTACTTACCATTGTGCTGTACCGCTGATAGTAACACAATATGAAAAAGTAGAAAAAAGGGGACAAAGGGACAAGATTTCCTTTGTCAGGTGGGAGAGAATGGAAGAATAAAGGATGGGAAAGGTGGTTCATGACCTAGGTCACGAAGGTGATAATGACCTGGGTTGTGAACCACCTTTTCCTTCAGTTCCCATCCATTATTCTTCCATTCTCTCCCACCTGACGAAGGAACTCTGTTCCGAAAGCTTGACCCTTTGACCCCTTTTTTTGTGTTTTTTCATTTTGTGTTACTATCGGCGGTACGGCACAATGGTAAGTACTGGCCAGCCATTCTATCTCATTTCAACAGTATTTATTATCTCTGAGGCGAATTTTCATCATTAATCGAATAAATGCAATTTTCTCTTTTAAATTGTATTTATCGTTATATACTAACAAATAAGATGTCAACCACATTGCCGACTAAACACCAGTGCAGTTGGCTGGTGGCCGCAGCTCCCTGTGCATCGTCTCCTAGGGGCTTCATATAGTAAAGGAAGTGACCACAGACAAACGCACAATAATGCAAATAAAAAAATAAATGTAATTTTTTCTTTTAAATAGTATTTACTATCATATACAACCAATTAAAAGGACAACCACGTAGCAGACTAAACTCCAGTGCAGTTGGCTAGTGTCTGCAGTCTCTGTGCATTGTCCCATAGGGTCTTCATATAGTAATGGGAGTGACGGCTGGCAAAAAAAACAATAATGCAAATAGGAAAAAAATGAAATTTTCTCTTTTAAATATTATTTATTATCATATACTAACAATTAAGAGGACAACCAAATCGCAGACTAAACTCCAGTGCCATTGGCGGGTGCCCCCAGCTCTCTCTCTGCATTGTCTCCTAGCGTCTTAATATAGTAATGAGAGTGATCGCAGTCAAACCCTCAATAATGCAAATAAGAAAATAAATGCAATTTTCTCTTATAAATAGTATTTATTATTATATACTAACATTTAAGTGGTCAACCACATTGCAGACTAAACTCCAGTGCAGTTGGCAGGTTTCCGCAGCTCTCACTGCATCGTCTCCTGGGTCTTCATATAGTAATCGGAGTGACGGCAGGCAAACGCACAATAATGCAAATAAGAAAAAAAGCAATTTTCTCTTTTAAATAGTATTTATTATCATATACTAACAATTAAGAGGTCATCCACATTGCAGACTAAACTTCAGTGCAGTTGGCTGGTGTCCGCAGCTCTCTCTGCATTGTCTCCTAGGGTCATCATATAGTAATAGGGGTGACCGCAGGCAAACGAGCAATAATGCAAATACGAAAATAAATACAATTTTCTCCTTTAAATAGTATTTATTATCATATACTAACAATTAAGATGTCAATCACATCGCAGACTAAACTCCAGTGCAGTTCGCTGGTGTCCGCAGCTTTCTCTGCATTGTCTCCTAAGGACTTCACATGGTAATGGGAGTGACCGCAGGCAAACGCACAATAATACAAATCAGAAAATAAATGCAGTTTTCTCTTTATAATTATATTGTTGAAATGAGATAGAATGGCTGGCCAGTACTTACCATTGTGCTGTACCGCTGATAGTAACACAATATGAAAAAGTAGAAAAAAGGGGACAAAGGGACAAGATTTCCTTTGTCAGGTGGGAGAGAATGGAAGAATAAAGGATGGGAAAGGTGGTTCATGACCTAGGTCACGAAGGTGATAATGACCTGGGTTGTGAACCACCTTTTCCTTCAGTTCCCATCCATTATTCTTCCATTCTCTCCCACCTGACGAAGGAACTCTGTTCCGAAAGCTTGACCCTTTGACCCCTTTTTTTGTGTTTTTTCATTTTGTGTTACTATCGGCGGTACGGCACAATGGTAAGTACTGGCCAGCCATTCTATCTCATTTCAACAATATTTATTATCTCTGAGGCGAATTTTCATCATTAATCGAATAAATGCAATTTTCTCTTTTAAATTGTATTTATCGTTATATACTAACAAATAAGATGTCAACCACATTGCCGACTAAACACCAGTGCAGTTGGCTGGTGGCCGCAGCTCCCTGTGCATCGTCTCCTAGGGGCTTCATATATTAAAGGAAGTGACCACAGACAAACGCACAATAATGCAAATAAAAAAATAAATGTAATTTTTTCTTTTAAATAGTATTTACTATCATATACAACCAATTAAAAGGACAACCACGTAGCAGACTAAACTCCAGTGCAGTTGGCTAGTGTCTGCAGTCTCTGTGCATTGTCCCATAGGGTCTTCATATAGTAATGGGAGTGACGGCTGGCAAAAGTACAATAATGCAAATAAGAAAATAAATGCAATTTTCTCTTTTAAATAGTATTTATCATCATATACTAACAAATAAGAGGTCAACCAGATTGCCGACTAAATTCCAGTGCAGTTGGCTGGTGTCCGCAGCTCTCTCTGCATTGTCTCCTAGAGTCTTCATGTAGTAATGGGAGTGACTGCAGGCAAACGCACAATAATACACAGAAGATAATAAATGCAATTTTTCTTTTTTAAATAGTATTTATTATCATATACTAACAACCACATCTCAGACAACACTCCAGTGCTGTTGGCTGGTGTACGCAGCTCTCTATGCATTGTCTCCTAGTGTCTTCATATAATAAATGGAGTGACCGCAGGCAAACACACAATAATGCAAAGAAGATACTAAACGCAATTTTCTCTTCTAAATAGTATTTATTATCATATAGTAACAATTGAGATGTCAACCACGTTGCAGACTAAACTCCAGTGCAGTTGGCTGGTGTCCCCAGCTCTTTCTGCATTGTCTCCTAGGGTCTTCATATAGTAATGGTAGTGACGGGTGGCAAAGAAACAATAATGCAAATAAGAAAATAAATCCAATTTTCTTTTTAATGTTATTTATTATCATATACTAACAATTAAGAGGTCAACCAAATTGCAGACTAAACTCCAGTGCATGTGGCTGGTTTCCACAGCCCCCTCTCCATTGTTTATTAGGGTCTTCACGTGGTAATGGGTGTAACCACAGGCAAACGCACAATAATAGAATAAGTAAATAATGCAATTTTCTCTTTTAAATAGTATTTATTACCATATACTAACAATTAAGACTTCAACCACATCGCAGACTAAACTACAGTGCAGTCGGCTGGTGTCCGCAGCTCTCTCTGCATTGTCTCCTAGCGTCTTCATATAGTAATGCGAGCGACTGCAGGCAAACGCAAAATAATGCACAGAAGATAATAAATGCAATTTTCTTTTTTTAATAGTATTTATTATCATATACTGACAGTTAAGGTGTCAACCACATCGCAGACTACACTCCAGTGCCGTTGGCTGGTGTCCGCAGCTCTCTCTGCATTGTCTCCTTGGGTCTTCATATAGTAATGGGGGTTGACCGCAGGCAAACGCACAATGAGAAAATAAATGCAGTCTTCACTTTCTGTATTGTCTCGTAGGGTTTTCATATAGGTGTAGTAATATGAGTGACTGCAGGCAAAAGCACAATAACGAAAATAAGAAAATAAATACAAATTTCTCTTATAAATATTATTTATTATCATATACTAACAATTAAGAGGTCAACCACATCGCAGACTAAACTCCAGTGCAGTTGGCTGTTGTCCCCAGCTCTCTCTGCATTGTCTCCAAGGGTCTTCATATAGTAATGGGTGTGACGGCAGACAAACGCAGTATAATGCAAAAAAGAAAATAAATGCAATTTTCACTTTTAAATAGTATTTATTATCATATACTAACAATTGAGAGGTCAACCACATCGCAGACTAAACTTCAGTGCAGTTGGCCTCCTGTCCGCAGCTCTCTCTGCATTGTCTCCAAGGAACTTCATACAGCAATAGGAGTGACCGCAGCCAAATGCACAATAATGCAAAAAAGAGAATAAATACTATTTTCTCTTTTAAATAGTATTTATTATCATATACTAACAATTAAGAGGTCAACCACATCACAGACTAAACTCCAGTGCAGTTGGCTGGTGTATGCATCTCCCTCTGCATTGTCTCCTAGGGACTTCATATAGTAATAGGAGTGACCGCAGGAAAATGCACAAAATGCAAATAAAAAAATAAATGCATTTTTCTTTTTTAAATAGTATTTACTATCATATACTAACAATTAAGAGGTCAACCACAGCAGAGTAAACTCCAGAGCATTTGGCTGGTTCCCGCAGTTCTGTCTGCATTGTCTCCTTGGGTCTTCATATAGTAATGGGAGTGACGGCAGGCAAACGCACATTATTGCAAATAAGAAAAAATACAATTGTTGCTTTTAAATAGTATTTCTTATCATATTCTAACAATTAAGAGGTCAACTACTTCACACACTAATCTCCAGTGCAGTTGGCTGTAGTCTCCAGCTCTCTCTGCATTGTCTCCTAGTGTCTGCATATAGTAATGGGAGTGATCGCATGCAAACACACAAAAATGCAAATAAGAAAAGAAATGCAATTTTCTCTTCTAAAAAGTATTTATTATCATATACTAACAATTAAGAGGTCAACCACATCACTGACTAAACTCCAGTGCAGTTGGCTGGTGTCCGCAGCTCTCACTGCATTGTCTCCTAGCGTCTTCATATATTAATGGGAGTAAAGGGTGGCAAACGCACAATAATGCAATTAGAAAATAAAAGAAATTTTCTCTTTTCAATGGTATTTATTATCATGTGCTAACAATTAAGAAGTCAACCACATCGCAGACTAAACTCCAGTGCAGTTGGCTGGTGTCCGCAGCTCTCTCTGTATTGTCTCCTAGGGTCTTCATATAGTAATGGGAGTGACCGCAGGCAAATGCACAATAATGCAAATAAGAAAATAAGTGCAATTTTCTCTGTTAAATAGTATTTATTATCATATACTATCAATTAAGTGGTCAACCATATCGCAGACTAAACTCCAGTGCAGTTGGCTGGTGTCCGCAGCTCTCTCTGCATCGTCTCGTAAGGTCTTCATGTAGTAATGGAAGTGATCGCAGGCAAATGCACAATTATAAAAACAAGAAAATAAATGCAATTTTCTCTGTTAAATAGTATTTATTGTTGAAATGAGATAGAATCGCTGGCCAGTACTTACCATTGTGCTGTACCGCCGATAGTAACACAAAATGAAAAAACAGAAAAAAAAGTGGACAAATGGACAAGCTTTCGGAACAGAGTTCATTCGTCAGGTGGTAGAGAAGGGAAGAATAAAGGATGGGAATAGAAGGGGAAGGTGGTTGACGATCTAGGTCATGAAGGTGGTGTTTCGGCCAGAGTGGATAACTAAAAAGGAAAGATCAAGTAGTAAAGAGAAGAGAAGAGAAGAGAGTGAAATTAATGATGCTGTGGGGTGTAGGAGGGGGGGGGGGGGTTGTCTAAAACGTTTTTCATAAACAGGGAAATATGGATGGACACACACACACACACACACACACTCACACACACACACACACACACACACACACATGGAGAGAGAGGGCGGTAGAGAGAGAGAGAGAGAGAGAGAGAGAGAGAGAGAGAGGTAAGGAACGGATAATGAATAGGTGAGCTGAGGATGGAGGAAGGGGAGGGGTTAGCATAGATTTAGGCCAGGGGGGTGGCGGGAGGAGAGGAAATGTTGGAGGGCAAGTTCCCACCTCCGTAGCTCTGAGGGACTGGTGTTTGTTGGTACTATCCAAATGGCACGTGTGGTGTAACACGTTCCCAGGTCCCTGGAGTTATGCTGGAGGGCATGTTCTGCCACAGGATGTTGGGTGTCCCCCAGGCGAACAGTCCGTCTATGCCCATTCATCCTCTCAGCCAATTTGTTGGTAGTCATACCAACATAAAAGGCTGAACAGTGGACACATGTCAGCTGGTATATGACATGTGTTGTCTCACATGCAGCCCTGCCTTGAATTGGGTAGGTTTTTCCTGTGGTGGGGCTGGAGTATGTCCAATGCATCCTCCCACTACCACATACTCCAGCCCCACCACAGGAAAAAGCTACCCAATTCAAGGCAGGGCCACATGTCATATACCAGCTGACATGTGTCCACTGTTCAGCCTTTTATGTTGGTATGACCACCAACAAATTGGCTGTGAGGATGTATGGGCATAGACGGACTGTTCGCCTGGGGGACACCCAATATCCTGTGGCAGAACATGCCCTCCAGCATAACTCCAGGGACCTGGGCACGTGTTACACCACATGTGCCATTTGGATAGTACCAACCAACACCAGTCCCTCAGAGCTACGGAGGTGGGAACTTGCCCTCCAACATTTCCTCTCCTCCCGCCACCCCCCTGGCCTAAATCTACGCTAAACCCTCCCCTTCCTCCATCCTCAGCTCACCTATTCATTATCCGTCCCTTACCTCTCTCTCTCTCTCTCTCTCTCTCTCTCTCTCTCTCTCTCTCTCTCTCTACCGCCCTCTCGCTCTCTCTGTCATTCTCTCTATCTCTCTCCATGTGTGTGTGTGTGTGTGTGTGTGTGTGTGTGTGTGTGTCTGTGAGTGTCCATCCATATTTCCCTGTTTATGAAAAACGTTTTAGACACACACCCCTCTCCCCTCCTACACACCTCAGCATCATTAATTTCACTCTCTTCTCTTCTCTTTACTACTTGATCTTTCCTTTTTAGTTATATTTATACTCTCTGGCTTGGCTCAGTACATACATGCAGTATCTCTGACGTCCACACTTCCGAAACACCACCTTCATGACCTAGGTCGTGAACCACCTTTCCCTTCTATTCCCATCCTTTATACTTTCTTTCTTTCCCACCTGACGAAGGAACTCTGTTCCGAAAGCTGGTCACTTTGTCCCCTTTTTTTTCTGTTTCTTCATTTTGTGTTACTATCGGCGGTACAGCACAATGGTAAGTACTGGCCAGCCATTCTATCTCATTTCAACAATATTTATTATCTCTGAGGAGAATTTTCATCATTAATCAAATAGTAGTTATTATCATATACCACCAATTGAGAGGTCAACCATGTCGCAGACCAAACTCCAGTGCAGTTGACTGGTGTCTGCAGCTCGCTCTGGATTGTCTCCTAGAGTGTTCATGTAGTAATTGGAGTGACCGCCGGTAAATGCACAGTAATGCAAATAAGAAAATAAATGTAATTTTTTTAATAGTATTCATTATCATATACAAAAAATTAAGAGGTCAACCACATCGCAGACCAAAGTCCAGTGCAGTTGGCTGGTGTCCGCATCTCCTTCTGCATTGTCTTCGAGGGTCTTCATATAACAATAGGAGTGACCGCAGACAAATGCACAATTATGCAAATAAGAGAAAAATGCAATTTCGTTTTTTATATAATGTTTATTATCAAATATTAACAATTAAGATGTAAACCAAATTTAGACTAAACTCCACTGCATTAGGCAGGTGTCCACAGCTCTCTCTGCATTGTCACCTAGGGTCTTCATATAGTAATGGGAGTGACTTGTGGCAAAAGCTCAATAATGCAAATAAGAAAATAAAAGAATTTTTCTCTTTTAAATAGTATTTATTATCATATACTAAACATTAAGAATTCAACCACATCACAGACTAAACTCCAGTGCAGTTAGCTGGTGTCCGCAAGTCTCTCTGCATTGTCTCGTAGGGTCTTCGTTTAGTAATGGGAGTGATCGCAGGAAAACACACAATAATGCAAATAAAAAAATAAATGCAATTTTGTCTTTTAAATAGTATTTATTGTCATATACTAACAATTAAGAGGTAAACCACATTGCAGACTAAACTCCAGTGCAGTTGTCTTTTGTCCGCAGCTCTCTCTGCATTGTCTTCTAGAGGCATCATATAGTAATGGGAGTGACTGCAGAGAAACACACAATAATGCAAATAAGAAAATAAATGCAATTTTCTTTTCTAAAAAGTATTCAATATCATAAACTAACAATTAAAAGGTCAACCAAATCGCAGACTAAACTCCACTACAGTTGGCTGGTGTCGGCAGCTCTCTGTGCATTTTCTCCTAGGGTCTTCATATAGTAATGGGAGTGATTGCAGTCAAACGCACAATAATGCAAATTAGAAAATAAGTGCAATTTTCTCTTTTAAATAGTATTTATTATCATATACTTCCAATTAAGAGGTCAAACATGTCGCAGACTAAACTCCAGTGCAGTTGGCTGGCGTCCGCAGCTCGATCTGCATTGTCTCCTAGGGTCTTCATACAGTAATGGGAGTGAACGCAGACAAACGCACAATAATGCAAATAAGAAAATAAATGCAATTCTCTCTTTTAAATAATATTTATTATCATATATTAACAATTAAGACTTCAACCACATCGCAGACTAAACTCCAGTACAGTTGGCTCATGTCCGCAGCTCACTCTGCATTGTCTCCTAGGGTCTTCATATAGTAATGGGAGTAAACACAGGCAAACACACAATAATGGAAATAAACAAATAAATGCAATTTTCTCTTTTAAATATTATTTATTATCATTTACTAACAATTAAGAAGTCAACCCCATCACAGACGAAACCCCAGTGCAGTCGCTGGTGTCCGCAGATTTATCTGCACTGTCTCCTGGGGTCTTCATATAGTAATGGGAGTGACCGCAGGCAAATGCACAATTATGCAAATAAGAAAATAAATGTAATTTTCTCCATTAAATAAGATTTATTATCATATATTAACAATTAAGAGGTAAACCACATCGCAGCCTAAACTCCAGTGCAATTGTCTTTTGTCGGCAGCTCTCTCTGCATTGTCTCCTTGTATCTTCATACAGTAATGGGAGTGACTGCAGGCAAAAACACAAAAATGCAAATAAGAAAAAAAATGCTATTTTCTCTTCTAAAAAATATTTATTATCATATACTAACAATTAAGAGGTCAACCACATCACTCAATAAACTCCAGTGCAGTTGGCTGGTGTCCGCAGCTCTCTGTTCATTGTCTCCTTGGGTATTCATATGGTAAAGGGAGTGATTACAGGCAAACGCACAATAATCCAAATTAGAAAGTAAGTGCTATTTTGTCTGTTAAATAGTATTTATTATCATATACTACCAATTATGAGGTCAACCATGTCGCAGACTAAACTCCAATGAAGTTGGCTGGTGTCCGCATCTCCTTCTGGATTGTCTCCTAGGGTCTTCATATTCTAATGGGAGTGATTGCAGGCAAACGCACAAAAATGCAAATTAGAAAAAAAGTGCCACTTTCTCTTTTAAATAGTATTTATTATCAAATACTAACAATTAAGCGGTCAACCACATCGCAGACTAAACTCCAGTGCAGTTGGCTGGTGTCGGCAGCTCTCTGTGCATTGTCTCCTAGGGTCTTCATATGGTAATGGGAGTGATCGCAGGCAAATGCACAATGATGCAAATAAGAAAATAAATACAATTTCCTCTTCTAAAAAGTATTCATTATCATTTACTAAGAATTAAGAGGTCAACCACATCGCACACTAAACTCTAGTGCAGTTGGCTGGTGTCGGCAGCTCTCTGTGCATTGTCTCCTAGGGTTTTCATATGGTAATGGGAGTGATCGCAGGCAAACGCACAATAATCCAAATTAGAAAATAAGTGCAATTTTGTCTGCTAAATAGTATTTATAATCATATACTACCAATTATGAGGTCAACCATGTCACAGACTAAACTCCAGTGCAGAGGGCTGGTGTCCGCAGCTCTCACTGAAATATCTCCTAGGGTCTTCATATTGTAATGCTGGGGACCGCAGGCAAATGCAAAATAATGGAAATAAGAAAATAAATGCAATTTTTTCTTTTAAATAGTATTTATTATCATATACTACCAATTAAGAGGTCAACCACATCGCAGTCTAAACTCCAGTGCAGTTGGCTGGTGTCCGCTGCTCTCTCTGCATTGTCTCCTATGGTCTTCATATCGTAATGGGAGTGATCGCAGGCAAACGCACAATAATCCAAATTGGAAAATAAGTGCAATTTTGTCTGTTAAATAGTATTTATTATCATATACTACCAATTAAGAGGTCAAATATGTCGCAGACTAAACTCCAGTGCAGTTGGCTGGCGTCCGCAGCTCGATCTGCATTGTCTCCTAGGGTCTTCATACAGTAATGGGAGTGAACGCAGACAAACGCACAATAATGCAAATAAGAAAATAAATGCAATTCTCTCTTTTAAATAATATTTATTATCATATATTAACAATTAAGAGGTCAACCACATCGCAGACTAAACTCTAGTGCAGTTGGCTCATGTCCGCAGCTCTCTCTGCATTGTCTCCTAGGGTCTTCATATAGTAATGGGAGTAAACACAGGCAAACACACAATAATGGAAATAAAAAAATAAATGCAATTTTCTCTTTTAAATGTTATTCATTATCATTTACTAACAATTAAGAGGTCAACCCCATCACAGACTAAACTCCAGTGCAGTCGCTGGTGTCCGCAGATTTCTCTGCATTGTCTCCTAGGGTCTTCACATGGTAATGGGAGTGACTGCAGGCAAACACACAATAATAGAATAAGAAAATAATGCAATTTTCTCTTTCAAATAGTATTTAATATCTTATTCAAACAATTAAGAGGTCAACCATGTCGCAGACTAAACTCCAGTGCTGTTGACTGGTGTCCGCAGCTCTCTCTGGATTGCCTCGTAAAGTCTTCATGTAGTAATTGGAGTGACTGCAGGCAAATGCACAATAGTAGAATTAGAAAATAATGCAATTCTCGCTTTTAAATACCATTTATTATCATATACTAAAAATTAATAATTCAACCACATCACAGACTAAACTCCAGTGCAGTTGGCTGGTGTCCGCAGCTCTCTCCGCATTGTCTCGTAAGGTCTTCATGTAGTAATGGAAATGATCGCAGGCAAACGCACAATAATAAAAATAAGAAAATAAATGCAATTTTCTCTGTTAAATAGTATTTATTATCATATACTACCAATTAAGAGCTCAACCCTGTCAGAGACTAAACTCCAATGCAGTTGGCTGATTTCCGCATCTCCTTCTGCATTGTCTCCTAGGGTCTTCATATGGTAATGGGAGTGATCGCAGGCAAACACACAATAATCCAAATTAGGAAATAAGTGCAATTTTGTCTGTTAAATAGTATTTATTATCATATACTACCAATTATGAGGTCAACCATGTCGCAGCTCGATCTAGGGTCTTCATACAGTAATGGGAGTGAACGCAGACAAACGCACAATAATGCAAATAAGAAAATAAATGCAATTCTCTCTTTTAAATAATATTTATTATCATATATTAACAATTAAGAGGTAACTCCAGAGCAATTGTCTTTTGTCGGCAGCTCTCTCTGGATTGTCTCCTTGTGTATACATATAGTAATGGGAGTGACTGCAGGCAAAAACACAAAAATGCAAATAAGAAAATAAATGCTATTTTCTCATTTAAAAAATATTTATTATCATATGCTAACAATTAAGAGGTCAACCACAACACTCAATAAACTCCAGTGCAGTTGGCTGGTGTCCGCATCTCCCTCTGCATTGTCTCCTAGGGTCTTCACATGGTTATCGGAGTTACCGCAGGCAAACACACAATAATAGAATAAGAAAATAATGCCATTTTCTCTTTCAAATAGTATTTATTATCATATTCAAACAATTAAGAGGTCAACCATGTCGCAGACTAATCTCCAGTGCTGTTGACTAGTGTCCGCAGCTCTCTCTGGATTGCCTCCTAAAGTCTTCATGTAGTAATTGGAGTGACTACAGGCAAATGCACAATAGTAGAATTAGAAAATAATGCAATTCTCTCTTTTAAATACCATTTATTATCATATACTAAAAATTAAAAAATCAACCACATCGCAGACTAAACTCCAATGCAGTTGGCAGGTGTCCGCAGCTCTCGTCGCATTGTCTCGTAAGGACTTTATGTAGTAATGGAAGTGATCGCAGGCAAACACACAATAATAAAAATAAGAAAATAAATGCAATTTTCTCTGTTAAATAATATTTATTATCATATACTACCAATTAAGAGCTCAATCCTGTCGGAGACTAAACGCCAGTGCAGTTGGCTTGCATCCGCATCTCCTTCTGCATTGTCTCCTCGGGTCATCATATAGTGATGGGAGTGACTGCAGGCAAACACACAAAAATGCAAATAAGAAAATAAATACAATTTCCTCTTCTAAATAGTATTAATTATCATTTTTTAACAATTAAGAGGTCAACCACATCGCAGTCTAAACTCCAGTGCAGTTGGCTGGTGTCCGCTGCTCTCTCTGCATTGTCTCCTATGGTCTTCATATCGTAATGGGAGTGATCGCAGGCAAACGCACAATAATCCAAATTAGAAAATAAGTGCAATTTTGTCTGTTAAATAGTATTTATTATCATATACTACCAGTTATGAGGTCAACCATGTCGCAACCAGTGCAGTTGGCTGGTGTCCGCTGCTCTCTCTGCATTGTGTCCTAGTGTCTTCATATAGTAATGGGAGTGATCGCAGGCAAACGCACAAGAATCCAAATTGGAAAATAAGTGCAATTTTATCTGTTAAATAGTATTTATTATAAGTGCAATTTTGTCTGCTAAATAGTATTTATTATCATATACTACCAATTATGAGGTCAACCATGTCGCAGACTAAACTCCAGTGCAGTTGTCTGGCGTCCGCAGCTCGATCTGCATCGTCTCCTAGGGTCTTCATACAGTAATGGGACTGAACGCAGACAAACGCACAATGATGCAAATAAGAAAATAAATGCAATTCTCTCTTTTAAAAAATATTTATTATCATATATTAACAATTAAAAGGTAAACCACATCGCGGCCTAAACTCCAGAGCAATTGTCTTTTGTCGGCACGGCAGCTCTCTCTGCATTGTCTCCTTGTGTATACATATAGTAATGGGAGTGACTGCAGGCAAAGACACAAAAATGCAAATAAGAAAATAAATGCTACTTTCTCTTCTAAAAAATATTTATTATCATATACTAACAATTAAGAGGTGATCCACAACACTCAATAAACTCCAGTGCAGTTGGCTTGTGTCCGCATCTCCCTCTGCATTGTCTCCTAGGGTCTTCACATGGTTATCAGAGTGACCGCAGGCAAACACACAATAATAGAATAAGAAAATAATGCAATTCTCTCTTTTAAATACCATTTATTATCATATACTAAAAATTAAAAATTCAACCACATCGCAGACTAAACTCCAGTGCAGTTGGCTTGTGTCCGCATCTCCTTCTGCATTGTCTCCTCGGGTCATCATATAGTGATGGGTGTGACTGCAGGCAAACACACAAAAATGGAAATAAGAAAATAAATACAATTTCCTCTACTAAAAAGTATTAATTATCATTTATTAACAATTAAGAGGTCAACCACATTGCAGACTAAACTCTAGTGCAGTTGTCTGGTGTCGGCAGCTCTCTGTGCATTGTCTCCTAGGGTCTTCATATGGTAATGGGAGTGATCGCAGGCAAACGCACAATAATCCAAATTAGAAAATAACTGCAATTTTCTCTTTTAAATAGTATTTATTATCATATACTAACAACTGAATGGTCAACCACATCCCAGACTAATCTCTAGTACAGTTGGCTGGTGTTCGCATCTCCCTCTGCATTGTCTCCTGGGGTCTTCATATAGTAATGGGAGTGACCGCAGGCAAATGCACAATTATGCAAATGAGAAAATAAATGTAATTTTCTCCATTAAATAAGATTTATTATCATATATTAACAATTAAGAGGTCAACCACAACACTCAATAAACTCCAGTGCAGTTGGCTGGTGTCCGCATCTCCCTCTGCATTGTCTCCTAGGGTCATCATATAGTAATTGGAGTGACTGCAGGCAAACACACAATAATGCAAATAAGAAAATAAATACAATTTCCTCTTCTAAAAAGTATTCATTATCATTTATTAACAATTAAGAGGTCAAGCACATCGCAGACTAAACTCTAGTGCAGATGGCTGGTGTCGGCAGCTCTCTGTGCATTGTCTCCTAGGGTCTTCATATGGTAATGGGAGTGATCGCAGGCAAACACACAATAATAGAAATAAGAAAATAAATGCATTTTTCTCTGTTAAATAGTATTTATTATCATATACTACCAATTAAGAGCTCAACCCTCTCGGAGACTAAACTCCAGTGTAGTTGGCTAGTGTCCGCATCTCCTTCTGCATTGTCTCATAGGGTCATCATATAGTAATTGGAGTGACTGCAGGCAAACACACAATAATGCAAATAAGAAAATAAATACAATTTCCTCTTCTAAAAAGTATTCATTATCATTTATTAACAATTAAGAGGTCAAGCACATCGCAGACTAAACTCTAGTGCAGATGGCTGGTGTCGGCAGCTCTCTGTGCATTGTCTCCTAGGGTCTTCATATGGTAATGGGAGTGATCGCAGGCAAACACACAATAATCCAAATTAGAAAATAAGTGCAATTTTCTCTTTTAAATAGTATTTATTATCAAATACTAACAATTAAGCGGTCAACCACATCGCAGACTAAACTCCAGTGCAGTTGGCTGGTGTCCGCTGCTCTCTCTGCATTGTCTCCTAGGGTCTTCATATGGTAATGGGAGTAATCGCAGGCAAACGCACAACAATCCAAATTAGAAAATAAGTGCAATTTTGTCTGTAAAATAGTATTTATTATCATATACTACCAATTATGAGGTCAACAATGTCGCAGACTAAAATCCAGTGCAGTTGGCTGGTGTCCGCAGCTGTCACTGAAATATTTCCTAGGGTCTTCATATAGTAATGCTGGGGACCGCAGGCAAATGCAAAATAATGGAAATAAGAAAATAAATGCAATTTTTTCTTTTAAATAGTATTTATTATCATATACTACCAATTAAAAGGTCAACCACGTCGCAGACTAAACTCCAGTGCAGTTGGCTGGTGTTCACAGCTCTTTCTGCATTGTCTCCTAGGGTCTTCATATAGTAATGGGAGTGATCGCAGGCAAACGCACAACAATCCAAATTTGAAAATAAGTGCAATTTTGTCTGTTAAATAGTATTTATTATCATATACTACCAATTATGAGGTGACCATGTCGCAGACTAAACTCCAGTGCAGTTGGCTGGTGTCCGCTGCTCTCTCTGCATTGTCTCTTATGGTCTTCATATAGTAATGTGAGTGATCGCAGGCAAACACACAATAATCCAAATTAGAAAATAAGTGCAATTTTGTCTGTTAAATAGTATTTATTATCATATACTACCAATTATGAGGTCAACCATGTCGCAGACTAAACTCCAGTGCAGTTGGCTGGTGTCCGCAGCTCTCTGTGCATTGTCTCCAAGGGTTTTCATATAGTAATGGGAGTGATCGCAGGCAAACGCACAAAAATGCAAATTAGAAAATAAGTGCAATTTCCTCTTTTAAATAGTATTTATTATCACATACTACCAATTATTAGGTCAAACATGTCGCAGACTAAACTCCAGTGCAGTTGTCTGGTGTCCGCAGCTGTCTGTGCATTGTCTCTTAGGGTCTTCATATAGTAATGGGAGTGATCGCAGGCAAATGCACAAATATACAATTTAGAAAATAAGTGCAATTTTCTCTTTTAAATAGTATTTATTAATAAATACTAACAATTAAGAGGTCAACCACATCGCAGACTAAACTCCAATGCAGTTGGCTGGTGTCCGCTGCTCTCTCTGCATTTTCTCCTAGGGTCTTCATATAGTAATGGGAGTGATCGCAGGCAATCGCACAATAATCCAAATAAGAAAATAAGTGCAATTTTGTCTGTTGAATAGTATTTATTATCATATACTACCAATTATGAGGTGACCATGTCGCAGACTAAACTCCAGTGCAGTTGGCTTGAAGCGCACCTTTCTCTGCAATGTCTCCTAGGATCTTCATATC
Organism: Locusta migratoria; assembly: GCA_026315105.1. Classification (NCBI taxonomy): domain Eukaryota; kingdom Metazoa; phylum Arthropoda; class Insecta; order Orthoptera; family Acrididae; genus Locusta; species Locusta migratoria. Next base: position 388,929 of record JAOYRU010000267.1, read on the forward strand.
CTAATGCTAGTAACCGCAGGCAAACACACAATAATGCAACTGAGAAAATAGATGCAATTTTCTCTATTAAATTGTATTTATTATCATATACTAAAAATTGAGAGGTCAACCACTTGTAGACCATATACCTGTGCAGTTGGTTGGTGTCCTCAGCTCTCTCTGTATTGTCTCGTAGGGTTTTCATATAGTAATAGGAGTGACCACAGGCAAATGCACAATAATGCAAATAAGAAAATAAATGCAATTTTCTCTATTAAATAGTATTTATTATCATATGCTACCAATTATGAGGCCAACCACATCGCAGACTAAACCCCAGTGCAGCTGGTGTCCGCAGCTCTCTCTGCATTGTCTCCTAGGTTCTTCATATAGTAATGGGAGTGACCGCAAGCTAACGCAGAATACTGCAAATAAGAAAATAAATTCAATATTTCTCTTTTAAATAGTATTTATTATCATATACTAACAATTAAGAGGTCAACCACATCTCAGACTAAACTCCAGTGCATTTGGCTGGTGTCCGCAGCTTTATCTGCAATGTCTCATATGGTCTTCATATAGTAATGATAGTAATGGCAGGCAAACGAACAATAAATCAAATAAGAAAATAAATACAATTTTTTCATTTAAATATTGTTTATTATCATATACTAACAATTAAGATGTCAACCACATCGCAGACAAAACTCCAGTGCACTTAGCTGGTGTCCCCAGCTCTCTCTGCATTGTCTCCTAGGGTTTTCATATAGTAATGGTAGTGACCCCAGGCAAACGCAGAATAATGCAAATAAGAAAATAAATGCAAATTTTCTCTTTTAAATAGTATTAATTATAATATACTAACAATTAAGAGGTAACCACATCTCAGACTAAACTCCAGTGCAGTTGGCTGGTGTCCCCAGCTCTCTCTGCATTGTCTCCTAGCATCTTCATATAGTATTGTGAGTGATGGCAGGCAAATGCACAATAATGCAAGTAAGAAAATAAAATGCAATTTTCTCTTTTAAATATCATTTATTATCATATACTAACAATTAAGAGGGCAACCACATCGCAGACTAAACTCTAGTGCAGTTGGCTGGTGTCCATAGCTCTCTCTGCATTGTCTCCTAGGGTCTTCATATGGTAAAGGGAGTGACGAGAGGCAACCGTACAATAATGCAAATAAGAAAATAAATGGAATTTTATCTTTTAAATAGTATTTATTATCATATACTAACAAATAACAGGTCAATCACGTCACAGACTAAACTCCAGTGCAGTTGTCTGGTGTTCAGAGCTCTCTCTGTATTGTCCCGTAGGGTTTTCGTATAGTAATAGGAGTGACGTCAGGCAAACGCACAATAATGCAAATAAGAAAATAAATGCAATTTTTTCTTTTAAATAGTATTTACTATCATATACAACCAATTAAGAGGACAACCAAGTAGCAGACTAAACTCCAGTGCACTTGGCTGGTGTCCGCATCTCTCTCTGCATTGTCTCCTAAAATCTTCATATAGGAATGCGAGTTACCGCAGGCAAACGCACAATAATGCAATTAAGATAATAAATGCAATTTTCTCTTTTAAATAGTATTTCTTATCATATACTAACAATTAAGATGTCATGCACTTCGCAGACTGAACTCCAGTGCAGTAGGGTGGTGGCTGCAGCTCTCTCTGCATTGCATCCTAGAGTCTTCATATAGTAATGTGAGTGACCGCAGGCGAACGCACAATAATGCATATAAGAAAATAAATGCAATTATCTCCTGTAAATAGTATTTATTATCATATTCTACCAATTAAGAGGTCACCCAGGTCGCAGTCTAAACTCTAGTGCAGTTGGCTGGTGTCCGCATCTCTCTCTGTATTGTCTCCTTGGGTCTTCATATAGAAATGGGAATGACCTCCGGCAAATGCAGAATAATGCAAATAAAAAAATAAATGTAATTATCTCTTTTAAATAGTATTTATTATCATATTCCTACAATTAAGAGGTCAACCACATTGCAGACTAAACTCCAGTGTAGTTTGTAACGTTTCTGCTATGTTGCAAACTCATAAAAAGCAGTTGCCAACATAGAAACACGAAATATCTGATATCTAAAGTAAGACTTCATTACAGACATGTGATAATTATATTTTCGCCTTCAGTTTGAAATTCTTTTAACACTATTAGTAAAACGCTTTTAACAAATAGTACATTGATTTAAATATAACTTTGGCTGACCTTTTACGTAATTTTCAATTTATAATTCTTTCGTAAATAATAGCTGCAAACACTAGAAATGCATTACACTTAGTTTCGGAAATTGCTGAACCTATATAGATACTAATTTGTATAAAAACAACAATACTACATGTTATAACTATTGCACAACATGATTTCATATATAGGTTTTGTTTAAATAAATTAGGGCAGACAATGTTTTATATATCACTAGATCCTAAATTAAATACTGATAATTTTTTATGCACAAAAATTTATAGTCCGTTTGGTACTACGAAACTATTTTCGAAATTAACAAAACTACGACAACCATATACAAATCCGTATTAGTAAATAATTTTACCGCAAACTGAAACTCACTAAAATTCCAAGTCACAATAATAGTACGCCTACAAAATATTGGCAAAACAAATATGTGTGGATTTCGAAAACACACATAATGTAAATAATTTGAGCACTGTAAACACTAGTCAAAAGGATGACGTCAAATTTTTTGTACTACTTTAAATACAAATTTCATGAAACAAGTACATACATTGACATAAATAGTCAAAGCTTAAGTGTAATGCTTTAATTTCTGTATTTTGGGAAAATTTAATGTAAAGGAATATTGTTTAATTGTGAATTACAAAACTTTGTCATTAATCATATTACGTGGTTACGCAGAAAGATGTTGGAGAGAAACCATGTTTTATTCAGTATTCTAGTGGTCAGAAACCAGTAAGCAGCTCTGTTGGCTTGCTGCTGCATTTTATTTAATTTTTTTTTTTTTTTTTTTTTTTTTTTTTTTTTTTTTTTTTTTTTTTTTTTTTTTTTTTTTTTTTTTTTTTTTTTTTTTTTTTAATGGTGCAATGTTTAAGTGGAAATAAAATCGTTTCTATATCAACTGAATGATTTTGTTATAGACCGTGAACTAATAAAACTTTCCGTAATTCAGGAAATTATTAGGGCTCAGTTTGAGTCATTCCGAAAAGGGGTGATGGGCGTTAAAAGTGGTGACGTGACCAAAGGATTTTAAAGCGTATTCACTAATGTAAAATGTGTTTCATGATACCAGGAAAATAATGTATATGATTGATGTGCAGCAAAAGCATCATAAAAGTGCAGAATTCGACTACAATACTATCCACACCTACGATGTCAATAATTTAATGGAGGAAGATGGCAGTAATTTGAATTACTAGATTCCTGTATCGCCGCATCCTTGTGACCAGCTAAGTACTTTTGTAGTAACTTTTGTAGTGACTGTTTGTGTGATAGGGGCTTTATGTGGAGTGAGAAGTTATTTTACAATGGATACAGTTAGAAAGGAGGTCGATGATAGTACTCAAGTTTCGGTCTTTGACAGTGTGGTAGGAGGTTCTAGTATTGCGAGTTCTACACCGATTGCAAGAAAGCAGCAGGTCCCATTTTCTAGTGATTTACAAGAGACTGGACGACAGATTAGTAATATGACAGCAAACACGGAAATAGAAAGAAAATCAATCTTGGAATTTATAGTACAAATGAAAACCGAAATTTCATTACAAATGAAAACCATGAACTCCGAACTTTTATTACAAATGAAAACCGTACTATCTGACATGAAATCTCAAATATCTCAAACAAACTCAATTAAATTTGAAATTTGTAAAATGACTAAGGCAATAACAAACCTAGACCACAGAATGGCTCAAGCAGGGACCGAATTAAAACAATGTATTTTGGACACAAAAATTTATACAAAACTCGATGGCGTAGAAAAAACTGTTTTGGTAGCTGCTACTTCAGAAATTTCACAGACGAGTGACAGTGTTGAAAAAATAGATGACAGTTCATGTAATGCAAATTCTCAGAGCCAGGATACTAAAACAGTGTTAACTGGAAAGATTCGCGATTTTGAACAATGTAATAGCAAACTTAATTATCCTGATTTGAAAGTAGAAACTGAATGTAACTGTGTTATAGATAACCCTGAGCAAGAACTCGAAAGTAAATGTACAGTCACAGAATTACCACAGTGTGTAGACAAAATGCAAGAAAAGTCATATGCTGAAACTTTGAGTATTCCTAGATGTAATAGTGTAAGTAGTTTACCAGTAGTGAAGTTACCTGGTAGGCCTAAAAAGAAATTTCGTCCTATTCATTTTATGCCACAGGACAATGATTGTTTTTCATCAGATTTGAATGACACTTCAGAAATTATGTTGCTTAAGGAAAGTCTAAGGTGTAAAGTATGTTCTTGGGCAAACCAGACCCAACTGTTTGCATTTAATTTTGGTCCTAGTAGTAATGTACCATTACCTATTCTACCTGATGATAGACAAAATGAGATGCATCAGGCTATGTACTGATGTAATACCTTAGGGGCATAATTACTCTTTAGTTATGAAACTGCTGACACCAGTTCAGGTCCCCAGTCATGTGCTGTGTACTTCTATTAATCATTTTCACAGTGCAGAAAAAATTCTAGGCTTTAAGTTTTACTTCAGTGTAAATATTTGATTTTTTGATAAAATGTTTTAATTACCACTGACAAATGAAAACAGCTGAGACATACCTTTTGATATATACATTTTTGCTATGTGCTTATTGAAACCTTGAATATGTGAAGCCTAAACTTTATTACCAGTTGGAAATTTTGAGCAAATATGAACAAATAAAATATGTAGGTGGTTGTTAACCATCAGTTCAAAAGAACTTTATACCAAATAATAATACTATACCTAATATGATATACTAGTTGGAGGTTTTCAATAAGAATTTTTTTTTACTTATTCCAATGTATAGGCCAATGGACTTACGAGGTAAGAAGTAAATATACTGAAATACAGTTTGAACCGAATAGTGAATTTATGTTTACAGTTAATACAGTTGCAAATAATAACAAACATTGAGGAGTATTGAATTAAAATACTATGTGAAATACAGGTAGATGATGGGGGTTTATTAAATGTGTTTTGTCAGGAAATTTGGAGTCTTATGTTATGATGTTTATAAACCACTAGTTAATGTGGAAGTCTTTGTGTAGTCATCAAAAGATATGACAGGTTAGAAAAATGGTAAGTGCTGTTCATGAGAAATTTATCTTAGGTTAAGAATTGTCAGTGAAAGTACTGAACAAATAGTTATTAAGTTACTCAAATGGAAGTGAAAAATGCTTCATATATTGAAAAGAAAGAATTAATATGTCATAAAGAAAATGACTATGAAAATAATGAATATTTAAATGAAAAATGATGATGTAGTATTAAGATTAGTGTATTCTCTGAACAGATGCTTTACTTGAAGTCTAAGATTTTAGAATTGCTTGAGACTGCTGAGGAATCTCAAAATGATAGTGTTAAGTGAACTGAAAATGTTCGCTCCAAACCCTGATATAAATGTTAAGTCATTTACCAAAATGTTAAAGAATTAAGTGAAAGCAAATATGAAAGTATACCTTCTGTCAATGTCAACTTAAGTTGTGATTCTAGTAAGATGAACATGAATAATTGTGAGGAAGTTTAAAAAATCTAGTAACTGAATCTGAAACCTAATACTATTTCACTATGTGTGTAGTCCATTTGTTAAGATCTGAGTTGAAGTTTATCTACAGTTATACATTGAGTTACTTGAAGTTAATTGAAACCCTTAGCTGTATGCTTATAGTTTTGCTTATCCACGATCCATAAAGTTGATTGGTCTCAGATAGATTAATGCGTTTAAATCCTACCTATATTTTTGATACCATTTATGAACATGGCACACAATAATTAATTTATTAACCTCGTATGCATAGTCAAAGGTATGTTGAAGTGTTTATTATTTGTTTATGGCTTGAAATGTTCTTGTATATATGCAGAAGCTTACCTCAGTTATGTACTGTGATTTTTCTATTAATCATGTCCACAGTGCATTACAATTCAAACTCTTTAATTCTTTTGACTCTTGTCAGTCATTCATTAGTATTTTTATGTTGTTAGTTGAATTTTGTGTTGTACTTTGATGTGTCAAGAGGGACTTGCTAACAATTAGTACAAAAGTGACTATAAGCATGGGAGGACACATAGACCACACAAGTGTTGACGAATGTAAAATTCAATTTCTATCCTTGAACTTACAGCTTAATAGGAAAATATTTAATACTGGTGTAAGATGACCATATTATACTGTATTGTACATATGACAAAGCTTTGGCTGATGCAAGGTTTAATTTTCATTTCTATTCTTAAAGTTTACAGACTACCTATTACTCATTATTGTTATTATCACCAAACTTGTATAATTTTGTATTTTTCATGTGGAACACCTATGTTTAATTCATGACACTCTTCCTCATGTGTGCAAGCTTTGTGTATCAATTTGTAATTGATTACAGGGTGTTTAGTTTTGATATGGTACTGTATCTGAAAATGATCAGGCAGACCATATGTAAATTTTGACTTTTGTGTAGTATATAATTATGAGATTTTACACTGTTAACGTAGACACGTACAGACTTTCAGAACACTTAAGATAGTTACTCATTTTCCTCCACTTCTACTGTATGATTGTCACTCATTTTGAAACATTACTGGACAACATTGAATGTTGATTTGGAGTTATTGGGGGGTAGTAACTGTTCACCATTCAACAAACATTCTGGACTGTGTTGTGTTTGATTGGGGCAGTTTGTTCAAAGAAGAACAAAAACTATGTACTGTTTTCTACTTCTGCGGAAATAGTCAAGTTGCCAGTTGCATCTTGTAACACTTGGTAAGGTAGTTACCATTAATACAAACATTCCGTTTAGAAGATAGTCTATGAAAACTAAGTGGTGTATCGTAATACCTTACGAACACTAAATTGTTAAACAAAATTTAAGTAAACGCAACCAGAGTCTTTTTCTGCTTATGTAGCCGTTTGCAAGTCAGTTACCTGCCCTGGGTGTGGACGTAGTTTAATGGCAGTGTACTTTTCCGCCCTCTCTTCATTACTGCCTTGAGAGTGGGTGTAGTTTGGCAGTTAAAAAAAAAAAAAAAAAAAAAAAAAAAAAAAGTTTTTCATTATTCTTTCAATTTTTCCATGATTTGGGAAAAATTTGACACGTTGGTGAATCAGTTGAGAACTGACACTTATTACTTCAATTTCCATGCTTGATTTGAGCTATGAGATTAACCATTGCAACTGCTAACTACTCACAGGTAGTTAGTTTTTGAATTTTTATTAATGCATGTTTTTTAATAGATAAAATATTATGTAATACTATGATCTAATTTGTTTATACTCTTTACTACTACTCATTCTAATCTCAAACTGTATGAGAAATATACCATTACCTACAGTACTTGAAAAAGTTTCAAAACCACGTTTACATTTTCTGTCTATATAACCATTTTAACTATACCATAATTTTGTATGGTAAATGTTTGATGTGCTCACTGAGAGCTTCTTTCTATTCATTGTTTTACTATTTAATTATGTCATTCTTTCACTTAGTAAATTGACTATATATTTTGAAGTTATTACAGTGTACAACACCCTTTCTAGAGGAATTAGGAGCTTAGTTCTCACATAATGGCATTTACATACATGTACACATAGAAGAAATTATTCTGAGTAAAATACATTTTTATATGAATTAATAGCATACATAAATAACTCTCTACAATATGAATATCAATGCTCTCTGAAAAGAAAAAAAAAGTTGTAAAAACTTTCTATTTCATTATTTAAACTAAAGTAAATTAGAGATATTTCTCGTTACTTTTCAGTAACATTTAAGGGTTAATTTGAACCCATAATTTTGTTTGTTTAAAATACCAAATTGAGAAAATTGATTACTCTTTCCAATAGCCTGATAACTGTATGCTTATTTATATATGTAGTTAGGGAAAAATAGTATATGGTTCTGAGAAAGATACAACCATGTTGTAGGAACCGTCTTGAATGCCTGTAACTCCAGTCAGCTGAAGCTGCAAGCCACTACATCACCAACAGCAGTTTGCAGAAACACCACTGTCGGCGCATCATGCAGCATCAACAACCACCGGCATTCGCAAGACTACAATCAGCATACAGTTTTTTATTTTAGCCTAAACTAATACAGACTCACTATGAACACTTAAATCACAACATATTGAAATGATAGTACACAGTGAACCCTACATTACATTTCAGGTACACTATGTAGGGGGGGGTGTGTAACGTTTCTGCAATGTTGCAAACTCCTAAAAATCAGTTGCCAACATAGAAACATGAAATATCTGATACCTAAAGTAAAACTTCATTACCGGACATGTGATATTTACATTTTCGCTTTCAGTTTGAAATTCTTTTAACACTATTAGTAAAATGCTTTAAGAAATAGTACATTGATTTAAATATAACTTTGGCTGACCTTTTACGTAATTTTCAATTTTTAATACTTTCGTAAATAATAGCTGCAAAAACTAGAAATGCATTACACTTAGTTTCGGAAATTGCTGAACCTATATAGATACTAATTTGTATAAAAACAACAATACTACATGTTATAACTATTGCACAACATGATTTCATATATACGTTTCGTTTAAATAAATTAGGGCAGACCATATTTTATATATCACTAGATCCTTAATTAAATACTGATAATTTTTCATGCACAAAAATTTATAATCCGTTTGGTACTAAGAAACTATCTTCGAAATTAACAAAACTACGACAACCATATACAAATCCGTATTAATAAATAATTTGACCGCAAACTGAAACTCACTAAAATTCCATGTCACAATAACAGTACGCCTACACAATATTGACAAAACAAATATGTGTGGATTTCGAAAACACACATAATGTAAATAATTTGAGCACTGTAAACACTAGTCAAAAGGATGACGTCAAATTTGTGTACTACATTAACTACAAATTTCATGAAACAAGCACATACATTGACATAAATAGTCAAAGCTTAAATGGAATGTTTTAATTTCTGTATTTTGGCAAATTTAATGTAACAGAATATTGTTTAATTGTGAGTTACAAAACATTGTCATCAATCTTATTATGTGGTTACGCAGAAAGATGTTGGGGAGAAAACATGTTTTATTCAGTATTCTAGTGGCCAGAAACCCGTAAGCAGCTCTGTTGGCTTGCTGCTGCATTTTTTTTATTGTGCAATATTTAAGAGAAAATAAAATCATTTCTATATCAACTGACATGGTTTTAATTTACGAAAAGATCCTGTAAAATCGAATGTTTAGTGAATACCGAAGAAAACTCACAACGTAATGGACCTCAGCCAACATATAAGTTCAACTTCAACTACAGTGGAATGATTTTGTTATAGACTGTGATATAATAAAACTTTCCGTACTTCAGGAAATTATTAGGGCTCACTTTGAGTCATTCCGAAAAGGGGTGATGGACGTTAGAAGTTGGCTGGTTTCTGCAGCTCTCTCTGCATCGTCTCCTAGGGTTTTCATATAGTAATGGGAGTGACCGCAGGCGAACGCACAATAATGCAAATAAGAAAATAAATGCAATTTTTTCTTTTAAATAGTATTTACTATCATATCCACCAATTAAGTGGACAACCACATAGCGGACTAAACTCCAGTGCAGATGGCTGGTTTCCACAGCACTCTCTGCATTGTCTCCTAGGGTCTTCATATAGTAATGCGAGTGAGCGCAGGCAAATGCACAATGATGCAAATAAGAAAATAAATGCAATTTTCTCTTTTAAATAGTATTTATTATCATATACCACCAATTAAGACGTCAACCACGTTGCAGACTAAACTCTAGTGCAGTTGGCTGGTGTCCGCAGTTCTCTCTGCATTGTCTCGTAGGGTCTTCATATAGTAATGGGAGAAACCGCAGGCAAACGCAGAATAATGCAATTAAGAAAATAAATCCAATTTTCTCTTTTAAATAGTATTTCTTATCATATACTAACAATTAAGATGTCATCCATATCGCAGACTAAACTGCAGTGCAGTAGGCTGGTGACTGCAGCTCTCTCTGCATTGTCTCCTAGGGGCTTCATATAGTAATGCGACTGACCGCGGGCAAATGCACAATAATGCAAATAACAAAATAAATGCCATTTTCTCTTTAAAATAGTATTTATTATCATATATTACCAATTAAGAGGTCAACCAGGTCGCAGACTACACTCGACTGCAGTTGGTTGGTCTCCGCAGGTCTCTCTGCATTGTCTCCTTGGGTCTTCATATAGTAATGGGAGTGACCGCAGGCAAACGTAGAATAATGCAAATAAGAAAATAAATGCAATTTTCACTTTTAAATAGCATTTATTATCATATACTAACAAATTATGAGGTCAACCACATTGCAGACTAAACTCCAGTGCTGTTGGCTGGTTTCCGCAGCTCTCTCTGCATTGTCTCCTAGGGTCTTCATTTAGTAATGGGTGTGACCGCAGGCAAACGCACAATAATGCAAATAAGAAAATAAATGCAATTTTTTCTTTCAAATAGCATTTACTACCATAGACAACCAATTAAGTGGACAACCACAAAGGGGACTAAACTCCAGTGCAGTTGGCTGGTTTCCACAGCACTCTCTGCATTGTCTCCTGGGGTCTTCATATAGTAATTCGAGTGACCGCAGGCAAACGCACAATAATGTAATGAAGATAATAATGGCAATTTTCTCTTTTAAATAGTATTTATTATCATATACTAACAATTAAGATGTCAACCACATCGCAAACTAAACTCCAGTGCAGTAGGCTGGTGTCCGCAGAAATCTCTGCATTGTCACCTAGGGTCTTCATGTAGTAATTGGAGGGACCGCAGGCAAATGCAAATAATGCAAATAAGAAAATAAATGCAATTTTCTCTGTTAAATAGCATTTATTATCATATACTAACAAATTATGAGGTCAACCACATTGCAGACTAAACTCCAGTGCTGTTGGCTGGTTTCCGCAGCTCTCTCTGCATTGTCACCTAGGCTCATCATATAGTAATGCGAGTGACCACAGGCAAACACACAATAATGCAAATAAGAAAATAAATGCAATTTTTTCATTTAAATAGTATTTACTATCATATACAACCAATTAAGCGGACAACCACGTAGCAGACTAAACTCCAGTGCAGTCGCCTGTGTCCGCAGCTCTCTCTGCATTGTCTCCTAGGGTCGTCATATAGTAATGGGAATGACCGCAGGCAAACGCAGAATAATGCAAATAAGAAAATAAATGCAATTTTTTCATTTAAATAGTATTTACTATCATATACAACCAATTAAGCGGACTACCACGTAGCAGACTAAACTCCAGTGTAGTCGCCTTGTGTCCGCAGCTCTCTCTGCATTGTCTCCTAAAGTCTTCATATAGTAATGCGAGTGACCACAAGCAAACGCACAATAATGCAATGAAGATAATAAATGCAATTTTCTCTTTTAAATAGTATTTCTTATCATATTCTAACAATTAAGATGATATCCACATCGCAGACTAAACTCCAGTGCAGTAGGCTGGTGTCTGCAGCTCTCTCTGCATTGTCTCCTAGGGTCGTGATATAGTTATGGGAATGACCGCAGGCAAACGCAGAATAATGCAAATAAGAAAATAAATGCAATTTTTTCATTTAAATAGTATTTACTATCATATACAACCAATTAAGCGGACAACCACTTAGCAGACTAAACTCCAGTGCAGTCGCCTGGTGTCCGCAGCTCTCTCTGCATTGTCTCCTAAAGTCTTCATATAGTAATGCGAGTGACCGTAAGCAAACGCACAATAATGCAAATAAGACAAGAAATGCAATGTTCTCTTTTAAATAGTATTTATTATCATATACTACCAATTAAGAGGTCAACCAGGTCGCAGACTAAACTCTAGTGCAGTTGGCTGGTGTCCGCAGCTCTCTCTGCATAGTCTCCTTGGGTCTTCATATAGTAATGGGAATGACCACAGGCAAACGCAGAATAATGCAAATAAGAAAATAAATGCAATTTTCTCCTTTAAATATTATTTATTATCATATACTTACAATTAAGAGGTCAACAACATTGCAGACTAAACTCCTGTCCAGTTTGTAACGTTTCTGCTATGTTGCAAACTCCTAAAAATAAGTTGCCAACATAGAAACACAAAATATCTGATACCTAAAGTAAAACTTCCGTACTGGACATGTGATATTTACTTTTTTGGTTTCAGTTTGAAATTCTTTTAACACAATTAGTAAAACGCTTTTAAGAAATAGTACATTGATTTAAATATAACTTTGGCTGACCTTTTACGTAATTTTCAATTTATAATACTTTCGTAAGTAATAGCTGCAAACACTAGAAATGCATTACACTTAGTTTCGGAAACTGCTGAACCTATATAGATATTAATTTGTATAAAAACAGCAATACTTCATGTTATAACTATTGCACAACATGATTTCATATATACCTTTCGTTTAAATAAATTAGAGCACAACATGTTTTATATATCACTAGATCCTAAATTAAATACTGATAATTTTTCATGCACAAAAATTTATAATCCGTTTGGTACTATGAAACTGTCTTCGAAATTAACAAAACTACGACAACCATATACAAATCCGTATTAATAAATAATTTGACCGCAAACTGAAACTCACTAAAATTCCATGTCACAATAATAGTACGCCTACACAATATTGGCAAAACAAATATGTTTGCGTTCCGAAAACACACATAATGTAAATAATTTGAGCACTGTAAACACTAGTCAAAAGGATGACGTCAAATTTGTGTACTACATTAACTACAAATTTCATGAAACAAGTACATACATTGACATAAATAGTCAAAGCTTAAATGTAATGTTTTAATTTCTGTATTTTGGCAAATTTAATGTAAAAGAATATTGTTTAATTATGAATTACAAAACTTTGTCATCAATCTTATTATGTGGTTATGCAGAAAGATGTTGGAGAGAAACCATGTTTTATTCAGTATTCTAGTGGCCAGAAACCGGTAAGCAGCTCTGTTGGCTTGCTGCTGCATTTTGTTTTTATTGTGCAATGTTTAAGTGGAAATAAAATCATTTCTATATCAACTGACATGATTTTAATTTACGATAAGATCCTGTAAAATCAAATGTTTTAGTGAATGCCGAAGAAAGCTCACAACGCAATGGACTTCAGCTAGCATATAAGTTCAACTTCACATACAGTGGAATGATTTTGTTATAGACTGTGAACTAATAAAACTTTCCGTAATTCAGGAAATTATTAGGGCTCAGTATGAATCATTCCGAAAAGGGGTGATGGGCGTTAGAAGTGGTGACATGACCAAAGGATTTTAAAGCGTATTCACTAATGTAAAATGTGTTTCAGGATACCAGGAAAATAATGTATATGATGGATGTGCAGTAAAACCATCATAAAAGTGCAGAATTCGACTACAATACTATCCACACCTACGATGTCAAATATTTAACGGAGGAAGATGGCAATAATTTGAACTTCTAGATTCCTGTATCGCCGCATCCTTGTGACCAGCTAAGTACTTTTGTTGTGACTGTTTGTGTGATAGGGGTTTTATGTGGAGTAAAAAGTTTTTTTTAAAATGAAGACAGTAAGAAAGGAGGTAGATGATAGTACTCAAGTTTCGGTCTTTGACAGTGTGGTAGGAGGTTCTAGTATTGCGAGTTCTACACCGATTGCAAGAAAGCAGCAGGTCCCATTTTCTAGTGATTTACAAGAGACTGGACGACAGATTAGTAATATGGCAGCAAACACGGAAATAGAAAGAAAATCAATCTTGGAATTTATAGTACAAATGAAAACCGAAATTTCATTACAAATGAAAACCATGAACTCCGAACTTTTATTACAAATGAAAACCGTACTATCTGACATGAAATCTCAAATATCTCAAACAAACTCAATTAAATTTGAAATTTGTAAAATGACTAAGGCAATAACAAACCTAGACCACAGAATGGCTCAAGCAGGGACCGAATTAAAACAATGTATTTTGGACACAAAAATTTATACAAAACTCGATGGCGTAGAAAAAACTGTTTTGGTAGCTGCTACTTCAGAAATTTCACAGACAAGTGACAGTGTTGAAAAAATAGATGACAGTTCATGTAATGCAAATTCTCAGAGCCAGAATACTAAAACAGTGTTAACTGGAAAGATTCGCGATTTTGAACAATGTAATAGCAAACTTAATTATCCTGATTTGAAAGTAGAAACTGAATGTAACTGTGTTATAGATAACCCTGAGCAAGAACTCGAAAGTAAATGTACAGTCACAGAATTACCACAGTGTGTAGACAAAATGCAAGAAAAGTCATATGCTGAAACTTTGAGTATTCCTAGATGTAATAGTGTAAGTAGTTTACCAGTAGTGAAGTTACCTGGTAGGCCTAAAAAGAAATTTCGTCCTATTCATTTTATGCCACAGGACAATGATTGTTTTTCATCAGATTTGAATGACACTTCAGAAATTATGTTGCTTAAGGAAAGTCTAAGGTGTAAAGTATGTTCTTGGGCAAACCAGACCCAACTGTTTGCATTTAATTTTGGTCCTAGTAGTAATGTACCATTACCTATTCTACCTGATGATAGACAAAATGAGATGCATCAGGCTATGTACTGATGTAATACCTTAGGGGCATAATTACTCTTTAGTTATGAAACTGCTGACACCAGTTCAGGTCCCCAGTCATGTGCTGTGTACTTCTATTAATCATTTTCACAGTGCAGAAAAAATTCTAGGCTTTAAGTTTTTCTTCAGTGTAAATATTTGATTTTTTGATAAAATGTTTTAATTACCACTGACAAATGAAAACAGCTGAGACATACCTTTTGATATATACATTTTTGCTATATGCTTATTGAAACCTTGAATATGTGAAGCCTAAACTTTATTACCAGTTGGAAATTTTGAGCAAATATGAACAAATAAAATATGTAGGTGGTTGTTAACCATCAGTTCAAAAGAACTTTATACCAAATAATAATACTGTACCTAATATGATATACTAGTTGGAGGTTTTCAATAAGATTTTTTTTTACTTATGCCAATGTATAGGCCAATGGACTTACGAGGTAAGAAGTAAATATACTGAAATACAGTTTGAACCGAATAGTGAATTTATGTTTACAGTTAATACAGTTGCAAATAATAACAAACATTGAGGAGTATTGAATTAAAATACTATGTGAAATACAGGTAGATGATGGGGGTTTATTAAATGTGTTTTGTCAGGAATTTTGGAGTCTTATGTTATGATGTTTATAAACCACTAGTTAATGTGGAAGTCTTTGTGTAGTCATCAAAAGATATGACAGGTTAGAAAAATGGTAAGTGCTGTTCATGAGAAATTTATCTTAGGTTAAGAATTGTCAGTGAAAGTACTGAACAAATAGTTATTAAGTTACTCAAATAGAAGTGAAAAATGCTTCATAAATTGAAAAGAAAGAATTAATATGTCATAAAGAAAATGACTATGAAAATAATGAATATTTAAATGAAAAATGATGATGTAGTATTAAGATTAGTGTATTCTCTGAACAGATGCTTTACTTGAAGTCTAAGATGTTAAAATTGCTTGAGACTGCTGAGGAATCTCAAAATGATAGTGTTAAGTGAACTGAAAATGTTCGCTCCAAACCCTGATATAAATGTTAAGTCATTTACCGAAATGTTAAAGAATTAAGTGAAAGCAAATATGAAAGTATACCTTCTGTCAATGTCAACTTAAGTTGTGATTCTAGTAACATGAACATGAATAATTGTGAGGAAGTTTAAAAAATCTAGTAACTGAATCTGAAAACCAAGTACTATTTCACTATGTGTGTAGTCCATTTGTTAAGATCAGAGTTGAAGTTTATCTACAGTTATACATTGAGTTACTTGAAGTTAATTGAAACCCTTAGCTGAATGCTTATAGTTTTGCTTATCCACGATCCATAAAGTTGATCGGTCTCAGATAGATTAATGCGTTTAAATCCTACCTATAGTTTTGATACCATTTATGAACATGGCACACAATAATTAATTTATTAACCTCGTATGCATAGTCAAAGGTATGTTGAAGTGTTTATTATTTGTTTATGGCTTGAAATGTTCTTGTATATATGCAGAAGCTTACCTCAGTCATATACTGTGATTTTTTTATTAATCATGTCCACAGTGCATTACAATTGAAACTCTTTAATTCTTTTGACTCTTGTCAGTCATTCATTAGTATTTTTATGTTGTTAGTTGAATTTTGTGTTGTACTTTGATGTGTCAAGAGGGACTTGCTAACAATTAGTACAAAAGTGACTATAAGCATGGGAGGACACATAGACCACACAAGTGTTGACGAATGTAAAATTCAATTTCTATCCTTGAACTTACAGCTTAATAGGAAAATATTTAATACTGGTGTAAGATGACCATATTATACTGTATTGTACATATGACACAGCTTTGGCTGATGCAAGGTTCAATTTTCATTTCTATTCTTAAAGTTTACAGACTACCTATTACTCATTATTGTTATTATCACCAAACTTGTATAATTTTGTATTTTTCATGTGGAACACCTATGTTTAATTCATGACACTCTTCCTCATGTGTGCAAGCTTTGTGTATCAATTTGTAATTGATTACAGGGTGTTTAGTTTTGATATGGTACTGTATCTGAAATTGATCAGGCAGACCATATGTAAATTTTGACTTTTGTGTAGTATATAATTATGAGATTTTACACTGTTAACGTAGACACGTACAGACTTTCAGAACACTTAAGATAGTTACTCATTTTCCTCCACTTCTACTGTATGATTGTCACTCATTTTGAAACATTACTGGACAACATTGAATGTTGATTTGGAGTTATTGGGGGGTAGTAACTGTTCACCATTCAACAAACATTCTGGACTGTGTTGTGTTTGATTGGGGCAGTTTGTTCAAAGAAGAACAAAAACTATGTACTGTTTTCTACTTCTGCGGAAATAGTCAAGTTGCCAGTTGCATCTTGTAACACTTGGTAAGGTAGTTACCATTAATACAAACATTCCGTTTAGAAGATAGTCTATGAAAACTAAGTGGTGTATCGTAATACCTTACGAACACTAAATTGTTAAACAAAATTTAAGTAAACGCAACCAGAGTCTTTTTCTGCTTATGTAGCCGTTTGCAAGTCAGTTACCTGCCCTGGGTGTGGACGTAGTTTAATGGCAGTGTACTTTTCCGCCCTCTCTTCATTACTGCCTTGAGAGTGGGTGTAGTTTGGCAGTTTAAAAAAAAAAAAAAAAAAACTTTTTCATTATTCTTTCAATTTTTCCATGATTTGGGAAAAATTTGACACGTTGGTGAATCAGTTGAGAACTGACACTTATTACTTCAATTTCCATGCTTGATTTGAGCTATGAGATTAACCATTGCAACTGCTAACTACTCACAGGTAGTTAGTTTTTGAATTTTTATTAATGCATGTTTTTTAATAGATAAAATATTATGTAATACTATGATCTAATTTGTTTATACTCTTTACTACTACTCATTCTAATCTCAAACTGTATGAGAAATATTCAATACCTACAGTACTTGAAAAAGTTTCAAAACCACGTTTACATTTTCTGTCTATATAACCATTTTAACTATACCATAATTTTGTATGGTAAATGTTTGATGTGCTCACTGAGAGCTTCTTTCTATTCATCGTTTTACTATTTAATTATGTCATTCTTTCACTTAGTAAATTGACTATATATTTTGAAGTTATTACAGTGTACAACACCCATTCTAGAGGAATTAGGAGCTTAGTTCTCACATAATGGCATTTACATACATGTACACATAGAAGAAATTATTCTGAATAAAATACATTTTTATATGAATTAATAGCATACATAAATAACTCTTTACAATATGAATATCAATGCTCTCTGAAAAGAAAAAAAAAGTTGTAAAAGCTTTCTATTTCATTATTCAAACTAAAGTAAATTAGAGATATTTCTCGTTACTTTTCAGTAACATTTAAGGGTTAATTTGAACCCATAATTTTGTTTGTTTAAAATACCGAATTGAGAAAATTGATTACTCTTTCCAATAGCCTGATAACTGTATGCTTATTTATATATGTAGTTAGGGAAAAATAGTGTATGGTTCTGAGAAAGATACAACCATGTTGTAGGAACCGTCTTGAATGCATGTAACTCCAGTCAGCTGAAGCTGCAAGCCACTACATCACCAACAGCAGTTTGCAGAAACACCACTGTCGGCGCATCATGCAGCATCAACAACCACCGGCATTCGCAAGACTACAATCAGCATACAGTTTTTTATTTTAGCCTAAACTAATGCAGACTCACTATGAACACTTAAATCACAACATATTGAAATGATAGTACACAGTGAACCCTACATTACATTTCAGGTACACTATGTAGGGGGGGTGTGTAACGTTTCTGCTATGTTGCAAACTCCTAAAAATCAGTTGCCAACATAGAAACATGAAATATCTGATACCTAAAGTAAAACTTCATTACCGGACATGTGATATTTACATTTTTGCTTTCAGTTTGAAATTCTTTTAACACTATTAGTAAAATGCTTTTAAGAAATAGTACATTGATTTAAATATAACTTTGACTGACCTTTAACGTAATTTTCAATTTTTAATACTTTCGTAAATAATAGCTGCAAAAACTAGAAATGCATTACACTTAGTTTCGGAAATTGCTGAATCTATATAGATACTAATTTGTATAAAAACAACAATACTACATGTTATAACTATTGCACAACATGATTTCATATATACCTTTTGTTTAAATAAATTAGGGCAGACCATATTTTATATATCACTAGATCCTAAATTAAATACTGATAATTTTTCATGCACAAAAATTTATAATCCGTTTGGTACTAAGAAACTATCTTCGAAATAGACAACCATATACAAATCCGTATTAATAAATAATTTGACTGCAAACTGAAACTCACTAAAATTCCATGTCACAATAATAGTACGCCTACACAATATTGGCAAAACAAATATGTGTGGATTTCGAAAACACACATAATGTAAATAATTTGAGCACTGTAAACACTAGTCAAAAGGATGACGTCAAATTTGTGTACTACATTAACTACAAATTTCATGAAACAAGCACATACATTGACATAAATAGTCAAAACTTAAATGCAATGTTTTAATTTCTGTATTTTGGCAAATTTAATGTAAAAGAATATTGTTTAATTGTGAGTTACAAAACTTTGTCATCAATCTTATTACGTGGTTACTCAGAAAGATGTTGGAGAGAAACCTAGTTTTATTCAGTATTCTAGTGGCCAGAAACCGGTAAGCAGCTCTGTTGGCTTGCTGCTGCATTTTTTTTATTATGCAATATTTAAGAGGAAATAAAGTCGTTTCTATATCAACTGACATGGTATTAATTTACGAAAAGATCCTGAAAAATCGAATGTTTTAGTGAATACCGAAGAAAGCTCACAACGCAATGGACCTCAGCCAGCATATAAGTTCAACTTCACCTACAGTGGAATGATTTTGTTATAGACTGTGAACTAATAAAACTTTCCGTAATTCAGGCAATTATTAGGGCTCAGTTTGAGTCATTCCGAAAAGGGGTGATGGACGTTAGAAGTTGGCTTTTTTCTGCAGCTCTCTCTGCATCGTCTCCTAGGTTTTCATATAGTAATGGGAGTGACCGCAGGCGAACGCACAATAATGCAAATAAGAAAATAAATGTAATTTTTTCTTTTAAATAGTATTTACTATCATATCAACCAATTAAGTGGACAACCACATAGCGGACTAAACTCCATTGCAGATGGCTGGTTTCCACAGCACTCTCAGCATTGTCTCCTAGGGTCTTCATATAGTAATGCGAGTGAGCGCAGGCAAATTCACAATAATGCAAATAAGAAAATAAATGCAATTTTCTCTTTTAAATAGTATTTATTATCATATACCACCAATTAAGACGTCAACCACGTTGCAGACTAAACTCCAGTGCAGTTGGCTGGTGTCCGCAGTTCTCTCTGCATTGTCTCGTAGGGTCTTCATATAGTAATGGGAGTGACCGCAGCCAAACGCAGAATAATGCAATTAAGAAAATAAATCCAATTTTCTCTTTTAAATGGTATTTATTATGATTTACTAACAAATAAGAGGTCAACCACATCGCAGACTAAACGGCAGTGCAGTTGTCTGGTGTCCGCAGCTCTCTTTGCATCGTCTCTTAGGGTCTTCATATAGTAATGGGAGTGACTGCAGGCAACGCACAATAATGCAAATAAGAAAATAAATGCAATTTTGTCTGTTAAATAGTATTTATTATCATATACTAACAATTAAGATGTCATCCATATCGCAGACTAAACTGCAGTGCAGTAGGCTGGTGACTGCCTCTCTCTCTGCATTGTCTCCTAGGGTCTTCATATAGTAATGCGACTGAACGCGGGCAAACGCACAATAATGCAAATAAGAAAATAAATGCCATTTTCTCTTTAAAATAGTATTTATTATCATATATTACCAATTAAGAGGTCAACCTGGTCGCAGACTACACTCTAGTGCAGTTGGCTGGTGTCCGCAGGTCTCTCTGCATTGTCTCCTTGGGTCTTCATATAGTAATGGGAGTGACCGCAGGCAAACGTAGAATAATGCAAATAAGAAAATAAATGCAATTTTCTCTTTTAAATAGCATTTATTATCATATACTAAAAAATTATGAGGTCAACCACATTGCAGAATAAACTCCAGTGCTCTTGGCTGGTTTCCGCAGCTCTCTCTGCATTGTCTCCTAGGGTCTTCATTTTGTAATGGGTGTGACCGCAGGCAAACGCACAATAATGCAAATAAGAAAATAAATGCAATTTTTTCTTTCAAATAGTATTTACTATCATATACAACCAATTAAGTGGACAACCACATAGGGGACTAAACTCCAGTGCAGTTGGCTGGTTTCCACAGCACTCTCTGCATTGTCTCCTAGGGTCTTCATATAGTAATGCGAGTGAGCGCAGGCAAATGCACAATAATGCAAATAAGAAAATAAATGCAATTTTCTCTTTTAAATAGTATTTATTATCATATACCACCAATTAAGACGTCAACCACGTTGCAGACTAAACTCCAGTGCAGTTGGCTGGTGTCCGCAGTTCTCTCTGCATTGTCTCATAGGGTCTTCATATAGTAATGGGAGTGACCGCAGCCAAACGCAGAATAATGCAATTAAGAAAATAAATCCAATTTTCTCTTTTAAATGGTATTTATTATGATTTACTAACAAATAAGAGGTCAACCACATCGCAGACTAAACGGCAGTGCAGTTGTCTGGTGTCCGCAGCTCTGTTTGCATCGTCTCTTACGGTCTTCATATAGTAATGGGAGTGACTGCATGCAAACGCACATAAATGCAAATAAGAAAATAAATGCAATTTTGTCTGTTAAATAGTATTTATTATCATATACTAACAATTAAGATGTCATCCATATCGCAGACTAAACTGCAGTGCAGTAGGCTGGTGACTGCAGCTCTCTCTGCATTGTCTACTAGGGTCTTCATATAGTAATGCGACTGACCACGGGCAAACGCACAATAATGCATATAAGAAAGTAAATGCCATTTTCTCTTTAAAATAGTATTTATTATCATATATTACCAATTAAGAGGTCAACCAGGTCGCAGACTACACTTTAGTGCAGTTGGCTGGTCTCCGCAGGTCTCTCTGCATTGTCTCCTTGGGTCTTCATATAGTAATGGGAGTGACCGCAGGCAAACGTAGAATAATGCAAATAAGAAAATAAATGCAATTTTCTCTTTTAAATAGCATTTATTATCATATACTAAAAAATTATGAGGTCAACCACATTGCAGACTAAACTCCAGTGCTCTTGGCTGGTTTCCGCAGCTCTCTCTGAATTGTCTCCTAGGGTCTTCATTTTGTAATGGGTGTGACCGCAGGCAAACGCACAATAATGCTAATAAGAAAATAAATGCAATTTTTTCTTTCAAATAGTATTTACTATCATATACAACCAATTAAGTGGACAACCACATAGGGGACTAAACTCCAGTGCAGTTGGCTGGTTTCCACAGCACTCTCTGCATTGTCTCCTCGGGTCTTCATATAGTAATTCGAGTGACCGCAGGCAAAGGCACAATAATGCAATGAAGATAATAACGGCAATTTTCTCTTTTAAATAGTATTTATTATCATATACTAACAATTAAGATGTCAACCACATCGCAAACTAAACTCCAGTGCAGTAGGCTGGTGTCTGCAGAAATCTCTGCATTGTCACGTAGGGTCTTCATATAGTAATTGGAGGGACCGCAGGCAAATGCAAATAATGCAAATAAGAAAATAAATGCAATTTTCTCTTTTAAATAGTATTTATTATCATATACTAACAATTAAGATGATATCCACATCGGAGACTAATCTCCAGTGCAGTAGGCTGGAGTCTGCAGCTCTCTCTGCATTGTCACCTAGGGTCATCATATAGTAATGCGAGTGACCACAGGCAAACACACAATAATGCAAATAAGAAAATAAATGCAATTTTTTCATTTAAATAGTATTTACTATCATATACAACCAACTAAGTGGACAACCACGTAAATTTCTCCATGATTTGGGAAAAATTTGACACTTTGGTGAATCAGCTGAGAACTGACACTTGTTACTTTAATTTCCATGCTTGATTTGAGCTATGACATTAACCATTGCGACTGCTAACTACTCGCAGGTAGTTAGTTTTTGAATTTTTATTAATGCATGTTTTTTAATAGATAAAATATTATGTAATACTATGATCTAATTTGTTTATACTCTTTACTACTACACATTCTAATCTCACAGTGTATGAGAAATATTCAACACCTACTGTACTTGAAAAAGTTTCAAAACCACATTTACTTTTTCTGCCTATACAACCATTTTAACTATACCATAATTTTGAATGGTAAATGTTTGATGTGCACACTGAGAGCTTCTTTCTATTCATTGTTTTACTATTTAATTATGTCATTCTTTCACTTAGTAAATTGACTATATATTTTGAAGTTATTACTGTGTACAACACCCTTTCTAGAGGAATTAGGAGCTTAGTTCTCACATAATGGCATTTACATACATGTACACATAAAAGAAATTATTCTGAGTAAAATACATTTTTATATGAATTAATAGCATACATAAATAACTCCTTACAATTTGAATATCAATGCTCTTTGAAAAGAAAAGAAAAGTTGTAAAAGCTTGCTATTTCATTATTCAAACTAAAGTAAATTAGAGAGATTTCTCGTTACTTTTCAGTAACATTTAAGGGTTAATTTGAACCCATAATTTTGTTTGTTTAAAATACCGAATTGAGAAAATTGATTACTCTTTCCAATAGCCTGATAACTGTATGCTTATTTATATATGTAGTTAGGGAAAAATAGTATATGGTTCTGAGAAAGATACAACCATGTTGTAGGAACCGTCTTGAATGCATTTAACTCCAGTCAGCTGAAGCTGCGAGCCACTACATCACCAACAGCAGTTTGCAGAAACACCACTGTCGGCGCATCATGCAGCATCAACAACCACCGGCAATCGCAAGACTAGAATCAACATACAGTTTTTTATTTTAGCCTAAACTAATGCAGACTCACTATGAACACTTAAATCACAACATATTGAAATGATAGTACACAGTGAACCCTACATTACATTTCAGGTACACTATGTAGGGGGGGTGTGTAACGTTTCTGCTATGTTGCAAACTCCTAAAAATCAGTTGCCAACATAGAAACATGAAATATCTGATACCTAAAGTAAAACTTCATTACCGGACATGTGATATTTACATTTTTGCTTTCAGTTTGAAATTCTTTTAACACTATTAGTAAAATGCTTTTAAGAAATAGTACATTGATTTAAATATAACTTTGGCTGACCTTTAACGTAATTTTCAATTTTTAATACTTTCGTAAATAATAGCTGCAAAAACTAGAAATGCATTACACTTAGTTTCGGAAATTGCTGAACCTATATAGATACTAATTTGTATAAAAACAACAATACTACATGTTATAACTATTGCACAACATGATTTCATATATACCTTTTGTTTAAATAAATTAGGGCAGACCATATTTTATATATCACTAGATCCTAAATTAAATACTGATAATTTTTCATGCACAAAAATTTATAATCCGTTTGGTACTAAGAAACTATCTTCGAAATAGACAACCATATACAAATCCGTATTAATAAATAATTTGACCGCAAACTGAAACTCACTAAAATTCCATGTCACAATAATAGTACGCCTACACAATATTGGCAAAACAAATATGTGTGGATTTCGAAAACACACATAATGTAAATAATTTGAGCACTGTAAACACTAGTCAAAAGGATGACGTCAAATTTGTGTACTACATTAACTACAAATTTCATGAAACAAGCACATACATTGACATAAATAGTCAAAACTTAAATGCAATGTTTTAATTTCTGTATTTTGGCAAATTTAATGTAAAAGAATATTGTTTAATTGTGAGTTACAAAACTTTGTCATCAATCTTATTACGTGGTTACTCAGAAAGATGTTGGAGAGAAACCTAGTTTTATTCAGTATTCTAGTGGCCAGAAACTGGTAAGCAGCTCTGTTGGCTTGCTGCTGCATTTTTTTTATTATGCAATATTTAAGAGGAAATAAAGTCGTTTCTATATCAACTGACATGGTTTTAATTTACGAAAAGATCCTGTAAAATCGAATGTTTTAGTGAATACCGAAGAAAGCTCACAACGCAATGGAACTCAGCCAGCATATAAGTTCAACTTCACCCACAGTGGAATGATTTTGTTATAGACTGTGAACTAATAAAACTTTCCGTAATTCAGGCAATTATTAGGGCTCAGTTTGAGTCATTCCGAAAAGTGGTGATGGACGTTAGAAGTTGACTGGTTTCCGCAGCTCTCTCTGCATCATCTTTTATGTTCATAATATAGTAATGAGAGTGATCTCACGCAAACGGACAATAATGCAAATAAGAAAATAAATGAAATTTTCTCTTTTAAATAGTATATACTCTCATATACTACAAATTAAGAGGTCAACCACATCGCAGACTAAACTCCAGTGCACTTGGCTGGTGTCCGCAGCTCTCTCTGCATTGTCTCCTCCGGTCTTCATGTTGTAATGTGAGAGACCGTAGGCAAACGCACAATAATGCAAATAAGAAAATGAATGTAATTTTCTCTTTTAAATAGTATTTATTATCATATACCACCAATTTCGAGGTCAACCACACCGCAGAATAAACACCAGTGCAGTTGGTTGGTGTCTGCAGCTCTCTCTGCATTGTCTCTTAGGTTCTTAATATAGTAATGAGAGTGATCGCAGGCAAACGGACAATAATGCAAATAAGAAAATAAATGAAATTTTCTCTTTTAAATAGTATATACTCTCATATACTACAAATTAAGAGGTCAACCACATCACAGACTAAACTCCACTGCATTTGGCTGGTGTCCACAGCTCCCTCTGCATTGTCTCCTAGGGACTTCATATATAAATGGAAGTGACGGCAAACGCACAATATAGCAACTAAGAAAATAAATGCACATTTCTCTTGTAAATAGTATTTATTATCATATACTAACAATAAAGAGGTCAACCACATCATAGACTAAACTACAGTGCAGTTGGCTGGTGTCCGGAGCTCTCACTGCATTGTCTCCTAGGGTCTTCATATAGAAAAGGGAGTGACGGTTGGCAAACGCACAATAATGGAAATAAAAAAATAAATGCAATTTTGTCCCTTAAAAGGTATTTACTATAATATACTACCAATTAAGATGTCAACCATGTCACAGACAAAACACCTGGGCAGTTGGCTGGTGTCCGCAGCTCTCACTGCATTGTCTCTAAGGGACTTCATACAGTAATGGGAGTGACCGCAGGCAAAAGCACAATATTTCAAATAAGAAAATAAATACATTTTTCTCTTTTAAATAGTTATTATTTTCATATACTAACAATTAAGAGTTCAACCACATCGCAGACTAAACTCCAGAGCAGTTGGCGGGTTTCAGCAGCTCTCACTGCATTGTCTCCTAGGATCTTCATATAGTATTGGAAGTGACCGCAGGCAAACGCACAATAATGCAAATAAGAAAATGAATGCAATTTTCTCTTTTAATTAGTATTTATTATCATATATAAAAAATTAAGAGGTCAACCTCGCCGCAGACTAAACTCCAGTGCAGTTGGCTGGTGTCTGCAGCTCTCTCTCTGCATTGTCTCTTAGGGTCTTCATATAGTAATGCGAGTGACCGCAAGCAAACACACTATTATGCATATAAGAAAATAAATGCAATTTTCTTTTTTAAATGGTAATTATTATCATATACTACCAATTAAGAGGTCAACCACATTGCCGAATAAACTCCAGTGCAGTTGGCCGGTGTCCGCAGCTCTTTATGCAATGTCTCCTAGGGTCTGCATATAGTAAAGGGTGTGATCGCAGACAAACGCACAATAATGAAAATAAGAAAATAAATGCAATTTTCTCTTTTAAATAGTATTTATTATCATATCTTAACAATTAATAAGTCAACCACATGGCAGACTAAACTCCAGTGCATTTGGTTGGTGTCCGCAGCTCTCTCTGCATTGTCTCCTAGGGTCTTCATGTAGTAATGGGAGTGACATCAGGCAAACGCACAATAATGCGAATAAGATAATAAGTGCAATTTTCCAATGTTAAATAGTATTTATTATAAAATTCTATTAATTAAGAGGTCAACCACATCGCAGACTAAACTCCAGTGCGATTGTCTTTTGTCCGCAGCTCTCTCTGCATTGTCTCCTAAGATCTTCGTATAGTAATGGGAGTGATTGCAGGCAAACACACAATGAAGCAAAAAAGAAAATAAATGCAATTTTCTCTTTTAAATAGTATATATTATCATATACAAACAAT
This sequence comes from Locusta migratoria, assembly GCA_026315105.1. Lineage (NCBI taxonomy): Eukaryota > Metazoa > Arthropoda > Insecta > Orthoptera > Acrididae > Locusta > Locusta migratoria. The sequence goes on from JAOYRU010000267.1 coordinate 416,042, forward strand.
TAAGAGGTTAACCACATCGAAGACGAATCTCCAGTGCAGTTGGCTGTTGTCCGCAGCTCTCTCCGCATTGTCTGCTAGGGTCTTCGAATTATAATGGGAGTGATCGCCGGCAAACACACAATAATGCAAATAAAAAAAAAAAATGCAATTTTCTCTTTGAATAGTATTTATTAAAATATACTTACAATTAAGAGGTCAACAACATCGCAGAATAAACTCCAGTGCAGTTGGCTGGTATCCGCAGCTCTCTCTGCATTATCTCCTTGAGTCTTCATATCATTATGGGAGCGAATGCAGGCAAACACACAGTAATGCAAATACGAAAATAAATGCAATTTTATCTTTTAAATAGTATTTATTATCATATACTAACAACTAAGAGGTCAAACCCATCGCAGACTAAACTCCAGTGCAGTTGGCTGGTGTCCGTAGCTCTCTCTGCATGTTCTCCTAAGGTCTTCAAATAGTAATGGAAGAGACCGCAGGCAAACGCGGAATAACAGAATATGACAATAACGCAATTTTCTCTTTTAAATAGTATTTATTATCATATTCTAACAATTAAGAGGTCAACCACATCGCAGATTAAACTCCAGTGCAGTTGGCTGGTGTCAGAATCTCTCTGTGCATTGTGTCATAGGGTCTATATATAGTAGTGGGAGTGACTGCAGCAAACACACAATAAGGCAAATAAGAAAATAAATGCAATTTTCACTATTAAATAGTATTTATTTTCATATACTAACAATTAAGAGGTCAACCACATTGCAGACTAAATTCCAGTGCATTTGGCTGATGTCCGAAGCTCTCTCTGCATTGTATCCTAGGGTCTTCGTATAGTAATGGGTGTGACCACAGGCAAACGCACAATATAGCAAATAAGAAATTAAATGCAATTTTCTCTTTCAAACAGTATTTATTATCATATACAAACAACTAAGAGGTAAAAACACTTCGCAGACTATACTCCAGTGCAGTTGGCTGGTGTCCGCAGCTCTTTCTGCATTGTCTCCTAGGGTCTTCATACAGTAATGAGTGTGACTGCTGGCACACGCACAATAATAGATTAAGAGAATAATGCAATTTTCTCTTTCAAATAGTATTAATTATCAGATACTAACAACTAAGAGGTCAAGCACATCGCAGACGAAACTCCAGTGTAGTTGGCTGGTGTCCGCAGCTCTCTCTGCATTGTCTCCTAGGGTCTTCATATAGTAATTTCAGTGTCTGCAGTAAAACACACAATAATGGAATAAGAAAATAAAGCAATTTTCCCTTTTAAATAGTATTTATTATCATATACTAACAACTAAGAGGTCAACCACATCGAAGACGAATCTCCAGTGCAGTTGGCTGTTGTCCGCAACTCTGTCTGCATTGTCTCCTAGTGTCTTCATGTAATAATGGTAGTGATCACAGGCAAATGCACAATAATGCAAATAAGATAATAAGTGCAATTTTCTGTGTTAAATAGTATTTATTATCATATACTACCAATAAAGAGGTCAACCACATCACAGACTAAACTCCAGTGCAGTTGGCTAGTGTCCGCAGCTCTCTCTGCATTGTCTCCTATGTTCTCCATGTAGTAATGGAAGTGACCGTAGGCAAACGCAAAATAATTCAAATAAGAAAATAAATGCAATTTTCCCTTTTAAACAGTATTTATTATCATATACTAACAACTAAGAGGTCAACCACATCGCAGACTGAACTCCACTGCAGTTGGCTGGTGTCCGCAGCTCTCTCTGCATGTTCTCCTAAGGTCTTCATATAGTAATGGAAGAGACCGAGGGCAAACGCAGAATAACAGAATATGACAATAATGCATTTTTCTCTTTTAAATAGTATTTATTATCATGTTCTAGTAATTAAGAGGTCAACCACTTCGCAGACTAAACTCCAGTGCAGTAGGCTGGTGTCGGCAGCTCTCTGTGCATTGTCTCCTAGGGTCTATATATAGTAATGAGTGTGACTGCAGCAAACATACAATAAGGCAAATAAGAAAATAAATGCAATTTTCTCTATTAAATAGTATTTATTATCATATACTAACAACTAAGAGGTCAACCAAGTCGCAGACTAAATTCCAGTGCATTTGGATGTTGTCCGAAGCTCTCTCTGCACTGTCTCCTATGGCCTTCGTATAGTAATGGGAGTGACCACAGGCAAACGCACAATAATGCAAATAAGAAAATAAATGCAATTTTCTCTTTTAAACATTATTTATAACCATATACTAACAACTAAGAGGTCAAACCCATCGCAGACTAAACTCCAGTGCAGTTGGCTGGTGTCCGCAGCTTATTCTGCATTGTCTGCTAGGGTCTTCATATAGTAATGAGTGTGACCGCAGGCACACGCACAATAATAGATTAAGAGAAAAATGCAATTTTCTCTTTCAAATAGTATTTATTATCAGATACTAACAACTAAAGGTCAAGGACATCGCAGACGAAACTCCAGTGCAGTTGGATGTTGTCCGCAGCTCTCTCTGCATTGTCTCCTAGGCTCTTCATATAGTAATTTGAGTGTTTGCAGGCAAACACACAATAAAGCAAAAAAGAAAATAAATGCAATGTTCTCTTTTAAATAGTATTTATTGTCATATACTAACAATTAAGAGGTCAACCACATCAAAGACGAATCTCCAGTGCAGTTGGCTGGTGTCCGCAGCTCTTTCTGCATTGTCTCCTAGGGTGTTCATATAGTAATGGTAGTGATCGCAGGCAAACGCACAATAATGCAAATAAGATTATAAGTGAAATTTTCTGTGTTAAATAGTATTTATAATCATATACTACCAATTAGAAGTCAACCACATCGCAGACTAAACTCCAGTGCAGTTGGCTAGTGTCCGCAACTCTCTCTGCATTGTCTCCTATGGACTTCATGTAGTAATGGAAGTGACCGCAGGCAAACGTAGAATAATGCAAATAAGAAAATAAATGCAATTTTCTCTTTTAAATACTATTTATTACCATATACTAACAACTACGAGGTGAACCACACCGCAGACTAAACTCCAGTGCAGTTGGCTGGTGTTCGCAGCTCTCTCTCCATTGTCTCATAGTGTCTTCACATGGTAATGGGAGTGACCGCAGGCAAACACACAATAATGGAATAAGAAAATAATGCAATTTTCTCTTTTAAATAGTATTTATTATCATATACTAACAACTAAGAGGTCAACCACGTCGCAGACTAAACTCCAGTGCAGTTGGCTGGTGTCCGCAGGTCTCTCTGCATTGTCTCCAAGGTTCTTCATATAGTAAAGGGAGTGATCGCAGGCATACGCACAATAATGCAAATAAGAAAATAATTGAAATTTTCTCTTTTAAATAGTATTTAATATCATATATTAACAATTAAGAGGTCAACCACATCAAAGACGAATCTCCAGTGCAGATGGCTGGTGTCCGCATCTCTCTCTGCATGTCTCCTAGGGTCTTCATATAGTAATGGGAGTGACCGTAGGCAAATGCACAATTAGGCAAACAAGAAAATAAATGCTATTTTCTCTCTTAAGTAATATTTATTATCATATATGGACAATTAAGATGTCCACTGCAGCTGGCTTGTGTTCGCAGCACTCTCTGCATTGTCTCCTAGGGTCATCATATAGTATTGGAAGTGACCGCGGGCAAACGCACAATAATGCAAATAAGAAAATAAATACGATTTTCTCTTTTAAATAGTATTTATTATCATATACCACAGATTAAGAGGTCAACCACATCGCAGACTAAACTCCGGTGAAGTTGGCTGCTGTCCGCAGCCCTCTCTGCATTGTCTTCTTGGATCTTCATATAGTAATGGGAGTTACCGCAGGCAAACGCACAATAATGCAAATAAAAAATAAATGCAATTTTCTCTTTTAAATAGTATTTATTATCATATAGTAACAATTAAGAGGTAAACCACATCGTTGACTAAAGTCCTGTGCAGTTGGCTGGTGTCCGCAGCTCTCTCTGCATTGTCTCCTAGGGTCTGCATATAGTAATGGGAGTGACCACAGCAAAACGCACAATAATGCAAATAAAAAAATAAATGCCATTTTCTCTTTTAAATAGTAATTATTATCATATACCAAGAATTCAGAGGTCAATCACATCACAGACTAAATTCCAGTGCATATGGCTGTTGTCCGCAGCTCCCTCTGCATTGTCTCCTAGGGTCTTTGTATCGTAATGGGAGTGACCGCAGGCAAACTCAAAATAATGCAAATAAGAAAATAAATGCAATTTTCTCTTTTAAACAGTATTTATTACCATATACAAACAACTAAAATGACAACCACATCGCAGACTAAACTCCAGTGCAGTTGGCTGGTGTCCGCAGCTCTTTCTGCATTGTCTCCTACGGTCTTTGTATAGTAATGAGTGTGACCGCAGGCACACGCACAATAATAGATTATGAGAATAATGCAACTTTCTCTTTCAAATAGTATTTATTATCATATACTATCAAATAAGAGGTCAACCACATCACAGACTAAATTCCAGTGCATTTGTCTGGCGTCCGCAGCTCTCTCTGCGTTGTCTCCTAGGGACTTCGTATAGCAATTGGAGTGCCTGCAGGCAAACGCACAATAATGCAAATAAAAAAATAAATGAAATATTCTTTTTTAAATTGTAATTATTATCATATACTAACAATTAAGAGGTCAACCACATCGCAGACTAAACTCCAGTGCATTTGGCTGGTGTCCGCAGCTCTCTCTGCATTGTCTCCTAGGGTCATCATATAGTAATGGAAGTGACAGCAGGCAAACACACAATACTGCAAATAAGAATATCAATGCGATTTTTTCTCTTAAATAATATTTATTATCATATATTGACAATTAAGATGTCCACTGCAGTTGGCTTGAGTTCGCAGGTGTCTCTGCATTGTATCCTATGGTCTTCATATTTTAATGGGAGTGATCACAGGCAAAGGCACAATAATGCAAATTAGCAAAAACATTCAATTTTATAGTATTTATTATCATATACTACCAATTAAGAGGTCAACCATGTCGCAGACATAACTCCAGTTCAATTGGCTGGTGGCCGCAGGTCTCTCTGCATGTCTCCTAGAGTCTTCATATAGTAATGGTAGTGACCGTAGGCAAATGCACAATTAGGCAAATAAGAAAATAAATGCTATTTTCTCTCTTATACAATATATATTATCATATATTGACAATTAAGATTTCCACTCCATTTGTCTTGTGTTCGCAGCTCTCTCTGCATTGTCTCCTAGAGTCTTCATATAGTAATGGGAGTGACCGCAGGCAAACCAACAATAATGCAAATAAGAAAATAAATGCAATTTTCTCTATTAAATAGTATTTATTATCATATACTAACAATTAATAAGTCAACCACATCGCAGACTAAACTCCAGTGCAAGTGGCTGGCATCCCCAGATCTCTCTGCATTGTCTCCTAGGGACTTCGTATAGTAATGGGAGAGACCGCAGGCAAACGCAAAATAATGCAAATAAAAAAATAAATGCAATATTTTTTTAAATTGTATTTATTATCATATACTAACAATTAAGAGGTCAACCACATGGCAGACTAAACTCCAGTGCATTTGGCTGGTGTCCGCAGCTCTCTCTGCATTGTCTCCTAGGGTCATCATATAGTAATGGAAGTGACCACAGGCAAACACACAATAACGAAAATAAGAATATAAATGCGATTTTCTCTCTTAAATAATATTTATTATCATATATTGACAATTAAAATGTCCACTGCAGTTGACTTGAATTCGCAGGTCTCTCTGCATTGTCTCCTACGGTCTTCACGTTGTAATGGGAGGGATCGCAGGCAAATGCACAATAATGAAAATAAGCAAATAAATTCAATTTTCTCTGTTTTATAGTATTTATTATCATATACTACCAATTAAGAGGTCAACCATGTTGCAGACTAAACTCCAGTGCAGTTGGCTGGTGTCCCCATCTCCCTCTGCATTGTCTCCTAGGGTCTTCATATAGTAATGGCAGTGACCGCAGGCAAATGCACAATTATGCAAATAAGATAATAAATGCATTTTTATCATTTAAATAATATTTATTATCATATATTAACAAGTAAGAGATCAACCACATGCAGACTAAACTCCAGTGCATTTAGCTCGTGTCCGCAGCTCTCTCTGCATTGTCTCCTAGGGTCTGCATATAGTAATGGAAGTGACCCCAGGCAAACGCACAATAATGCAAATAAAAAATAAATGCAATTTTCTCTATTAAATAGTATTTTTTATCATATACTAACAATTAAGAGGTCAACCATATCGCAGACTTAATTCCAGTGCATATGGTTGTTGTCTGCAGCTCTCTCTGCATTGTCTCCTACGGTCTTCATATTTTAATGGGAGGGATCACAGGCAAACACACAATAATGCAAATAAGCAAAAAAATACAATTTCCTCTGATTTATAGTATTTATTATCATATACTACCAATTAAGAGATCAACCATGTCGCAGACTAAACTCCAGTGCAGTTGGCTGGTGTCCTCATCTCCCTCTGCTTTGTCTCCTAGAGTCTTCATATAGTAGAGGGAGTGACAGCAGGCAAATGCACAATTATGCAAATAAGAAAATAAATGAAATTTTCTCTTTCAAATAGTATTTATTATCATACATTAACAATTAAGAGGTAAACCACAAGCAGACTAAACTACACTGCAGTTTGCTGGTGTTCACAGCTCTCCCTAGGGTCTATATATAGTAATGGGAGAGACCGCAGGCAAACGCACAATAATGAAAATCAGAAAATAAAAGCAATTTTCTCTTTAAATAGTATTTATTAACATATACTAACAATTGCGAGGTTAACCACACTGTTGACTAAACTCCATTGCAGTTGTCTGGTGTCCGCAGCTGTCTCTGCATTGTTCCTAGTTTCTTCGAATTATAATGGGAGAGATCGCAGGCAAACACAGAATAATGCAAATTAAAAAATAAATGCAATTTTTCCATTTAAATAGTATTTATTAAAATATAATAACAATTAAGAGGTCAACGACATCGCAGACTAAACTCCAGTGCAGTTGTCTTTTGTCTGCAGCTCTCTCTGCATTGTCTCCTAGATTCTTCATATAGTAATGGGAGTGACTGCAGGCAAACACACAATACTGCAAATAAGAAAATAAATGCAATTTTCTCTTCTAAAAACTATTCATTATCGTATACTAACAATTAAGAGGTCAAACACATCGCAGACTACACTCCAGTGCAGTTGACTGGTGTCCGCAGCTCTCTCTGCATTGTCTCCTAAGGTCTTCATATAGTAATGGGAGTGACCGCAGGCAAATGCAGAGTAATGCAAATAAGAAAATAAATGCAATTTTCTCTTTTAAATAGTATTTATTATCATATACTACTAATTAAGAGGTCAACCATATCGCAGCCTAAATTCCAGTGCAGTTGGCTGGTGTCCGCAGCTCTCTCTGCACTGTCTCCTTGTGTCTTCATATAGTAATGGGAGAGACCACAGGCAAACGCACAATAACAGAATAAGAAAATATTGCAATTTTCTCTTTTAAATAGTATCTATTATCATATACTAACAACTAAGAGTTCAATCACATCGCAGACTAAACTCCAGTGCAGTTAGCTGGTGTCCGCAGCTCTCTCTGCATTGTCTCCTAGGGTCTGCATATAGTAATGGGACTGATCGCAGGCAAACGCACTATACTGCAAATAAGAAAATAAATGCAATTTTCTCTTTTAACTAGTATTTATTATCATATATTAACAATTAAGAGGTCATCCACATCGCAGACTAAACTCCAGTGCATTTGGCTGGTGTTCGCAGCTCTCTCTGCATTGTCTCCTAGGGTCTGCATATAGTAATAGGAGTGATCACAGGCAAACACACAATAATGCAAATAAGAAAATATATGCAATTTTCTCTTTAAAATTATTTATTATCATATACTAACAATTAATAAGTCAAACACATCGCAGACTAAACGCCAGTGCATTTCGCGGGAGTCCGCTGCTCTCTCTGCATTGTCTCCTTGGGACTTCGTATTGTAATGGGAGTGATCGCAGGCTAACGCACAATAATGCAAATAAGAAAATAAATGCAATTCTCTTTTAAATAGTATTTATTATCATATATTAACAATTAAGAGGTCAATGTCTTCGCAGACTAAACTCCAGTGCATTTGGCTGGTGTCCGCAGCTCTCTCTGCATTGTCTCCTAGTGTCTTCCTATAGTAATGGGAGTGACCACAGGCAAACCCACAATAATGCAAATAAGAAAATAAATGCAATTTTCTCTTTTAAATAGTATTTATTATCATATATTAACAATTAAGAGGTCAATCTCATCAAAGACAAAACTCCAGTGCATTATCTGGTGTCTGCAGCTCTCTCTGGATTGTCTCCTAGGGTCTTCATATAGTAATAGGAGTGACCACATGCAAACGCACAATTATGCAATTATTCGATTAATGATGAAAATTCTCCTCAGAGATAATAAATATTATTGAAATGAGATAGAATGGCTGGTCAGTACTTACCATTGTGCTGTACCGCCGATAGTAACACAAAATGAAAAAACAGAAAAAAAGGGACAAAGGGACGAGCTTTCGGACCAGAGTTCCTTCGTCAGGTGGGAGAGAAGGGAAGAATAAAGGATGGGAATAGAAGGGAATGGTGGTTCACGACCTAGGTCATGAAGGTGGTGTTTCGGAAGTGTGGGCGTCAGAGATACTGCATTTATGTACTGAGCCAAGCCAGAGAGGATAAATATAACTAAAAAGGAAAGATCAAGTAGTAAAGAGAAGAGAAGAGAGTGAAATTAATGACGCTGAGGGGTGTAGGAGGTGCGGGGGGAGGGGGGGTGTCTAAAACGTTTTTCATAAACAGGGAAATATGGATGGACACATACACACACACACACACACGGAGAGAGATAGAGAGAATGACAGAGAGAGCGAGAGGGCGGTAGAGAGAGAGAGAGGGGGGGGGGGGGGGGGTAAGGAACGGATAATGAATAGTTGAGTTGAGGATGGAGGAAGGGGAGGGGTTAGCGTAGATTTAGGCCAGGGGGGTGGCGGGAGAAGAGGATATGTTGGAGGGCCAGTTCCCACCTCCGTAGCTCTGAGGGACTGGTGTTGTTTGGTACTGTCCAAATGGCACGTGTGGTGTAACACGTGCCCAGGTCCCTGGAGTTATGCTGGAGGGCATGTTCTGCCACAGGATATTGGGTGTCCCCCAGGCGAACAGTTCGTCTATGCCCATTCATCCGCTCAGCCAATTTTTTGGTAGTCATACCAACATAAAAGGCTGACCAGTGGACACATGTCAGCTGGTATATGACATGCGTTGTCTCACATGTGGCCCTGCCTTGAATTGGGTAGGTTTTTCCTGTGGTGGGGCTGGAGTATGTCCAATGCATCCTCCCACTACCACATACTCCAGCCCCACCACAGGAAAAACCTACCCAATTCAAGGCAGGGCCACATGTGAGACAATGCATGTCATATACCAGCTGACATATGTTGGTATGACTACCAACAAATTGGCTGAGTGGATGAATGGGCATAGACGAACTGTTCGCCTGGGGGACACCCAATATCCTGTGGCAGAACATGCCCTCCAGCATAACTCCAGGGACCTGGGCACGTGTTACACCACACGTGCCATTTGGATAGTACCAACCAACACCAGTCCCTCAGAGCTACGGAGGTGGGAACTTGCCCTCCAACATATCCTCTCCTCCCGCCACCCCCCTGGCCTAAATCTACGCTAACCCTTCCCCTTCCTCCATCCTCAGCTCAACTATTCATTATCCGTTCCTTACCCCCCCCCCCCCCCTCTCTCTCTACCGCCCTCTCGCTCTCTCTGTCATTCTCTCTATCTCTCTCCTTGTGTGTGTGTGTGTGTGTGTGTGTGTGTGTGTGTGTGTGTGTCCATCCATATTTCCCTGTTTATGAAAAACGTTTTAGACTCCCCCCCCCCCCCCCCCCGCCCCTCCTACACCCCTCAGTATCATTAATTTCACTCTCTTCTCTTCTCTTTACTACTTGATCTTTCCTTTTTAGTTATATTTATCCTCTCTGGCTTGGCTCAGTACATATATGCAGTATCTCTGACGCCCACACTTCCGAAACACCACCTTCATGACCTAGGTCGTGAACCACCTTTCCCTTCTATTCCCATCCTTTATTCTTCCCTTCTCTCCCACCTGACGAAGGAACTCTGGTCCGAAAGCTTGTCCCTTTGTCCCTTTTTTTCTGTTTTTTCATTTTGTGTTACTATCAGCGGTACAGCACAATGGTAAGTACTGGCCAGCCATTCTATCTCATTTCAATTATGCAATTAAGAGAATAAGTGTAATTTTCACTTTTAAATAGTATTTATTATCATATACTACCAATTAAGGAGATAACCATGTCACAGACTTAACTCCAGAGCTTTTGGCTGGTGTCCGCAGCTCTCTCTGCATTGTCTCCGAGAGTCTGCATATAGTAATGGGAGTGACTGCAGACAAACACACAATAATGCAAATAAGAAAATATATGCAATTTTTCTTTAAGATTGTATTTATTATCATATACTGACAATTAATAAGTCAAACACTTCGCAGACTAAACTCAAGTGCATTTCGCTGGAGTCCGCAACTCTCTCTGCATTGTCCCCTAGGGTCTTCATAAGGTAATGGGAGTGACCGCAGGCAAACGCACAATAATGCAAATAAGAAAATAAGTGCAATTTTCTCTTTTAAATAGTATTTATTATAATATACTACTAATTAAGAGGTCAACCATGTCTCAGCCTAAACTCCAGTGCAGTTGGCTGGTTTCCGCAGCTCTCTCTGCATTGTCTCCTAGGGTCTTCATATAGTAATGGAAGTGACCGCAGGCAAACAGACAATAACGCAAATAAGAAAATAAGTGAGATTTTCTTTTTTAAATAGTATTTATTATCATATAGTAACAATTAAGAGGTCAACTACATCGTAGACTAAACTCCAGTGCAGTTGGGAGGTGTCCGCAGCTCTCTCTGAATTGTCTCCTACGGTCTTCATACAGTAATGTGAGTGTTTGCAGGCAAACACACAATAACAGAATAAGAAACTAATGAAATTTTCTCGTTTAAATAGTGTTTATTATCATATACTAACAACTAAGAGGTCAACCACATCGCAGACTAAACTCCAGTGCAGTTGCCTGGTGTCCGCAGCTCTCTCTGCCTTGTCCCCTAGGGTCTTCATATAGTAATTGGAGTGACCGCAGGCAAACATGCAATAATGCAAATAAGAAAGTAACGGAAATTTTCTCTGTTAAATAGTATTTATTATCATATACTAACAATTAAGAGGTCAACCATGTCGCAGCCTAAACTCCAGTGAAGTTGGCTGGTGTCGGCAACTGTCTCTGCATTGTCTCCTAGGGTCGTCCTATAGTAATGGGAGTGACCGAAGGCAATCTACAATTATGCAAATAAGAAAATAAATGCAATTTTATTTCTTAAATAATATGTATTATCATATATTAACAATTAAGAATTCAACCACATGCAAACTAAAGTCCACTGCAATTGGCTTGTGTTCGCAGCTCTCTCTGCATTGTCCCCTTGGGTCTTCATATAGTAAAGGGAGTGACCGCAGGCAAAAGCACAATAATGCAAATAAGAAAACAAGTGTAATTTTCTCTGTTAAATAGTATTTATTATCATATACTAACAATTAAGAGGTCAACCACATCGCAGACTAAACTCCAGTGCAGTTGCCTGGTGTCCGCAGCTCTCTCTGCATTGTCTCCTAGGGTCATCATATAGTAATGGGAGTATGGGAGTGACCACATGCAAACGCACAATAATGCAAATAAGAATATAAATGTGATTTTCCCTCTTAAATAATATTTATTATCAGAAATTGACAATTAAGATGTCCACTGCAGTAGGCTTGTGTTTGCAGGTCTCTATGCATTGTCTGCTACGGTCTTCATATTATAATGGGAGGGATCGCAGGCAAACACACAATAATGCAAATAAGCAAAAAAATTCAATTTCCTCTGATTTATAGTATGTATTATCATATACTACCAATTAAGAAGTCAACCATGTCGCAGACTAAACTCCAGTGCAGTTGGCTGGTGTCCCCATCTCCCTCGGCTTTGTCTCCTAGAGTCTTCATATAGTAGATGGAGTGACCACAGGCAAATGCACAATTATGCAAATACGAAAATAAATCCAATTTTCTCTTTTAAATAGTATTTATTATCGTATATTAACAATTAAGAGGTAAACCACATGCAGACTAAACTCTACTGCAGTTTGCTGGTGTTCGCAGCTCTCTCTGCATTGTCTCCTAGGGTATATATATAGTAATGGGTGAGACCGCAGGCAAATGCACAATAATGAAAATAAGAAAATAAAAATAATTTTCTCTTTAAATAGTATTTATTAACATATACTAACAATTGAGAGGTTAACCACACTGTTGACTAAACTCCATTACAGTTGTCTGGTGTCCGCAGCTCTCTCTGCTTTGTTCCTAGTTTCTTCGAATTATAATGGGAGAGATCGCAGGCAAACACACTACAATGCAAATTAAAAAATTAATGCAATTTTCTCTTTTAAATAGTATTTATTATCATATATTAACAATTAAGAGGTCAACCACATCGCAGACTAAACTCCAGTGCATTTGGCTGGTGTCCGCAGCTCTCTCTGAATTGTCTCCTAGGGTCTGCATATAGTAATGGGAGTGATCGCAGGCAAACACACAATAATGCAAATAAGAAAATATATGCAAATTTCTCTTTAAAATTGTATTTATTATCATATACTAACAATTAATAAGTCAAACACTTCGCAGACTAAACTCCAGTGCATTTCGCTGGAGTCCACAACTCTCTCTGCATTGTCTCCTAGGGTCTTCATATAGTAATGAGAGTGACCGCAGGCATATGCACAATTATGCAAATAGGAAATTAAATGCAAATTTTATCTTTTAAATAATATTTATTATCATATATTAACAATTAAGAGGTCATTCACATGCAGACTAAACTCCACTGCACTAGGCTGGTGTTTGCAGCTCTCTCTGCTCTGTCCCCTAGGGTCTTCATATAGTAAAGGGAGTGACCGCAGGCAAAAGCACAATAATGCAAATAAGAAAACAAGTGCAATTTTCTCTGTTAAACAGTATTTATTATCATATACTAACAATTAAGAGGTCAACCACATCGCAGACTAAACTCCAGTGCATTTGGCTGGTGTCTGCAGCTCTCTCTACATTGTCTCCTAGGGTCTTCACATGGTAATGGGAGTGACTGCAGGCAAACACTTAATAATGCAAATAAGAAAATAAATGCAATTTTCTCTTTTAAATAGTATTTATTTTCATATACTAACAATTAAGTGGTCAACCACGACGCAGACTACACTCCAATGCAGTTAGCTGGTGTCTGCATCTCTCTCTGCATTGTCTGCTAGGGTCTTCATATAGTAATGGGGGTGATCGCAGGCAGACTCACAATAATGCAAATAAGAAAATACATGCAATTTTCTCTTTTAAATAATATTTATTATCATATACTACGAATGAAGACGTCAACCATGTTGCAGACTAAACTCCAATTCATTGGCTTGTGTCCGCAGCTCTCTCTGCATTGTCTCCTAGGGTCTTCATTATAGTAATGGGAGTGACCGAGGGCATATGGACATTAATGCAAATAAGAAAATAAATGCAATTTTCTCTTTTAAATAATATTTAGTATCATATACTAACAATTAAAAAGTCAACCACGTCACAGACCAAACTCCAGCACAGTTGTCTGGTGTCCGCAGGTCACTCGGCTTTTTCTCCTAGGGTCTTCACATGGTAATGGGAGTGACCACAGGCAAACACTTAATAATGCAAATAAGAAAATAAATGCAATTTTCTCTTCTAAATAGTATTTATTATCATATACTAACAATTAGCAGGTCTACCACATCACAGACTAAAATTCAGTGTAGTTGGCTGGTGTCCACAGCTCTCACTGCATTGTCTCTTAGGGTCTTCATATTGTAATGGGAGTGACCGCAGGCAAATGCACAATAATGCAAATAAGAAATCAAGTGCAATTTTCTCTGTTAAATAGTATATATTATCATATACTACCAATTAAGGGGTCAACCATGTCGCTGGTGTCCGCAGCTCTCTCTGCACATTCTCCTAGGGTCTTCATATAGTAATGTGAGTGACCGCAGGCAAACGCACAGTAATACAAATAAGAAAATAAATGCCATTTTCTGTTTTAAATAGTATTTATTATCATATACTAAAAACTAAGGGGTCAACCACATAGCAGACTAAACTCCAGTGCAGTTGGCTGGTGTCCGCATCTCCCTCTTTATTTATTTATTTATTTATTTATTTATTTATTCTGTTCCATAGGACCCACTTCAGGAGTAAGACTCCATGGTCATGGAACAAGTCAATACATTGTTACACAATAATGGTAATAGAAAAAGTGAAAAGAATCAATAAAGAAAAAATAAATTAGCTTAATTGTTTAACTTTTCAAGGAGTTCCTCGACAGAATAAAAGGAGTGAGCCACGAGGTAACTCTTCAATTTAGATTTGAAAGCATGTGGATTAGTGCTAAGATTCTTAAGTTCTTGTGGCAGCTTATTGAAAATGGATGCCGCAGAATACTGCACCCCTTTCTGCACAAGTGTTAAGGTGGTGCGGTGCAAATGTAGATTAGACATCTGTCTAGTATTCACCGAGTGAAAGCTACTAACTCGTGGGAATAAGCTGATATTATTAACAACAAACGACATTAAAGAAAAAACGTATTGTGACGCCAGAGTCAAAATTCCCAGACTACTGAAAAGGGGTCGACATGACGTTCGCGAACTTACACCAGATATTGCTCGAACCGCCCGTTTTTGAGCCAGAAATATCTTTTTTTCATCAGGCGAGTTACCCCAAAAAACAATGCCGTACGTCATAAGTGAGTGAAAGTAAGCGAAAGAGACTACTTTTCGTGTTGAAAAATCACTTATCTCAGATATTGTTCTAATGGTAAATATAGCAGAATTTAGTTTTGGAACAAGATCCTGAACATGGGCTTTCCATGACAGCTTACTGTCTATATGAACACCTAGAAATTTGAACTGTTCAGTCTCACTTATCACATGCCCATTATGTGTAATCATAATGTCAGATTTCGTCAAATTATGTGTTAGAAATTGTAAGAACTGAGTTTTACTGTGATTTAACATCAACTTGTTTTCTATTAGCCATGAACTTATCTCTTGAACTGCATTATTTGATACTGTGTCAATATTACGAGCAACATCCTTCACTACCAAGCTGGTATCATCAGCAAACAAAAATATTTTACAATCACCTGTTATACTCGAAGGCATATCATTTATATAAATAAGAAACAGCAATGGTCCCAAAACAGACCCCTGGGGCACCCCATACTTAATTGTGGCCCATTGGGATTGCACGTCATAGCCATTTTCTACAGTGCGGAGAATTACCTTCTGTTGTCTATTATTAAAGTAAGAGGTGAACCAGTTGTGGGCTACTCCTCGTATTCCATAATGTTGCAACTTCTGCAACAATATTTTGTGATCAACACAATCAAACGCTTTTGTTAAATCAAAGAAGACGCCTAATGTCCGTAGCCTCTTATTTAACCCATCAAGTGCCTCACAGAGAAACGAAAATATAGCGTTTTCAATCGTTAAACCACTTCTAAAACCAAACTGTACATTTGACAGTAAATTATGAGAACTGAAATGATCAATTAATCTTGAATATACAGCCTTTTCAATAACTTTGGAAAAAACCGATGGCATAGAAATAGGTCTATAGTTGTCTACATTATCCCTTTCACCTTTTTTATAAAGCGGTTTCACTACTGAGTACTTTAATCTGTTAGGAAACTGACCATTCCGAAAGGAAAAATTACAAATATGGCTTAGTACTGGGCTAACATATGGAGAACAGTACTTTAGAATTCTGCTAGATACCCCATCATATCCACAAGAGTCCTTAGTCTTTAGTGATTTAATTATTGACTCAATCTCACCTATGGAAGTATCATGAAGGATCATTTCAGGCAACAGCCTCGGAAACGCATTTTCTAAAAACGTTATATGATTACCTGTAGAAACTAGAGTTTTGTTTAGTTCCTCTACTATATTCAGAAAGTGATTATTGAATATTGCACATACATCTAACTTGTCAGTAACAGAAACATTCCTACTACGCACTGACGCTATATCTTCTACCTGCTGCTCCTGACCAGACACTTCCTTCACGACTGACCAGATAGTTTTAATTTTATCCCGAGAGTTTGCTATTCTTTTTGCGTACCACATACTTTTTGCATTCTTAATGACATTTTTCAGAACCTTACAGTACTGTTTGTAATGAGCTACTGCATCTTCATTCTGACTGCTTCTAACATTTTGATACAACTCCCGCTTAGTTCTACATGATACTCTTATCCCCTTTGTCATCCACCCTGGCTGTCTGTTACTGAAAGTACCCTGTTTTGAGCGTTCTAGTGGAAAGCAACTTTCAAATAGCATAATAAATGTGTTCAGAAAAGCATTATATTTATCATCTGCATTATCAGCACTATAAACATCCTGCCATTCTTGTTCCTTAATTAGGCTTAAAAAGGTCTCAATTGCAACTGGATTAACTTTTCTGAGTAGTTGATATTTATGTTTAACATTTGTTTGAGAACAAATACTTTTTAGAATTAAAAGTTGGGCATCGTGGTCTGATAGGCCATTTACTATTCTGCTGACAGAGTGCCCCTCTAATAATGAAGAATGAACAAAAATAATGTCAATGGTAGAACTGCTATTTCCTTGCACTCTCGTTGGAAAAAATACTGTTTGCATCATGTTATAGGAATTAAATAGATCTAACAGCTGACATTTCCTTGAGCTATCACCTACACAATTAATGTTGAAATCTCCACACACAATTAAATTTTTATACGTCCTATACAGTGAACCCAGAACCAATTCCAGCTTGGGCAGAAACATTTTAAAATCTGAGTCAGGGGATCTATAAATAACAACTATTACTAGTTTAGTTCCATTAACATTAACAATTCCTGCACAACATTCAAATATCTGTTCTGTGCAGTGTTTAGAAAAATCGATTGACTCCGATGAAAAATCGTTTTTTACATACATGGCCACTCCCCCACACTGCAAGGAACTCCTAGAGTAAAAGGCAGCTAACCTGTATCCTGGCAAAGGAAGTCTCTGAATTGTCACACCACTTAAAAAGTGCTCTGAAATACCAATAATGTCAGAATCAGTATCAATAAGCATTTCATTAACTTTATCTCTGATACCCTGTATATTTTGATGAAAAACAGTAATTCCCTTATTACTTATATTCTTAGACTTTGTCAAAGGTGGTTCATTTCTTAGAGGGACTTCCTTTAAGCAGGAATATCTATCAGCTGTCTTCAGTCTAAAAAAGGTGCAGCCCTAACACCAACTACTACAGGAATTTTTCCATGAGTGAAACCCCCACCCCCTACTACACTGTCACCTATGAGCTTTGCCAACCTCCCCTTCCCATTCCTATTGAGGTGCAGACCGTGCCTAGTAAAATCCGACCTTTGGATAGTTTCAACTGGCACCACTGCAATGTGATCCATGCCCTCCGTCATCAGCGCCTTTTCAAGCCCCATGTTAAGACGGCTGACAGCCGTATTAAGACAAGGCCTATCATGACGCTGAAACAGCTGCACGAAATGCACATTCGTGCCACCAGTTTCATTTGCTATCCTTTCCAGATCACCACCTATATCATATTCCCCATCCCTATCAAGACTGTTCCCGGCCCCACCCACTATAACTACCTGATCCTCCTTTGAAAAATTCCTACATAAGTCCCCTATGTTACAAGTGACCTGATCTAACCCTGCACTAGGCTTCACTATGCTGGTGACCTGGTACTCACTCCCAAGTACTTCCTGAACTGTTGGCCAACACCTCTGCCATGACAACTACCTAGCAGCAGAACCTTCTTCTTCCTAAGAGACCTCTCTACAGATTTCGGCTTACCAAAAGCTGAGGTCTGCTGCGTACTTCCTACACCTACAGCTACAGGAGGTTCATCTCCACTCAACTCTGACAGTTGGTCAAACCTATTTGCAACTTGCAATGTAAAGCTATCTGAATACCTTCTCCTAGCTACCTTCTAGCCAACTGCCATTTCCCATTCCCCAGCCCCCCTTTCCCTCCTCAACCTACCTAGTTCCTCTTCTGCATTGTCTCCTAGAGTCTTCATATAATAATGGGAGTGACCGAAGGCAAACACACAATAATGCAAATAAGAAAATAAATGCAATTTTCTTTTAAATAGTATTTATTTTCATATACCTATAATTAAGAGGTCAACCACATCACAAACTAAACTCCAGTGTAGTTGGCTGGTGTCTACAGCTCTCACTGCATTGTCTCCTAGGGTCTTCATATTGTAATGGGAGGGATCGCAGGCAAACACACAATAATGCAAATAAGCAAAAAATTCAATTTCCTCTGATTTATAGTATTTATTATCATATACTACCAATTAAGAGGTCAACCATGTCGCAGACTAAACTCCAGTGCAGTTGGCTGGTGTCCCCATCTCCCTCGGCTTTGTCTCCTAGAGTCTTCATATAGTAGATGGAGTGACCACAGGCAAATGCACAATTATGCAAATAAGAAAATAAATGCAATTTTCTTTTTTAAATAGTATTTATTATCATATATTAACAATTAAGAGGTAAACCACATGCAGACTAAACTCCACTGCAGTTTGCTGGTGTTCGCAGCTCTCTCTGCATTGTCTCCTAGGATCTATATATAGTAATGGGAGAGACCGCAGGCAAAAGCCCAATAATGAAAATAAGAAAATAAAAGCAATTTTCTCCTTAAATAGTATTTATTAACATATACTAACAATTGAGAGGTTAACCACACTGTTGAATAACCTCCATTGCAGTTGTCTGGTGTCCGCAGCTCTCTCTGCTTTGTTCCTAGTTTCTTCGAATTATAATGGGAGAGATCGCAGGCAAACACACAACAATGCAAATTAAAA
The DNA here is from genome assembly GCA_026315105.1 of Locusta migratoria. Classification (NCBI taxonomy): domain Eukaryota; kingdom Metazoa; phylum Arthropoda; class Insecta; order Orthoptera; family Acrididae; genus Locusta; species Locusta migratoria. The sequence goes on from JAOYRU010000267.1 coordinate 435,127, forward strand.
AATAAATGCAATTTTCTCTTTTAAATAGTATTTATTATCATATACTACCAATTAAGAAGACAACCATGTCACAGACTTAACTCCAGAGCAGTTGGCTGGTGTCTGGAGCTCTCTCTGCATTGTCTTCTAGGGTCTGCATATTGTAATGGGAGTGATCGCAGCCAAACGCACAATAATGCAAATAAGAAAATAAATGCAATTTTCTCTTGTAAATAGTATTTATTATCATATATTAACAATTAAGAGGTCAACCACATCGCAGACTAAACTCCAGTGAATTTGGCTGGTGTCCGCAGCTCACTCTGCATTGTCTCCGAGAGTCTTCATATAGTAATGGGAGTGACTTCACGCAAACACACAATAATGCAAATAAGAAAATATATGCAATTTTCTCTTTAAAATTGTATTTATTATCCTATACTAACAATTAATAAGTCAAACACTTCGCAGACTAAACTCCTGTGCATTTCGCTGGAGTCCGCAACTCTCTCTGCATTGTCCCCTAGGGTCTTCATATAGTAATGGGAATGACCGCAGGCAAACGCACAATAATGCAAGTAAGAAAATAAGTGCAATTTTCTCTGTTAAATAGTATTTATTATAATATACTACTAATTAAGGGGTCAACCATGTCTCAGCCTAAACTCCAGTGCAGTTGGGTGGTTTCCGCAGCTCTCTCTGCATTGTCTCCTAGGGTCTTCATATAGTAATGGAAGTGACCGCAGGCAAACAGACTATAATGCAAATAAGAAAATAAATGAGATTTTCTCTTTTACATAGTATTTATTATCATATAGCAACAATTAAGAGGTCAACTACATCGTAGACTAAACTCCAGTGCAGTTGGCTGGTGTCCGCAGCTCTCTCTGAATTGTCTCGTACGGTCTTCATACAGTAATGGCAGTGTTTGCAGGCAAACGCACAATAACAGAATAAGAAACTAATGCAATTTTCTCTTTTAAATAGTGTTTATTATCATATACTAACAACTAAGAGGTCAACCACATCGCAGACTAAACTCCAGTGCAGTTGCCTGGTGTCCGCAGCTCTCTCTGCATTGTCTCCTAGGGTCTTCACAAGGTAATGGGAGTGACCGCAGGCAAACACTTAATAATGCAAATAAGAAAATAAGTGCAATTTTCTCTTTTAAATAGTATTTATTATCATATACTAACAATTAAGAGGTCAACCACATCGCAGACGAAACTCCAGTGCATTTGGCTGGTGTCCGCAGCTCTCTCTGCATTGTCTCCTAGGGTCTTCACAAGGTAATGTGAGTGACCGCAGGCAAACACTTAATAATGCAAATAAGAAAATAAATGCAATTTTCTCTTTTAAATAGTATTTATTTTCATATACTAACAATTAAGTGGTCAACCACGATGCAGACTACACTCCAATGCAGTTAGCTGGTGTATGCATCTCTCTCTGCATTGTCTCCTAGGGTCTTCATATAGTAATGAGGGTGATCACAGGCAAACTCACAATAATGCAAATAAGAAAAGAAATGCAATTTTCTCTTTTAAATAGTATTTATTATCATATACTAACAATTAGCAGGTCTACCACATCACAGACTAAAATCCAGTGTAGTTGGCTGGTGTCCACAGCTCTCACTGCATTGTCTCTTAGGGTCTTCATATAGTAATGGGAGTGACCACAGGCAAACGCACAATAATGCAAATAAGAAAACAAGTGCAATTTTCTCTGTTAAATAGTATTTATTATCATATACTACCAATTAAGGGGTCAACCATGTCGCTGGTGTCCGCAGCTCTCTCTGCACATTCTCCTAGGGTCTTCATATAGTAATGTGAATGTCCGCAGGTAAACGCACAGTAATGCAAATAAGAAAATAAATGCCATTTTCTGTTTTAAATAGTATTTATTATCATATACTAAAAACTAAGGGGTCAACCACATAGCAGACTAAACTCCAGTGCAGTTGGCTGGTGTCCGCATCTCCCTCTGCATTGTCTCCTAGAGTCTTCATATAAAAATTGGAGTGACCGAAGGCAAACACACAATAATGCAAATAAGAAAATAAATGCAATTTTCTCTTTTAAATAGTATTTATTATCATATATTAACAATTAAGAGGTCAATCTCATCAAAGACTAAACTCCAGTGCATTATCTGGTGTCCGCAACTCTATCTGGATTGTCTCCTAGGGTCTTCATATAGTAATAGGAGTGACCACATGCAAACACACAATTATGCAATTAAGAGAATAAGTGCAATTATCTTTTAAATAGTATTTATTATCATATACTACCAATTAAGGAGACAACCATGTCTCAGACTTAACTCCAGAGCAGTTGGCTGGTGTCCGCAGCTCTCTCTGCATTGTCTCCGAGAGTCTGCATATAGTAATGGGAGTGACTGCAGGCAAACACACAATAATGCAAATAAGAAAATATATGCAATTTTTCTTTAAGATTGTATTTATTATCATATACTGACAATTAATAAGTCAAACACTTCGCAGACTACACTCCAGTGCATTTTGCTGGAGTCCGCAACTCTCTCTGCATTGTCCCCTAGGGTCTTCATATAGTAATGGTAGTGACCGCAGGCAAACGCACAATAATGCAAATAAGAAAATAAGTGCAATTTTCTCTTTTAAATAGTATCTATTATAATATACTACTAATTAAGGGGTCAACAATGTCTCAGCCTAAACTCCAGTGCAGTTGTCTGGTTTCCGCAGCTCTCTCTGCATTGTCTCCTAGGGTCTTCATATAGTAATGGAAGTGACCGCAGGCAAGCAGACAATAATGCAAATAAGAAAATAAATGAGATTTTCTCTTTTAAATAGTATTTATTAACATGTAGTAACAATTAAGAGGTCAACTACATCGTAGACTAAACTCCAGTGCAGTTGGCTGGTGTCCGCAGCTCTCTCTGAATTGTCTCCTACGGTGTTCATACAGTAATGGGAGTGTTTGCAGGCAAACGCACAATAACAGAATAAGAAACTAATGCAATTTTCTCTTTTAAATAGTATTTATTATCATATATTAACAATTAAGAGGTCAACCACATCGCAGACTAAACTCCAGTGCATTTGGCTGGTGTCCGCAGCTCTCTCTGCATTGTCTCCGAGAGTCTTCATATAGTAATGGTAGTGACTTCAGGCAAACACACAATAATGCAAATAAGAAAATATATGCAATTTTCTCTTTAAAATTGTATTTATTATCATATACTAACTATTAATAAGTCAAACACTTCGCAGACTAAACTCCAGTGCATTTTGCTGGAGTCCGCAACTCTCTCTGCATTGTCTCCTAGGGTCTTCATATAGTAATGAGAGTGACCGCAGGCAAATGCACAATTATGCAAATAAGAAATTAAATGCAAATTTTATCTTTTAAATAATAGTTATTATCATATATTAACAATTAAGAGGTCACATGCAGACTAAACTCCACTGCACTAGGCTGGTGTTTGCAGGTCTCTCTGCTCTGTCCCCTAGGGTCTTCATATAGTAAAGGGAGTGACCGCAGGCAAAAGCACAATAATGCAAATAAGAAAACTGTTGTAGTCACGAGAACAACTATCTCACTGCTACACAGAACATTGGCGTGCACTGGCTGTACGAGTAACCCGCGAAGTGAACTCGTACCTCGTAAACAACACACTGAGCGCAGAGCACAACACCGCGCTGCTTGGGTCATTGACCCGCCCGTGGCGTGCTCTGGCGTTTGCCGCATTTTCCCGCGGCGCACTCTCGCGGCCGACTTCCGACGTATGTTATCGGCTGTGTGTGTGCCTTACAGCATTCCTTTCCCCTTGGGGAGGCTCGGATGCGAGCAATGTCCATGACGTCGTCATCTGTTGGGCTCTGACTGAGGTTGCGGGCAGGCACCGTTGCGTAGGGTCGGAAGTACTTGGAGCGCGGGCAGCGTCGGCGCCCCTCCCCCGACAACCCATATGGCAGGATCGATGATGGTGGCTCGGTCTCCATCTCCACCTCAGTCCCCGGACCTGGTGATGGTGGACCCGAAGGGAGCAATGCATCAGGAGGAGATGAATCCAGCATAGGTGTTGGCTGTACCCGCAAAGGTGTAGGTCCCTGAGAGGAGGGACCTGGGTCAGTCCCTGGCGGAGGCAGACAACTTGCAGGGAACGGCAGGAACCTCTCTTCGGCCTGTGGGCTGGTTAGTGGAGCAGACTGGTGCGAGAGCATCGGCTGGGGTATGGGGGGCTCCCGCTCTTCCACACGCAGGCGCAGCTGGTCGTGGTGACGTGCAGTGATGCCGTCTTCCGTGCGTATGTCGCAGAGACGGCGGCCGCGGCATCTGGTGGTGATGGCAGGAATCCATTTCGGTCGACGTCCAAACCCACGTGCCCAGACAGCCATCCCTGGTCGGAAGCGAGAAGATGGGGACACAGATTAATGTCCTGGGCTCGGACGCAGGAGATGAAGCAGAGTCCGGGGCTGCCGGCCATGGAGAAGTTCCGCAGGACTCTTGTCGCCAAACGGGGTGAACCGAAAGGATGAGAGAAATTGATCGAGGGCAACATCAGAAGGGTACCGAGCCACATATTTTTTTTAACTGGGTCTTAAAGGTGCGAACAAATCTTTCAGCCTCCCCATTTGACTGCGGATGGAAGGGTGGGGCCAGGACATGGCGGATACCTCGGGCGTTGCAGAAGGAGGCAAACTCGCGGGAAACAAACTGAGGACCGTTGTCACACCACGGTAGTGGGAAGGCCTTCAATCGAGAAAATGCGTGACAAGGCGGCAACCGTGGCCGTGGCTGAGGTTGAAAGGCAACGGACCACGTAAGGGAACTTAGAGAAGGCATCAATAACCAGCAACCAATAGGCATTAAGGAAGGGGCCCGCAAAATCAATGTGTAGGCGATCCCAGGCCTGCGAAGGTTGAGGCCATGGGGCGAATGTTGCCCGAGGGGAGGCTTGATGTTGCGCACATAGTGAGCACGAGGTAACCATACGAGACACGTCGCTGGCCAGGCCCGGCCAAAACACATGGCGGCGGGCCAATGCCTTAGTACGAGATACCCCCCAATGATCGGCGTGTAGCAGCTTGAGGACCTCTGAGCGGAGGGCCGAAGGAATGACGACCCTAGGAGAGGAATCCTCAGAATCAAGGAGAAGCACGCCATCTACAACAGAAAAACGGTGTCGAAATGCGTAGTAGTTTCTGAGGGGGTCCGATGCCCGTTTCAGCGGAGTCTCAGGCCAGCCCTGCTGGACCAGACGGATCACCTTGCGGAGGACCGGGTCGGTGGCACTAGCCCGAGCCACCTTGGCACCCGTGATGGGAAAACCATCCACTGCTTGCTGAGCGGCTAAGTCGACATGAAAGCACAGCAATTCTTCCTGGTCAAAGTCTGGGTCTGGTCCAGCCGGAAGCCGGGAGAGCGCATCCGCATTGGCATGTTTGGATGTAGGGCGGAAGTGTATCGCATAGTTATACCGAGATAGGAACAGCGCCCAACGCTGAAGACGGTGAGCGGCCTTGTCCGGTAGTGACGCCGAAGGGTGAAAGAGAGAAACCAGCGGCTTGTGATCAGTTATAAGATGAAATTTTACGCCATACAGAAAGACGTGAAACTTCTTCAGAGCGTAGACAATAGCAAGGGCCTCCTTCTCAATTTGCGAATATCTGGTTTGGGCCGGAGTGAGCGTTTTAGAGGCGAAAGCGATCGGTCGCTCAGATCCGTCTGGATATTTATGAGCGAGCACCGCCCCAATCCCATGTTGAGAGGCGTCCGTTGCCAAGACAAGAGGGAGGCCGGGTTGATAGGTGACGAGGCAGGGAGCCGATTGCAGCAGCTCCTTTAATGTGCAAAATGCTGTTTCACAGGCCGATGACCAATGGAAGGAAGTCCCTTTGCGCAGCAGGTCATGCAGGGGTTTCGCAATAGATGAAGCCCCCGGCAAGAATTTATGATAATAAGCGACCTTTCCTAAAAACACTTGCAGGTCCTTGACTGAAGTCGGCCGAGGGAGAGCCAACACGGGAGAGACATTCTGACTGAGGGGCTTGCTGCCCTCACTAGAAACCTCAAACCCCAAAAACGTGATAGAAGGCTGAAAAAAGTGGCATTTCTCCAGGTTGCACGTCAACCCCGCCTCCTGTAATACCGTGAACAGTGCCCGTAAGTTGCGTAAGTGTTCATCGGCTGAGGACCCGGACACTACTATATCATCGAGATAATTGACACAACCGGGCACAGACAGTGTGAGTTGTTCAAGGAAACGCTGAAAAATTGCTGGAGCGCTGGCCACCCCGAAGGGCAACCTCAAGTATTGGTACAAACCAAAGGGCGTGTTCAGGACCAAGAGACGTTGAGAGTCAGCGTCGAGAGGAACTTGTAAATACGCCTCAGAGAGATCTATCTTTGAAAAATATTGTCCACACGCCAATTTTGCAAGAAGCTCGTCTGGGCGCGGCAATGGATAAGTGTCGATGATAGATTGGGCGTTCACGGAACGTTTGAAATCGCCACAAAGGCGCAACCGCCCCGACGGTTTTTTTACAATGACCATGGGAGTCGCCCATTCACTAGACGGGATGCGTTTTACCACCCCAGCGTCCTCCAGGCGGTCCAGCTCCGCTTTGACGTGGTCACGGAGTGCAATCGGAACCGGCCGAGCGCGGAAAAAGCGGGGCCTGGCGGAGGGCTTCAAGGTGATGTGGGCTTGGAAATTATTAGCACAGCCCAACCCCGCCGAAAACAGCGCCGAAAATTCGGTGCGTAAAGAGTCTAGTTGCGGGAAGGGCACCTGGTCAGAGACAATGTTGACGTCGTCGGAAATAGAGAACCCAAACCCCTGAAAGGCGTCAAGACCAAACAAGTTGTCCGTGTGAGCATTGTTTACAACAAGGAAAGTGAGCCTATGAGTGACAGATTTGTATGTAACAGGCGCTGAGAACTGTCCCAGGATCGGAATATTTTGTTTATTGTAACTGACCAATCTCCGCGACACCGGGAAGAGAGAGGGAGAACCCAGATCCAAATAAGTCTTTGAATTCAATAAGGTGACGGCCGCGCCTGTGTCCACTTGCATACGCAACTGTTTGTGGAAAACAGTGACGTCAATAAAGAGCTTGTTGGGTGCAACCGAAATCGCTGAAACGCAATTTACGTCCATCTCTGCGTCGGAATCTTGGATTTTGGAGGCACAAACAGAAGCAATGTGACCTTTCTTGTGGCACTGATGACACGTGGACCACCGCTTGGGGCAGTCAGGTCTATCATGATCGACAAAACAGGAGGGACACGAAGGAAGCATTTTACGGTCGCGTGACCACACGCCGCCTGGCCCGAGTTTCCGCGGCCGTGCACTTGGCCGATCGCTCCGGCGCCGAGGCTGCGCGCGAACTGCCGCGACCACGTCATCCCTTTGCGACCCTGCCGGTAACGGGGAAGAAGAGGGTTGGATATCCGCCACCTCACACCAAGCCTCAATTTGGTTGCCCGCCGCCCGCGAAACCTCGAAAGACTGCGCAATGTTAAGAACATCGGAAAGTGAAGGATTTTCGCACAGGAGGGCGCGTTCGCGAACCTCGCGATCGGGAGCGAGCCGAATAATAGCGTCCCGGACCATATGATCGGCATACGATTCTTTATGCACATCCGTAACAAAATGACAACGACGGCTTAAACCGTGGAGGTCCGCGGCCCACGCCCGATAAGACTGTTGTGGCTGCTTCCTGCAGCGGTAAAACTCAACACGGGCCGCTATCACATGAGTCCGTTTGCGGTAATATTGTGAAAAAAGGCCGCACATTTGATCGAAAGACAGCGACGCAGGATCCTGCAAGGGGGCGAGTTGGCAAAGCAGCTGATACAGACGAGGCGACAGCCACGACAGGAATAGCGCACGACATAAGGTGCCATCAGACCAGCCAAAAGCTTGAAAGTGTTGTCTTAACCGTTTTTCATACGCGTCCCACTCTTCGACGGACTCGTCGTACGCCGGAAAAGGTGGCGGATAAGACAGAGGGGGCGCGGGGGGCGAAACAACCAGCGGGGTGGACGGGGGTTGGGACCCACTAGACAATGCTGTAGCAAGAGATTGTAATACCTGGTTCTGAGCGTGAATCGCCGACGCAAAAACCTCTTGTTGTTCGACGAGGCGACGCAGAATCTCATCGGAAGAACTAGTAGACATTGTGTAAGACGAACAACCACATCAGACGGAAAACGCGCGGAGGAAAACAAAAAAATACCGCACTCGTCGCCAATGTTGTAGTCACGAGAACAACTATCTCACTGCTACACAGAACACTGGCGTGCACTGGCTGTACGAGTAACCCGCGAAGTGAACTCGTACCTCATAAACAACACACTGAGCGCAGAGCACAACACCGCGCTGCTTGGGTCATTGACCCGCCCGTGGCGTGCTCTGGCGTTTGCCGCATTTTCCCGCGGCGCACTCTCGCGGCCGACTTCCGACGTATGTTATCGGCTGTGTGTGTGCCTTACAGCAAAAACAAGTGCAATTTTCGCTGTTAAATAGTATTTATTGTTGTTGTTGTTATGGTCTTCAGTCCGGAGACTGGTTTGATGCAGCTCTCCACCCTACTCTATCCTGAGCAAGCCTTTTCATCTCCTTATAAGAACGGCAACCCACATCCACTTGAATCTGCTTATTATACGCATCTCTTGGTCTCCCTCTGCGATTTTTACCCCACACACTTCCCTCCAATGCTAAATTTACGATTCCTCGATGTCTAAGAATGTGTCCTACCAAGCGATCCCTTCTTTTAGTCAAGGTATGCCAAAAATTCCTTTTCTCACCAATTCTGTTCAGTACCTCTTCATTAGTTATGCGATCTACCCACCTAATCTTCAGCATTCTTCTGTAACACCACATTTCAAAAGCCTCTATTCTCTTCCTGTCCGCACTGCTTATCGTCCATGTTTCACTCCCGTACAAGGCAACACTCCACACAAATGCCTTCAGAAAAGACTTCCTTACCCTTAAGTTAATATTCGATGTTAGCAAATTTCTCTTCTTCAAAAATGCTTTTCTGCCCATTGCCATTCTGCATTTTATATCCTCTGTACTGCGACCATCGCATGTTATTTTACTACCCAAGTAACAAAACTCATCTACCACCTTCAATGTTTCGTCACCTAATCTAATTCCTTCAGCATCGCCTGATTTTCTAAGACCGCATTCCATTATTTTTGTTTTGCTCTTGTTAATGTTCATTTTATATGCACTCTTCAACACGCTGTCCATTCCATTCAACTGCAATTCCAGGTCCTTTGCTGTCTCTGACAGAATTACAATGTCATCGGCAAAACGCAATGTTTTTATTTCTTCCCCCTGAACTTTAATCCCTATTCCAAATTTTTCCTTGCTTTCCTTCACCGCCTGCTCGATGTACAAATTGAATAGCATCGGAGAAAGGCTACAACCCTGTCTTACTCCCTTCCCAACTGATGCTTCCCTTTCATGCCCTTCGAGTCTAATAACTGCGGTCTGGCTTTTGTACAAGTTGTAAATAACTCTCCTTTCCCTGTATTTTACCCCTGCTGACTTCAGAATTTGAAAGAGTGTATTCCAGTCAACATTGTCAAACGCTTTCTCCAAATCTACAAAAGCTAAATATGTAGGTTTGCCTTTCCTTAATCTATCTTCTAAGATAAGACGTAAAGTGAGTATTGGCTCCCGGGTTCCTACTTTCCTCCTGAATCCAAACTGATCTTCCCCGAGGTCAGCTTCTACCAGCTTTTCCATTCTCCTGTAGATAATTCGTGTTAAAATTTTGCAACCATGACTTATCAAACTGATGGTTCTGTAATTTTCACACCTGTCTGCGCCTGATTTCTTTGGAATGGGGATTATTACATTTTTCTTAACGTCTGAGGGCATTTCGCCTGTCTCATACATCCTACACACCAGTTCAAATAATCTTGTCATGGCTGGCTCTCCCAGAGACTTTAGTAGCTCTGAGGGTATGTCATCTATTCCTGGGGCCTTGTTCCTCTCTAGGTCTTTCAGGGCTCTGTCAAATTCATCTCTCAGTATAGTATCTCCTATTTCATCTTGATCTACTTCCTCTTCCCTTCCTACAACATCGTTTCTAAGTTCATTTCCTTTGTAGAGCTGTTCTATGTATTCTTTCCACCTTTCAGGTTTCCCTTCTTTGCTGAGAACTGGTTTCCCATCTGAGTTCTTGATATTCGTAGAGTTGCTTTTCTTGTCCCCAAATGTCTCTTTTATTTTCCTGTAGGTGGTATCTACTTTTCCCCTTGCTATACATTCTTCTACAGATTTGCATTTGGCTTCTAGCCACTCCTGTTTAGCCCTTTTGCACTTCCTGTCAATCTCATTTTTTAGTCGTCTGTACTCCATTTTGCCTGTTTCATTTACTGCATTTTTATATTTTCTCCTTTCATCAATTAACTGTAGTATTTCCTGTGACATCCATTGATTTTTTGTAGGTCTTGCCTTTCTACCTATTTTGTCCTCCGCTGCCTTCACTATTTCATCTCTCAATGCTACCCATTCCTCTTCTACTGTTTTATTTCCCCCTGTTTCTGTCAATTGTTGCCTAAATATCTCTCTGAAATTCTCCAGAACTTCACTTTCCTTCAATTTATCTAAGTCCCATCTTCTTATTTTCCTACCTTTCTGCAGTTTTTTCAGCTTCAGCCTACATTTCATGACTAACAAGTTATGGTCAGAGTCTATATCTGCCCCTGGGTATGTCCTGCAGTTTATTATCATATACTAACAATTAAGAGGTCAACCACATCCCAGACTAAACTCCAGTGCATTTGGCTGGTGTCCGCAGCTCTCTCTGCATTGTCTACTAGGATCTTCACATGGTAATGGGAGTGACCGCAGGCAAACACTTAATAATGCAAATAAGAAAATAAATGCAATTTTCTCTTTTAAATAGTATTTATTATCATATACTAACAATTAGCAGGTCTACCACATCACAGACTAAAATCCAGTATAGTTGGCTGGTGTCCACAGCTCTCACTGCATTGTCTCTTACGGTCTTCATATAGTAATGGGAGTGACCGCAGGCAAACGCACAATAATGCAAATAAGAAAACAAGTGCAATTTTCTCTGTTAAATAGTATTTATTATCATATACTACCAATTAAGGGGTCAACCATGTCGCTGGTGTCCGCAGCTCTCTCTGCTCATTCTCCTAGGGTCTTCATATAGTAATGTGAGTGACCGCAGGCAAACGCACAATAATGCAAATAAGAAAATAAATGCCATTTTCTTTTTTAAATAGTATTTATTATCATATACTAAAAACTAAGGGGTCAACCATATAGCAGACTAAACTCCAGTGCAGTTGGCTGGTGTCCTCATCTCCCTCTGCATTGTCTCCTAGAGTCTTCATATAATAATGGGAGTGACCGAAGGCAAACACACTAATGCAAATAAGAAAATAAATGCAATTTTCTCTTTTAAATAGTATTTATTTTCATATACCTAAAATTATGAGGTCAACCACATGACATACTAAACTCCAGTGTAGTTGGCTGGTGTCTACAGCTCTCACTGCATTGTCTCCTAGGGTCTTCTTATAGTAATGGGAGTGACCGCAGGCAAACGCACAGTAATGCAAATAAGAAAATAAGTGCAATTTTCTCTTTTAAATAGTATTTATTATCATATATTAACAATTAAGAGGTCAACCACATTGCAGACTAAACTCCACTGCAGTTGGCTGGTATAATGTTCCAGCCTGGCTATTAATTTTTGAGATTAACAAAATTACAGAAGGAAGTGGTTTGAAGTTAGGAGCTATGAAAGATCCCAATCAGTAAATTACGGGGTAAATTAATACATACATTTAAATGAAATGGTAAGCTAATTAACGGTGGAGTGTTGTGCAGGCAGAACATAACAAAAAGAATCGATGAGCAGTTACCTTTAACAATATATCCATTGGTGGTTGAAATTTGGCTGTAAATGAAATTTTAATAATATGATAACCACTCGCCGAAAAGTGGATGGCAGTTCGTCAATATCAACTACGACTCGTGTAGCAAACAGTAAAGTAAGATAAGTGACATGATATAAATTGGATAGGAATATTACGTAAGTCAAACACATCGGACTTCTAGAAATTTACAAGAAAATCTTGTAGTGTTTTGCAGGCAGAACATAACAAAAAGAATCGACGAGCAGTTACCTTTAACAAAATATCCATTGGTGGTTGAAATTTGGCTGTAAATGAAATTTTAATAATATGATAACCACTCGCCGAATAGTGGATGGCAGTTCGTCAATATTTTTGTGTCCCGACTTCGTCGCCGCTTTTGTGTCCCAGCCTCGTCGTAGGTGTCGGTGGCCGAGTGGAACGAGACCGACACAGTAACAAAGACAGCACGCCGGTGCAGGTACGGAGGGGAGCAGCCAGAAACTATAAACACTAGAGTAAATTAGAAAGATATATATTGCACAGAATGTAACAATACTTAACTTTTACATAGTACTGCAGAATGTTGATACATAGTTGTTAGAGGCCTGCCTAGTGCCTGTACAATAGCAAAGTCTTCACTCGTGCCTATCGGATTACGAAGGTCCTAACTCGTTGCTATCTCAGTCCGAAGTCCAAGTGCGAAGTCGCCGATGTCCTTCAGTGGTGACCACGAGCGGCGTTGTACCAGAGGGCGCTCGTGGCTGTCGTCGGAAGAACGCCGCGCCGTGCATGCATGGCGGCGCGCGGCGAAAGTAGGTGGCGCGCACTTTATACTTGTGCGACACCACACCCCTCCCCCCCAAACCGCCGCGCCGTCGTGGCGTAGGGCTGAGGGCCACGGCGACGGCACTGGGAGGAGGGCCTGAGCGGGGGCGTTACTGGTGGGACGGGCGTCGTAGCTGAGGCCGGGATCGAGACGCCGTCCGCGCCCCGGCATCCGCCTTGCGATCCTCCAGGGAACCCGCCGAAACCTGGGGAAGGGCGCCCGCCCCCGCCCAGAGGGAGCAGGTCATCTTCTTCTGAGGTGCGTGGCCCAAGCTGGGGGGGCCCGCACGGTCCCGGCGTCCCTCTCGGTGACGCTGTCATCTGCGGCAGCGACAGCGGCGGCGACGACTGCGTTGGATGTACGTCGACGTCCATAGGGATCTCGTAGTCCGGGGACGAACGATGTGGTTGTGCTCCCTGGCGCAGAACTGGGTCTGGAATCAAGAAACCGGAGACAGGATCGCGCGGTCTGTGCAGGCGCAATTGGTTTGCGTGGCGCCGCAGCTCCGACCCTGTGGAAGAACGTACAATAAACATATTGCGACCAAGCACGCGCTGAATGGTGCGGTGGTGATATGCTGAATGCCATTCACACAACAAAACTGTTGAAATTCCGCACTAACAAACTGAGGTCCATTGTCACTGACGATAGTTTCAGGCAAACCTTCGATGCAAAACACTGATGTTAAGGCACTGATTGTACTAGAAGCTGTCGTTGAGTTCATGGCAATCACAAAAGGAAACTTGCTGAAAGCGTCTACAACAATTAACCAGCGCGTATTCCAGAAAGGTCCGGCAAAGTCAATATGTAAACGTTGCCATGGTCCCTTGGGGCGTGGCCAGTCTGCGAAACGCTGTGGAGGAGCCGCCTGATGCTCCGCACAAACTGTACACTGTGATGTCATGCTCTCTATCTGAGCGTCCATACCAACCCAGGTACAATGACGTCTGGCCAGTTGCTTTGTCCTAACAATGCCCCAATGTCCTTGATGCAGGAGGCGTAACACTTCACGTTGCAGGGAACGAGGAACAATCACTCTTGCTTGGTCGTTGTCGGTATGCAACAACAGTACACCCTGACTTAAAGATAATGCATGACGTTGTGCAAAATAACGTCGAACCAGAGGCCGATCAATGTCTTTGGCTCTGGCAGGCCAACCAAAGCGAACAAAACGTGCTACCACACTTAGGTCTGCATCCGCAGCCGTTTCCTGTGCAACCCGACGAGAGTTCAAAGGGAAATCTGCGACAGCGGAAGCATCTCTGGAGTCTATCTGACAACATGCCATTTCTGAAGAATCAAACGACACATCCTGGCCAACCGGAAGTCGGGAAAGTGTGTCCGCGTTAGCATGTTTAGTGGTAGGTCGGTACAAACTCTCATACTGATAATTAGACAATATCAAGGACCATCTCTGAAGCTTTTGTGCCGTTCGTGGCGGAATTGGCTTTGTGGGTGAGAACAACGACGTGAGAGGCTTGTGGTCAGTCAACAAATAGAATTTTCTGCCATAGAGATAATGATGAAACTTTGTGACGCCGTAAATGATTGCTAAGGCCTCCTTTTCTATCTGACTGTAATTCTGTTGCGTCGGCGTCAGTAGCTTGGATGCAAAGGCAATAGGACGATCGTGACATCCAATACGATGCGACAGAACAACACCCACACCGTACAATGAGGCGTCAACTGCTAACACTACAGGCTTCTGTGGGTCAAAGGGAATCAAACATGCATCACTGAGTAGTGCAGACTTTAGTTTGTCAAAGGCAACCTGACAATCTTTGGACCATACAAAAGGAACATTCTTCCTACGTAAGTGATGCAGTGGAGCTGCAATCTGAGAGGCATTGGGAATAAATCTGAAATAATAGTTAAGCTTTCCCATTACTGCTTGCAATTCATGCACATTCTTAGGAGGAGGCAAGTCTTTGATTGCTCGAAGATGTGACTGTAAGGGATGAATTCCTTGGGCATTAATCACATGGCCTAGGTACTCTATTTCAGTTTGAAAAAACGAACACTTTGCTTTATTGCAACGTAGACCTGCTGCAGTCAAAACTTTGAAAAGGCACTCCAGGTTTGCTAAATGTTCTTCAACTGTACGTCCGGATACCACAATATCATCTAAATAGTTCGAACAACACGGTACAGAAACTGTCAGCTGTTCCAAAAAACGCTGAAAAATAGCGGGAGCGGAAGAACTGCCAAAGGGTAGGCGTTGAAATTGAAAAAGGCCCATGTGAGTATTAATGACGAAAAAGTTTTTTGACTCGTCATCAAGTGGAATTTGTAAGTATGCCTCTGCTAAATCAATCTTGGAAAAGAAGCGAGACTGTCCTAATTTGTCCATAAGTTCGTCAGGTCTGGGCAGGGGGTAAGTGTCTACAATTGTTTGACTGTTGACAGTTGATTTGAAGTCCGCACAGAGACGAAGTTTTCCTGACGGCTTGGGTATAATTACTATAGGCGAGGCCCTCTGACTCGCAGAAACAGGAGAAATCACCCCACTATCTTGCCAACGTTTAAGTTCTTCGGCAACTGTATCACGCAAGGCGATAGGCACTGGTCTAGCTTTACGAAATTTTGGAACTGCAGACTCTTTTAAAGTTACATGTGCCACGAAGTCTTTTGCACAACCTAGTTCCGGCGAAAACAAGTCACTATATTTGTCACACAATGCATTGATTTTATCCTGAGGCACTATTGACGAAATTTGAAGCACATCTCTTTGAATTGATAAACCAAACAAGTCAAAAGTATCTAGTCCAAAAATGTTCTGTGTCGATTTGGCCTGAAGAACAACAAAAGCAACTGTTTTTGTTATACCTTGGAAAGAGGCAGGCAGGCTACACGTTCCTAGCACGGGAATATTTTCACCCGTATACGCCGTTAGCACATGTTGACACGGCGACAATCTTGGCGAACCCAGAAGTTCATAAGTATCTCTATTTATTAAGGTAACAGCGGAACCAGTGTCAAGCTGAAATTGCACAGTCTTATTTTCTATAGAGAGAGTAACAAACAGCTTGTGCTTCTGGCGCACGACCGGTGCGCGAATGTGGGCAACGTCTAATACATATTGTTTTCTGCGCTTACGCGGGTTGCGTGCGGTAGGAAGCGGCGCATACTCGGCACACAGCGGATTAACCACACTGTCACTAGATGACACTACCGCCGGATCGGCGTCCGCGCAATGCGAGGCTACTGCACTAAAATTACTTTGAGTAGCTACACCAATTCTACTGTCACTATCTACACAGTACTGGGCACTATTACAAGGAGCAGTTGCAGAAGGCACTATTTTCACTACAGGAATGCACTGTTCATAGTCATTTTGCTTGTCCCGAACCCTTTTCCGTTGCACTGTTTTACGCGCTCGTCGGCGCTTGCTACGTGGTGCACTATATAGTTTTGCAATAGGTGCAGAAGAACTTTCTTGTAATTGAGAACCAACTAAAGCACTGTTCAATTCCACAGCCCGTATAACATTTACAGAATGAACTGTTCTCGCACTCTGCGAAGCACTGTTTCTAACGTTACTGTTCTTTGAGTTTTTAATTTGCATACACACAGACTGCACATGTCCCGATTTGCCACATTGATAACAGGTTGCGTTGCGACTAGGGCAATGAGCACGCTTGTGGCGAGACACACACTGGGGGCAAGATTTACGTACATTTTTCTGAAATGAGCGTTGGCGCCCGTTATTCAAATTACTGTGTCTAACACTACGGGGCGACCTTTGCGTCGCACTTTTACACTGGCTACTGTTCACTGTCTGTTCAGCACGGCCGGTAGAAAAATAAGAATCACTAGTGCTATACTGAGAACTACGGCTAGGAAAGCGTCCGTTGAGGCGCACTGAATTTACACTGTGGCTTTGCATTTCTACATCTGCTAAGTCAAAAGTATCATGTGCTTCTATAAGCTGCAGTACACTGTCCAATGAAGGGTCAGATTGTTTTAAAATTGCTGCTCTAATTCTGGGGTCCTGAATATTCTGCGTAATCGCATCCCTCAACATCACGTCACTATACGAAAGTCCACAAGAGCAAGTAAATTTACATTGGCGGGTTAAGCCCTTCAATTCCGTGATCCATTCTTGGTGTGACTGCTGCGGTAATTTTTTAAGTCTGAAAAATCGGTATCGTGCAGCGGCTACAAGAACTTTTCTCTCATAATGAGCATTCAGTGCATCTACAATTTGTTCAAAGTCTACATCACGAGGAGATGCGAGAGGGAAAAGTTTTTGCAATAGTACGAACGTCTGGGGGCCCACAATCGATAAGAAAAGGTTCTTCACTCTCTGACCTGTAATTTGATGAGCCGCGACGAGTTCTTGAAACTGCGCGAAATAGTCACTCCATTCTTCCTCACGTTCGTTGTACTGGCGGAACGTCGGAAGCGGTGCGGCGGCAGGTGTGGGCTGCTGATGCGACGGCTGTTGTTGAGTTGCCGTCAACTGCGCCACTGCGTTGAGAAGTTGTGAGATTTGCGCCGTCTGTAACTGAATAATTTCCATTAAGTTTGGGTTCGGGGTAGTGGCCATGCTGACCGATTAGGCGCCGCGTATACAAGAAAAGTAGTACAAAACACAAATGCAATATGAAAGAGGACGCTCCGCAACAAAAAAGTCCACAAACACGTAACTGAAAATGTTCCCCCAAAAATCTTATAATAAGGGTGGGTGGGCGGGAGCAATTTTTGCGTGCTCCGACTGCTGCTGTCTGGCTGCTGCAAGCGCGCTGGTCCAAGGTTCTATCACTCCTCGTCGCCACTTTTGTGTCCCGACTTCGTCGCCGCTTTTGTGTCCCAGCCTCGTCGTAGGTGTCGGTGGCCGAGTGGAACGAGACCGACACAGTAACAAAGACAGCACGCCGGTGCAGGTACGGAGGGGAGCAGCCAGAAACTATAAACACTAGAGTAAATTAGAAAGATATATATTGCACAGAATGTAACAATACTTTTACATAGTACTGCAGAATGTTGATACATAGTTGTTAGAGGCCTGCCTAGTGCCTGTACAATAGCAAAGTCTTCACTCGTGCCTATCGGATTACGAAGGTCCTAACTCGTTGCTATCTCAGTCCGAAGTCCAAGTGCGAAGTCACCGATGTCCTTCAGTGGTGACCACGAGCGGCGTTGTACCAGAGGGCGCTCGTGGCTGTCGTCGGAAGAACGCCGCGCTGTGCATGCATGGCGGCGCGCGGCGAAAGTAGGTGGCGCGCACTTTATACTTGTGCGACACCACAAATATCAACTACGACTCGTGTAGCAAACAGTAAAGTAAGATAAGTGACATGATATAAATTGGATAGGAATATTACGTAAGTCAAACACATCGGACTTCTAGAAATTTACAAGAAAATCGACTGCAAGTTCTGTTGCCAGTAAATGATAATATTATGGAATAAATTTTGAAACAATAGTGACAGGCTACACGAAATATCACCATTCAATATTAACTAAAATGTATGCCATCCATTGTTGCGGTGATTCAACAATGCTGAAAAAGACATTATGGGCGGAGGGAGGATAGGGCAAAATTATTAATAAAAATTCATAAGTGCGAAGTTAAGTGAGTGGTGGGGGTTTATTTATAAATTTAAGATACACGCACGTCACATATATTTACCTGAATGTACACAATAGTGGCCACATAAAAAATAATAAAGTACTGCTCCAGTCTGCAATATGCTATCGCTACCAAGTACAAAGCAAGAGTCTTCTTTCTTACAAAAAAATTGAAAGTGTTGTTCCTAAATTTTCTTTCTCTGACTTTCATAGATAACTATTTTAACATGCCGAAATAATATAAAAATACAATACTTTCTCTGATAATATCGGGGAAAGGAAAACATGTCATTGTACGGCTCTCTTTGGCACGGCTGAGGTATGATACAGAATCCGATAGCCATGACAAACAAGCATTGTGTCAAGGCTAGTTTCATAGAACACAAATACATTGAATATTACATAAGATAATAATATAAATTACATGTAATCCACATCACATAAGTACAACATCGTTCAGTCTTTTGCAATATTCGTTTTTCAGAATTGTTTTCTCAAGAACAGATCATGTTTCGTCGTATTACAGTCTATTCACATCGATGGATGTCTATGGTACAGAAAGTTGCATCAAATTTCATTTTATTGATTACGAAGTTGATTTTTTAGTACTGAATGTAGGTTGAATTTCAGTAACGGCGGCGACGATTCGAGGTTGTTGCGTTGGTACTGGAGGCGGGAGCGGCGGCAACGCCGGCGGCAGCAAGCAGCTTCAATTATTGCACACGGAGTATGCGCGTGGACAACAGCTGTCCGTGATGAATCGTCAGTTCAGCGCCCCTCGCTCGCACCGTCTCATTGCAATTTTTGCTCATGAAAAGAACAAAAAGATTGGAGTTAGCAATGTCTACTGCACTAGGATAAATATTAATGTTTTCCCTGCAAAGAATGCACACTTGATTAGTTTCCTTCATTCACACGTTGTCTGGTGCATGAGTGTTTTTTTGTGCATTCGCAAAAGCTGTTACGTGATTGAATTGTGATTATTGAAGGAGATATCTAGGTATATATATGTGTGTGTGTGTGTGCTCTTGTGGGTAAAGGATAAAATGAACAAACTATCATGAACATACGCCAGATATACAAAAATAATATTTTTTTTAGCATTCAATGCAAATGACGTATGTCCATGACTCTGATACTGGCAGGTTATTTGCCTAATATTTATCTTACTTTCCTATCTACATATACATTTTGCTGCTATATACATGACTATTTACAGAATGCCTATCATGAATACTATTCATTGGTCAGAATCATTATTTATGTTGATCGTACATGCGATCTTTCAAGGCAAAAATGTTAGATGTTTCATAATTTACTATCATACATATAAATACATAGGGTCACAAGAAACGGAGAAATTATCTGGAATATCTTACATACTATGGCATCTGATTTAATTTATGCTAACATTTTAAAGTATCTGATTTAGTTCTATATTAATATTTTTGTTATCGCTAAATAGATTCAGTCTCTATTAATGCTAACGCAGCTTGCTGCGAGTCCATACATTTTTTTCATATTTTTTATTTGATTAATATTGTCCGTTAGACGGAGCTTTGTTTGCATAGCGCTGTCAACAATCAGTAATGACGTCATTTCGCGCCACTGGTTCAGCTTCAGTCTGTGCTTACGTTGCATCGTGGCAGGATCGCGCAGTATGACTTCCGTAATTTTAATCGTACTGTTTCAAACCGCAACACATTGGGGATTACAGTGTGGTGTGTTTTTAAGGAAGGAGTGTCCAATTTGCACTCGGCAAGGGTCAACACTTCACACCGGTGGGTGAGTATCACATTACGTTTATTTGTCTGCTGCAGGCGAGGTTCGTACGTGTCGTGGAATTCACATCACCTACCAGTGTCTCTGAATTATCACACGGCACTGTTCCCTTGTTCATATGCGTACGTTTATTAATTGATTCACAGTATGTAAGCACGTGCGTCAATTAAACGTCCTGCGTGCGCATTATACATCTTTTATTTTTTATGTTTGATTCTCGTGAGCGTTTATGGTGGCGTTAGAATGCGTCTTTATTCACCATCACGTGCTGTTCAAACTAATTTATCACTTTAATTTATTTATCGGTCCTCGTAGGCCTGTCTTTTTTTTTTTTTTTTAAACACTGTTAATTCACTGGACAGCGTCTTTTCGCGGGGTGATAACGTTTGAAATTTGCACTTTCTGTAGCGCGGAGGTCGTTGAACGACTCTTAAGAATAATGAAAGCACTCGTTGGCATCTTTCACTGCACTTAACACATCTGTGCTTAATGCTGTTTCACACGGTCTCTTAATCCACATGTCCTATTCAAATAACAAGCTTCACTGTTCTTTCCCAAATAGTTTCGATTTAATAAGATATTGACTTAAGGACTGTCTCTCATTAACATCCAAATCACATAAAATCATATCTCTTTTACAAAATTCATTTCATTAACTATTTAACAGATATAAAAATCTTTACAATTTACGAAATACATAAGCATGCTTTGATATTGAGCATAACATTGACCATATGTTGTATGCTAATGCTTATGTAAGTTTGTTTTGTGATAATGCTGTTTTCAGCCTTGTTTATCCGATACACTCAGCACGTCGCTTCTATGCAGTATTACATGTCTAAATGTGATTCATTTCAGACTTAATTGTTGTTATGCAATACTGGTTTGATTTCTTTTTTAAAGTGTCACCTATCGTAACGTTTTAAAGTCCGTAATCCGTGTTGTGTTACCCTGGTGTTCATCAATATAAGTAATCCAGACACACATAAAATATTGGCAATAAACATTCATACACACAACAATATATATATACAAGTTAAGGCAAGACAAGATCAGGCCCGGCCGTCGTGTTTGACACAAGGTAGATTTCGCACCATTTGTGCGGCAGAAGTACAGTTAAAGAAGGAAGACTGAGGACAGAGTAGTTAGAGGAATCTCGCTAATTCTACTTGCAGAATATCAATTTTATCAGTCTACAATCGTTACAGCAAAGATCACTCCTAACGTCAACTCGCGAGCAAACAACATAAAGCATAAATCATCGATCCTAGCATCGGAAAGTCCTCATCTTGTCACACCATCCGTATTCCTCGAACATTCGCGACCATGCCTAATCCTGCCCTTATATGCAAAATTTAAATCTGAGCAAAGATAGGTAATTATAAATAAAATTATGGCACTCAGATATGCGTGTGTCTCTGTGTCGTTCTGTGTTCATGTCAAAAGTTAGTAAATCTTTCATTTAAAATGCACCTCCTGAGTTAGTTGTTAAAGTAAATAATTCCAGCGGTGGCTGCCACACATATTCGTCGTTTCTTCTTGCTGAAATAAAAGATCTTATATCTAGGCTTAAGTCTATGGTGTTTGAGTAGTAAATATTCCATACCATGCTATGTTGTGAAATTTCATGTGTTTCTTGCAATGTGTGGTTTGTCAAACAAAACAATTGCATAACCTAAGCAAATGATAAGTTTTTCTACCAGCTGCATTACTCAAGTAAATCTTAAAAATTTTACATCAATGAAGTGTGATAAAGGAAAGAAAATATCTTTCAAAAAATGTTCAAATGTTTGTTAAGCTTATGGGACTTAACTACGGGGTCATCAGTCCCTAAACTTACAAACTACTTATGAACTACTTACGAACTAGGACGGCACAAATATCCATGCCCGAGGGGGGATTTGAACCCCCGACCGTAGTGGCCGTGCAGACCGTGACCTCAGCGCCTCAGTCCCCGCGGCCAAAAATATCTTTAAGTGATGTGATAATGGAAAGTCCAGGTTGGAATAAATAATATAGTGAGGACAGTTACAACTCACCGCAAAGACGTGGCGACGAGATGCGACAGGCACATACAAAAGACACACACATACAACACATTCAGCTATCGGCCATGGCCTTCAGAAATAGAGCACTCACGCAATCACACAGGCACACAACACAGTCATACAACCATCACCTCCGACTGCCACACTTCGAATCACGCTCTGCAGCGAATCAGGGACGGGAGGGGAGGGGGAGGGGATAGAAAGGTTACGTCACCGTGACGTAACCTTTCTATCCTCTCCCCCTCCCCTCCCGTCCCCGATTCGCTGCAGAGCGTGATTCGAAGTGTGGCAGTCGGAGGTGATGGTTGTATGACTGTGTTGTGTGCCTGTGTGATTGCGTGAGTGCTCTATTTCTGAAGAAGGCCATGGCCGATAGCTGAATGTGTTGTATGTGTGTGTCTTTTGTATGTGCCTGTCGCATCTCGTCGCCACGTCTTTGCGGTGAGTTGTAACTGTCCTCACTATATTATTTAAGTGATGTGATAAAGAATTATGTTTGTTAAGTGTGAAACAGCGCTTTATATAGCAATTAAATAGTGTGTACCCTGCATCTTAAATTTTTTGCATAGTCTGCAGTTGTTGCTTACGACATCGATTAAGCGGAGAAAATTTAAGTTCATTCTTACTTATGCAGATGGTATGCGTGCAAGCTTGTATTGTCATGCAACAAGATTCTACGTGTTTTGTTTATTTGTCAGCTGATCATTCGCATAAAAGTTAGCAAAATCTCTATAGCTTGGTGTATCCTTCCCTGGTAGCATAAATAGTTATAGCAAAAATTATTTTTAGTGGGCAAACGAGATTTCATATTCTCCTCTCTCCTATCACAACAAACTACATTACTTGTCCCCGTAAGTGACTATCCAAAATTTGGTCGGGCGATAATGCATATAAGTGGTACGTGTGCTTGCACACTCTACGTCCAATGAATAAATGAAGATTCCCGATCACAAACCAGAATAAATCACCTACTTCTTCCAAGCAACACATATATAAATATACACGCAAATATAGAATATTACTCCTACACAAAATATTACCCACGTCAAAATATATGGCTATTAAGTCTTTAACTGCCCATAACTGTGTTAGTGTGGTAACTTACATCTGTTTACTTATTATCCATTGAATGATTGTGCCAGCTGACAAAAATATTAGGCACTTACCTGCGATCTTGCTCGTCGCTCGGAGAAGTTCTGACGCATGACATACTTGATGCTTACACAAATAAATATAAATAATGCCGCTTAATGCACACAGACGTTCGTATTAAGCGTGAAATCTTTTAAAATCTTTGTGTGGGTACAGACCTTTAATCTTTCCAGTGTTTATGTGTGCTAAAAGATAACTACCTCGGTGTGGAATCTGTACAATTCTGTACGGTCCGCTATACATATGTTGCCACTTCTTATTCTGCTTATGTATAACTGATGCTTTAGGATGTGTGAGAATTAAAACAAATACCACCAACCTCAATGACAACGTTTGCTTGTAAGACTTCAGATAGATGCCTTCTACAAGTTGTGTGTTCTTGCATCAATTCATCTTTAATGTCTACTCCATCATTAAACCTCAGCATTTGAACTCTCGAGTATCGTGTGCCCCCACTGGATTCACCGCTCAAACTCGGAGGGCGTGAGAAGAGCGATTTCAGTTTTGTGTATCTGATGCGGTTTCGGCAGGTTCCGTAACTTCAGTTATTGTCACGGTAGATTGCGGTGGTCCACAAGTTGTTTGTTGTCCGCAGTCAGTCGTTATCCGTGCCACCGGCACATAATCTGTCTATCGATTGTCACTGGGTGGGGGATGGTTCGGATATTGTCTACCTGTGTATGTGTTTTGTTGTGTATTCTCCATGTTAAAATTCCTGCCCCCGTTTCGATTATTGTTCCAGTTGTTCGCTCTATTACTATACCCTGGATGGTACCTATTGTCTGTTCTTTGCCTTGTTACATTGACCCCGCTGTATGTTTGTCCGATAGAATTTCTACCGCCCCCATTGTATGTTTGTGTTTGAGTCTGTGAGTTTGTGTCATAGCGGTTAACGTGTGGTGCCAGAGTATTTGTATGCTACTGTTGGCTGGCCTGCGTCGGCGGTGGCGGCATCAGCTGATTTATTCCATTACTGTTGGCGTACTGACTGGCGTTGCCATAAGTATTGTTGTGGTTACCACGTCCGTTCCTAGCTCGGTCATCTTCGTAAATTAAATCAATCGAATTGACTGTCGACATGAAGTCTTCCAGATTACATATAGGAATACGTAGCAGTTGCAATCTGAGGTATGTCGGCAGTCGTCCTATCAGTACTCTAAGTACTTCTCGATGCGACATTGGTTTGTCGAAGAAGCGTGCTTTGTTTAGATATTTTTCAAATTATTTTCTTAAACTGCCATTCCGCTCATTAAAGGGTGGACGGTTGTATATTTCATTTTTCACAAGCTCCTGAATTCCCACCGACCAGTACTTGCTAAGAAATGCATTTTCGAACTCTTTGAGAGTGGCACAGTAGCGGTATACGCCAGAAGCCCAGACATTCCCTTCACTTGAATATATCCCATTACAAACCTTATCTTCCTACGCTCACTCCAGGTGTCAGGAAGCAATTCTCGAAAGGATTGTATAAAAATGACAGGATGCACGGATTTATTTCTGGGTATAAAAGTGGGAAACTGGTGGTGTTTGAGGAGACTTTCTTCCAACAGGATTGAGTAACACTAGGACGGGGAGATTGTGAGTGTTGCATAACTGTGCGTCTGTCACTGTCAAACCACTCGTCGTCTACGTCAGTCTGTTTTGCGTCTCGGTCTTGGTTATGGTACCTATCTGGAGATGACGTCACCGGTGCTTCTCATATAATTTTGCAGCAACGATTTGAATGACAGACTTTAAATCACGTACTAGTTTATCATTAATTTGTACCTTGGTCTGCTCCAAAAAAGTTTGAACTCTTGCCTGATACTCACTGACTATGGCTTCTGCCTGAGAGGTTATGTGCGTTACGGTTGTTTTTATATTTTCATGTTCAATTCTGAGTGCTGACAAGTCCTGTGTAATATCTTCAATGGCTGTCGGAAGGGCTTTGGTTGCTTGCGAAACGTTATCAAGCTGTGAAGCAATGTTGGAGACCTTTTCATCAACTATGTTCAAATTATTACTGTTAACTTTGCCTTCTACATCTACTACCTGTTGTTCAAGATTGCCTATCTGTGTATTTAATTGTCTGCTCACCTCGTCAGAAATGAGAGCTGGTAGGTTTCTCTGTGCTACCTCGAGTTGCTTAAATCTGTTCTCGATTTCTTCCCTCGTTACCATTTGATCCGCGATTTCCTTTTGTTGCTGTTCTAGGCGTGTTAAGACATTCTGTTGAGCTTGGAATTTATTATGTAAGTCCTGTTTTGTGGACTGATAGTGTTCATCAAGTTTGTCATTAAATTCCTGCTTTTGTGTCAATTGGAGATTTACTAACTCTTGTTTTGTGCATTGGTAATGTTTATCAAGCTTGTCGTTAAGTTCCTGCTTTTGTGTCGTCATTTGTTGGCTAATCATGGAGACTTGCTGCGTTAAATTTGGAAATATTGACTCGAATTTTGAAAACCATGAGATAGGTAGATCACTATCTGAGTGCACAGCTACAGTAGACGTACCTCCGTCTGCTACGGACGTGTCACTTACGACCGGCTTGAAGTTAGCTTCGGATTCGTTTCAGAAAAACCATGCGGGCGATATAACTCTCAGGCGCAAGCGAGCCAAGAGAGAGTAGTGCCAACCTCCACGCTAAAAACCGACTATACGGCCAACAAATAAAGCGATGCGCGTTATTTTAGTGAAATGTAGCTTGCAGAATATTTAGAATCTTATTACCTGATTGTATATTTGATAAAACATAAAAGATATTCAAAGCTCATAAGCCTATTACAAAACGGCAAACTTCGGTTCGCACAATTCTCCCGTTTCCTACAACACAAGCAAACAAATCCAAAGAGGTGTTTACTGTCGTCATTTAACAGTCTGTAGTAGTGCAGCATACACATCCATGTATTGCCTGACAACATACCGACGCACATTAAAGAGAGGATCTGAAGGTACAGTAAATAGAAAATCGGAAGAAGTTCTTTTTGTCACCGAAGTGCCGTTCATAGTATGCTCAAAGATAAGTAAAGAAACAATTGTTAGACGTCGCTCATGACACTCTACCTGAGACATACCAGAAACATACACGTCCTAAGTGACAAAGTAAGGCGTATTACCGAGCAGATTAAGACATAAGACTCTTAGACATTCGTGAAAATTTTCGGCGTGAAAAGGAATTGTCTTTCCGTCCTATACTTAAGGGCGTGTAACTAAAGAACTACTAGCCGTCGCCACATGACACTCTGTATAGGTATAGCACACACCTCCAAATACTACTTGAAAAAGTTTAAAGGCACATTAACGAGCCGATTATGAGATATGATTTTTCGAATATCGTTAAAATTTCCGGCCTCGCTCAGAAATGCCTTTCCGTCCTATACTTAAGGGCGTGTAACTAAAGAACTACTAGCCGTCGCCACATGACACTCTGTATAGGTATAGCACACACCTCCAAATACTACTTGAAAAAGTTTAAAGGCACATTAACGAGCCGATTATGAGATATGATTTTTCGAATATCGTTAAAATTTCCGGCCTCGCTCAGAAATGCCTTTCCGTCCTATATTTAAGGGCGTGTAACTAAAGAACTACTAGCCGTCGCCACATGACACTCTGTATAGGTATAGCACACACCTCCAAATACTACTTGAAAAAGTTTAAAGGCAGATTAACGAGCCGATTATGAGATATGATATTTCGAATATCGTTAAAATTTCCGGCCTCGCTCAGAAATGCCTTTCCGTCCTATATTTAAGGGCGTGTAACTAAAGAACTACTAGCCGTCGCCACATGACACTCTGTATAGGTATAGCACACACCTCCAAATACTACTTGAAAAAGTTTAAAGGCAGATTAACGAGCCGATTATGAGATATGATATTTCGAATATCGTTAAAATTTCCGGCCTCGCTCAGAAATGCCTTTCCGTCCTATATTTAAGGGCGTGTAACTAAAGAACTACTAGCCGTCGCCACATGACACTCTGTATAGGTATAGCACACACCTCCAAATACTACTTGAAAAAGTTTAAAGGCAGATTAACGAGCCGATTATGAGATATGATTTTTCGAATATCGTTAAAATTTCCGGCCTCGCTCAGAAATGCCTTTCCGTCCTATATTTAAGGGCGTGTAACTAAAGAACTACTAGCCGTCGCCACATGACACTCTGTATAGGTATAGCACACACCTCCAAATACTACTTGAAAAAGTTTAAAGGCAGATTAACGAGCCGATTATGAGATATGATTTTTCGAATATCGTTAAAATTTCCGGCCTCGCTCAGAAATGCCTTTCCGTCCTATATTTAAGGGCGTGTAACTAAAGAACTACTAGCCGTCGCCACATGACACTCTGTATAGGTATAGCACACACCTCCAAATACTACTTGAAAAAGTTTAAAGGCAGATTAACGAGCCGATTATGAGATATGATTTTTCGAATATCGTTAAAAATTCCGGCCTCGCTCAGAAATGCCTTCCCGTCCTATATTTAAGGGCATGTTACTAAAGAACTACTAGCCGTCGTCACATGACACTCTCTATAGGTATAGCATACACTTCCAAATACTACTTGAAAAAGTTTAAAGGCACATTAACGAGCCGATTATGAGATATGATTTTTCGAATATCGTTAAAATTTCCGGCCTCGCTCAGAAATGCCTTTCCGTCCTATATTTAAGGGCGTGTAACTAAAGAACTACTAGCCGTCGCCACATGACACTCTGTATAGGTATAGCACACACCTCCAAATACTACTTGAAAAAGTTTAAAGGCAGATTAACGAGCCGATTATGAGATATGATTTTTCGAATATCGTTAAAATTTCCGGCGGCGCTCCGAAATGCCTTTCCGTCCTATATTTAAGGGCGTGTAACTAAAGAAATACTAGCCGTCGCCACATGACACTCTGTATAGGTATAGCACACACCTCCAAATACTACTTGAAAAAGTTTAAAGGCAGATTAACGAGCCGATTATGAGATATGATTTTTCGAATATCGTTAAAATTTCCGGCCTCGCTCAGAAATGCCTTTCCGTCCTATATTTAAGGGCGTGTAACTAAAGAACTACTAGCCGTCGCCACATGACACTCTGTATAGGTATAGCACACACCTCCAAATACTACTTGAAAAAGTTTAAAGGCAGATTAACGAGCCGATTATGAGATATGATATTTCGAATATCGTTAAAATTTCCGGCCTCGCTCAGAAATGCCTTTCCGTCCTATATTTAAGGGCGTGTAACTAAAGAACTACTAGCCGTCGCCACATGACACTCTGTATAGGTATAGCACACACCTCCAAATACTACTTGAAAAAGTTTAAAGGCAGATTAACGAGCCGATTATGAGATATGATATTTCGAATATCGTTAAAATTTCCGGCCTCGCTCAGAAATGCCTTTCCGTCCTATATTTAAGGGCGTGTAACTAAAGAACTACTAGCCGTCGCCACATGACACTCTGTATAGGTATAGCACACACCTCCAAATACTACTTGAAAAAGTTTAAAGGCAGATTAACGAGCCGATTATGAGATATGATTTTTCGAATATCGTTAAAATTTCCGGCCTCGCTCAGAAATGCCTTTCCGTCCTATATTTAAGGGCGTGTAACTAAAGAACTACTAGCCGTCGCCACATGACACTCTGTATAGGTATAGCACACACCTCCAAATACTACTTGAAAAAGTTTAAAGGCAGATTAACCAGCCGATTATGAGATATGATTTTTCGAATATCGTTAAAATTTCCGGCGGCGCTCCGAAATGCCTTTCCGTCCTATATTTAAGGGCGTGTAACTAAAGAAATACTAGCCGTCGCCACATGACACTCTGTATAGGTATAGCACACACCTCCAAATACTACTTGAAAAAGTTTAAAGGCAGATTAACGAGCCGATTATGAGATATGATTTTTCGAATATCGTTAAAATTTCCGGCCTCGCTCAGAAATGCCTTTCCGTCCTATATTTAAGGGCGTGTAACTAAAGAACTACTAGCCGTCGCCACATGACACTCTGTATAGGTATAGCACACACCTCCAAATACTACTTGAAAAAGTTTAAAGGCAGATTAACGAGCCGATTATGAGATATGATTTTTCGAATATCGTTAAAATTTCCGGCCTCGCTCAGAAATGCCTTTCCGTCCTATATTTAAGGGCGTGTAACTAAAGAACTACTAGCCGTCGCCACATGACACTCTGTATAGGTATAGCACACACCACCAAATACTACTTGAAAAAGTTTAAAGGCACATTAACGAGCCGATTATGAGATATGATTTTTCGAATATCGTTAAAATTTCCGGCCTCGCTCAGAAATGCCTTTCCGTCCTATATTTAAGGGCGTGTAACTAAAGAACTACTAGCCGTCGCCACATGACACTCTGTATAGGTATAGCACACACCTCCAAATACTACTTGAAAAAGTTTAAAGGCAGATTAACGAGCCGATTATGAGATATGATTTTTCGAATATCGTTAAAAATTCTGGCCTCGCTCAGAAATGCCTTCCCGTCCTATATTTAAGGGCATGTTACTAAAGAACTACTAGCCGTCGTCACATGACACTCTCTATAGGTATAGCATACACTTCCAAATACTACTTGAAAAAGTTTAAAGGCACATTAACGAGCCGATTATGAGATATGATTTTTCGAATATCGTTAAAATTTCCGGCCTCGCTCAGAAATGCCTTTCCGTCCTATATTTAAGGGCGTGTAACTAAAGAACTACTAGCCGTCGCCACATGACACTCTGTATAGGTATAGCACACACCTCCAAATACTACTTGAAAAAGTTTAAAGGCAGATTAACGAGCCGATTATGAGATATGATTTTTCGAATATCGTTAAAATTTCCGGCGGCGCTCCGAAATGCCTTTCCGTCCTATATTTAAGGGCGTGTAACTAAAGAAATACTAGCCGTCGCCACATGACACTCTGTATAGGTTTAGCACACACCTCAAAATACTACTTGAAAAGGTTTAAAGGCAGATTAACGAGCCGATTATGAGATATGATATTTCGAATATCGTTAAAATTTCCGGCCTCGCTCAGAAATGCCTTTCCGTCCTATATTTAAGGGCGTGTAACTAAAGAACTACTAGCCGTCGCCACATGACACTCTGTATAGGTATAGCACACACCTCCAAATACTACTTGAAAAAGTTTAAAGGCAGATTAACGAGCCGATTATGAGATATGATTTTTCGAATATCGTTAAAATTTTCCTCCTCGCTCAGAAATGCCTTTCCGTCCTATATTTAAGGGCATGTAACTAAAGAACTACTAGCCGTCGTCACATGACACTCTGTATAGGTATAGCATACACTTCCAAATACTACTTGAAAAAGTTTAAAGGCAGATTAACGAGCCGATTATGAGATATGATATTTCGAATATCGTTAAAATTTCCGGCCTCGCTCAGAAATGCCTTTCCGTCCTATATTTAAGGGCGTGTAACTAAAGAAATACTAGCCGTCGCCACATGACACTCTGTATAGGTATAGCACACACCTCCAAATACTACTTGAAAAAGTTTAAAGGCAGATTAACGAGCCGATTATGAGATATGATTTTTCGAATATCGTTAAAATTTTCGGCCTCGTTCAGAAATTCCTTTCCGTCCTATATTTAAGGGCGTGTAACTAAAGAAATACTAGCCGTCGCCACATGACACTCTGTATAGGTATAGCACACACCTCCAAATACTACTTGAAAAAGTTTAAAGGCAGATTAACAAGCCGATTATGAGATATGATTTTTCGAATATCGTTAAAATTTTCGGCCTCGTTCAGAAATTCCTTTCCGTCCTATATTTAAGGGCATGTTACTAAAGAACTACTAGCCGTCGTCACATGACACTCTGTATAGGTATAGCACACACCTCCAAATACTACTTGAAAAAGTTTAAAGGCAGATTAACGAGCCGATTATGAGATATGATTTTTCGAATATCGTTAAAATTTCCGGCGGCGCTCCGAAATGCCTTTCCGTCCTATATTTAAGGGCGTGTAACTAAAGAAATACTAGCCGTCGCCACATGACACTCTGTATAGGTATAGCACACACCTCCAAATACTACTTGAAAAAGTTTAAAGGCAGATTAACGAGCCGATTATGAGATATGATTTTTCGAATATCGTTAAAATTTCCGGCCTCGCTCAGAAATGCCTTTCCGTCCTATATTTAAGGGCGTGTAACTAAAGAACTACTAGCCGTCGCCACATGACACTCTGTATAGGTATAGCACACACCTCCAAATACTACTTGAAAAAGTTTAAAGGCAGATTAACGAGCCGATTATGAGATATGATTTTTCGAATATCGTTAAAATTTCCGGCCTCGCTCAGAAATGCCTTTCCGTCCTATATTTAAGGGCGTGTAACTAAAGAACTACTAGCCGTCGCCACATGACACTCTGTATAGGTATAGCACACACCACCAAATACTACTTGAAAAAGTTTAAAGGCACATTAACGAGCCGATTATGAGATATGATTTTTCGAATATCGTTAAAATTTCCGGCCTCGCTCAGAAATGCCTTTCCGTCCTATATTTAAGGGCGTGTAACTAAAGAACTACTAGCCGTCGCCACATGACACTCTGTATAGGTATAGCACACACCTCCAAATACTACTTGAAAAAGTTTAAAGGCAGATTAACGAGCCGATTATGAGATATGATTTTTCGAATATCGTTAAAAATTCCGGCCTCGCTCAGAAATGCCTTCCCGTCCTATATTTAAGGGCATGTTACTAAAGAACTACTAGCCGTCGTCACATGACACTCTCTATAGGTATAGCATACACTTCCAAATACTACTTGAAAAAGTTTAAAGGCACATTAACGAGCCGATTATGAGATATGATTTTTCGAATATCGTTAAAATTTCCGGCCTCGCTCAGAAATGCCTTTCCGTCCTATATTTAAGGGCGTGTAACTAAAGAACTACTAGCCGTCGCCACATGACACTCTGTATAGGTATAGCACACACCTCCAAATACTACTTGAAAAAGTTTAAAGGCAGATTAACGAGCCGATTATGAGATATGATTTTTCGAATATCGTTAAAATTTCCGGCGGCGCTCCGAAATGCCTTTCCGTCCTATATTTAAGGGCGTGTAACTAAAGAAATACTAGCCGTCGCCACATGACACTCTGTATAGGTTTAGCACACACCTCAAAATACTACTTGAAAAGGTTTAAAGGCAGATTAACGAGCCGATTATGAGATATGATATTTCGAATATCGTTAAAATTTCCGGCCTCGCTCAGAAATGCCTTTCCGTCCTATATTTAAGGGCGTGTAACTAAAGAACTACTAGCCGTCGCCACATGACACTCTGTATAGGTATAGCACACACCTCCAAATACTACTTGAAAAAGTTTAAAGGCAGATTAACGAGCCGATTATGAGATATGATTTTTCGAATATCGTTAAAATTTTCCTCCTCGCTCAGAAATGCCTTTCCGTCCTATATTTAAGGGCATGTAACTAAAGAACTACTAGCCGTCGTCACATGACACTCTGTATAGGTATAGCATACACTTCCAAATACTACTTGAAAAAGTTTAAAGGCAGATTAACGAGCCGATTATGAGATATGATATTTCGAATATCGTTAAAATTTCCGGCCTCGCTCAGAAATGCCTTTCCGTCCTATATTTAAGGGCGTGTAACTAAAGAAATACTAGCCGTCGCCACATGACACTCTGTATAGGTATAGCACACACCTCCAAATACTACTTGAAAAAGTTTAAAGGCAGATTAACGAGCCGATTATGAGATATGATTTTTCGAATATCGTTAAAATTTTCGGCCTCGTTCAGAAATTCCTTTCCGTCCTATATTTAAGGGCGTGTAACTAAAGAAATACTAGCCGTCGCCACATGACACTCTGTATAGGTATAGCACACACCTCCAAATACTACTTGAAAAAGTTTAAAGGCAGAGTAACAAGCCGATTATGAGATATGATTTTTCGAATATCGTTAAAATTTTCGGCCTCGTTCAGAAATTCCTTTCCGTCCTATATTTAAGGGCATGTTACTAAAGAACTACTAGCCGTCGTCACATGACACTCTGTATAGGTATATCACACACCTCCAGATACTACTTGAAAAAGTTTAAAGGCAGATTAACGAGCCGATTATGAGATATGATTTTTCGAATATCGTTAAAATTTCCGGCGGCGCTCCGAAATGCCTTTCCGTCCTATATTTAAGGGCGTGTAACTAAAGAAATACTAGCCGTCGCCACATGACACTCTGTATAGGTATAGCACACACCTCCAAATACTACTTGAAAAAGTTTAAAGGCAGATTAACGAGCCGATTATGAGATATGATTTTTCGAATATCGTTAAAATTTCCGGCCTCGCTCAGAAATGCCTTTCCGTCCTATATTTAAGGGCGTGTAACTAAAGAACTACTAGCCGTCGCCACATGACACTCTGTATAGGTATAGCACACACCTCCAAATACTACTTGAAAAAGTTTAAAGGCAGATTAACGAGCCGATTATGAGATATGATTTTTCGAATATCGTTAAAATTTCCGGCCTCGCTCAGAAATGCCTTTCCGTCCTATATTTAAGGGCGTGTAACTAAAGAACTACTAGCCGTCGCCACATGACACTCTGTATAGGTATAGCACACACCACCAAATACTACTTGAAAAAGTTTAAAGGCACATTAACGAGCCGATTATGAGATATGATTTTTCGAATATCGTTAAAATTTTCGGCCTCGTTCAGAAATTCCTTTCCGTCCTATATTTAAGGGCGTGTAACTAAAGAAATACTAGCCGTCGCCACATGACACTCTGTATAGGTATAGCATACACTTCCAAATACTACTTGAAAAAGTTTAAAGGCAGATTAACGAGCCGATTATGAGATATGATTTTTCGAATATCGTTAAAATTTCCGGCGGCGCTCCGAAATGCCTTTCCGTCCTATATTTAAGGGCGTGTAACTAAAGAAATACTAGCCGTCGCCACATGACACTCTGTATAGGTATAGCACACACCTCCAAATACTACTTGAAAAAGTTTAAAGGCAGATTAACGAGCCGATTATGAGATATGATTTTTCGAATATCGTTAAAATTTTCGGCCTCGTTCAGAAATTCCTTTCCGTCCTATATTTAAGGGCGTGTAACTAAAGAAATACTAGCCGTCGCCACATGACACTCTGTATAGGTATAGCACACACTTCCAAATACTACTTGAAAAAGTTTAAAGGCAGATTAATGAGCCGATTATGAGATATGATATTTCGAATATCGTTAAAATTTCCGGCCTCGCTCAGAAATGCCTTTCCGTCCTATATTTAAGGGCGTGTAACTAAAGAACTACTAGCCGTCGCCACATGACACTCTGTATAGGTATAGCACCCACTTCCAAATACTACTTGAAAATGTTTAAAGCCAGATTAACTAGCCGATTATGAGATATGATTTTTCAACTATCGTTAAAATTTCCGGCCTAGCCCCGAAATGCCTATCCGTCCTAAATTTAAGGGCTGTAACTAAAGAACTACTATCCGTCTCCACATGACACTCTGTATAGGTATAGCACCCACTTCTAAATACTACTTGAAAATGTTTAAAGCCAGATTAACGAGCCGATTATGAGATATGATTTTTCAAATATCGTTAAAATTTCCGGCGTAGCCCCGAAACAACTTTCCGTCCTATATTTAAGGGCTGTAACTAAAGAACAACTATCTGTCGCCACATGACACTCTGTATAGGTATAGGAAATTTTAACGATATTTGAAAAATCATATCTCATAATCGGCTCGTTAATCTGGCTTTAAACATTTTCAAGTAGTATTTAAAAGTGGGTGCTATACCTATACAGAGTGTCATGTGGCGACGGCTAGTAGTTCTTTAGTTACACGCCCTTAAATTTAGGACGGATAGGCATTTCGGGGCTAGGCCGGAAATTTTAACGATATTTGAAAAATCATATCTGATAATCGACTCGTTAATCTGGCTTTAAACGTTTTCAAGTAGTATTTGGAAGTGGGTGCTATACCTATACAGAGGGTCATGTGGCGACGGCTAGTAGTTCTTTAGTTACAGCCCTTAAATATAGGACGGAAAGGCCTTTCAGGGCTACGCCGGAAATTTTAACGATATTTGAAAAATCATATCTCATAATCGGCTCGTTAATCTGGCTTTAAACATTTTCAAGTAGTATTTGGAAGTGGGTGCTATACCTATACAGAGTGTCATGTGGCGACGGATAGTAGTTCTTTAGTTACAGCCCTTAAATTTAGGACGGATAGGCATTTTGGGGCTAGGCCGGAAATTTTAACGATATTTGAAAAATCATATCTCATAATCGGCTCGTTAATCTGGCTTTAAACATTTTCAAGTAGTATTTGGAAGTGGGTGCCATACCTATACAGAGTGTCATGTGGCGACGGATAGTAGTTCTTTAGTTACACGCCTTTAAATTTAGGACGGATAGGCATTTCGGGGCTAGGCCGGAAATTTTAACGATATTTGAATAATCATATCTCATAATCGCCTCGTTAATCTGGCTTTATACATTTACAAGTAGTATTTGGAAGTGGGTGCTATACCTATACAGAGTGTCATGTGGCGACGGATAGTAGTTCTTTAGTTACAGCCCTTAAATATAGGACGGAAAGGCGTTTCGGGGCTACGCCGGAAATTTTAACGATA
This sequence comes from Locusta migratoria, assembly GCA_026315105.1. Taxonomy (NCBI): domain Eukaryota; kingdom Metazoa; phylum Arthropoda; class Insecta; order Orthoptera; family Acrididae; genus Locusta; species Locusta migratoria. The sequence goes on from JAOYRU010000267.1 coordinate 471,080, forward strand.
TTTGAAAAATCATATCTCATAATCGGCTCGTTAATCTGGATTTAAACATTTTCAAGTAGTATTTGGAAGTGGGTGCTATATCTATACAGAGTGTCATGTGGCGACGGATAGTAGTTCTTTAGTTACAGCCCTTAAATTTAGGACGGATAGGCATTTCGGGGCTAGGCCGGAAATTTTGACGATATTTGAAAAGTCATATCTCATAATCGGCTCGTTAATCTGGCTTTAAACATTTTCAAGTAGTATTTGGAAGTGGGTGCTATACCTATACAGAGTGTCATGTGGCGACAGATAGTTTTTCTTTAGTTACAGCCCTTAAATATAGGACGGAAAGTTGTTTCGGGGCTACGCCGGAAATTTTAACGATATTTGAAAAATCATATCTCATAATCGGCTCGTTAATCTGGCTTTAAACATTTTCAAGTAGTATTTAGAAGTGGGTGCTATACCTATACAGAGTGTCATGTGGAGACGGATAGTAGTTCTTTAGTTACAGCCCTTAAATTTAGGACGGATAGGCATTTCGGGGCTAGGCCGGAAATTTTAACGATATTTGAAAAATCATATCTCATAATCGGCTAGTTAATCTGGCTTTAAACATTTTCAAGTAGTATTTGGAAGTGGGTGCTATACCTATACAGAGTGTCATATGCCGACGGATAGTAGTTCTTTAGTTACACGCCCTTAAATATAGGACGGATAGGCATTTCGGGACTAGGCCGGAAATTTTAACGATATTTGAAAAATCATATCTCATAATCGGCTCGTTAATCTGGCTTTAAACATTTTCAAGTAGTATTTGGAAGTGGGTGCTATACCTATACAGAGTGTCATGAGACGACGGATAGTAGTTCTTTAGTTACAGCCCTTAAATTTAGGACGGATAGGCATTTCGGGGCTATGCCGGAAATTTTAACGATATTTGAAAAATCATATCTCATAATCGGCTCGTTAATCTGGCTTTAAACATTTTCAAGTAGTATTTGGAAGTGGGTGCTATACCTATACAGAGTGTCATGTGGCGACGGATAGTAGTTCTTTAGTTACAGCCCTTAAATATAGGACGGAAAGGCGTTTCGGGGCTACGACGGAAATTTTAACGATATTTGTAAATTCATATCTCATAATAGGCTCGTTAATCTGGCTTTAAATATTTTCATGTAGTATTTGTTAGTGGGTGCTATACCTATACAGTGTGTCATGTGGCGACGGCTAGTAGTACTTTAGTTACAGCCCTTATATTTAGGACGGATAGGCATTTCGGGGCGGGGCTGGAAATTTTAACGATATTTGAAAAATCATATCTCATAATCGGCTCGTTAATCTGGCTTTAAACATTTTCAAGTAGTATTTGGAAGTGGGTGCTATACCTATACAGAGTGTCATGTGGCGACGGATAGTAGTTCTTTAGTTACAGCCCTTAAATTTAGGACGGAAAGGCATTTCGGGGCTAGGCCGGAAATTTTAACGATATTTGAAAAATCATATCTCATAATCGGCTAGTTAATCTGCCTTTAAACATTTTCAAGTAGTATTTGGAAGTGGGTGCTATACCTATACATAGTGTCATGTGGCGACGGATAGTAGTTCTTTAGTTACACGCCCTTAAATATAGGACGGATAGGCATTTCGGGGCTAGGCCGGAAATTTTAACGATATTTGAAAAATCATATCTCTTAATCGGCTCGTTAATCTGGCTTAAACATTATCAAGTAGTATTTGGAAGTGGGTGCTATACCTATACAGAGTGTCATGTGGCGACGGATAGTAGTTCTGTAGTTACAGCCCTTAAATATAGGACGGAAAGACGTTTCTGGGCTAGGCCGGAAATTTTAACGATGTTTGAAAAATTATATCTCATAACCGGCTCGTTAATCTGGCTTTAAACATTTTCAAGTAGTATTTGGAAGTGGGTGCTATACCTATACAGAGTGTCATGTTGCGAAGGATAGTAGTTCTTTAGTTACAGCCCTTAAATTTAGGACGGATAGGCATTTCGGGGCTAGGCCGGAAATTTTAACGATATTTGAAAAATCATATCTCATAATCGGCTCGTTAATCTGGCTTTAAACATTTTCAAGTAGTATTTGGAAGTGGGTGCTATACCTATACAGTGTGTCATGTGGCGACGGATAGTAGTTCTTTAGTTACAGCACTTAAATTTAGGACGGATAGGCATTTCGGGGCTAGGCCGGAAATTTTAACGATATCTGAAAAATCATATCTCATAATCGGCTCGTTAATCTGGCTTTAAACATTTTCGAGTAGTATTTGGAAGTGGGTGCTATACCTATACAGAGTGTCATGTGGCGACGGATAGTAGTTCTTTAGTTGCAGCCCTTAAATTTAGGACGGATAGGCATTTCGGGGCTAGGCTGGAAATTTTAACGATATTTGAAAAATCATATCTCATAATCGGCTCGTTAATCTGGCTTTAAACATTTTCAAGTAGTATTTGGAAGTGGGTGTTATACCTATGCAGAGTGTCATGTGGCGACGGATAGTAGTTCTTTAGTTACAGCCCTTAAATATAGGACGGAAAGGCGTTTCGGGGCTACGCCGGAAATTTTAACGATATTTGAAAAATCATATCTCATAATCGGCTCGTTAATCTGGCTTTAAACATTTTCAAGTAGTATTTGGAAGTGGGAGCTATACCTATACAGAGTGTCATGTGGCGAGGGATAGTAGTTCTTTAGTTACAGCCCTTAAATATAGGACTCGAAAGGCGCTTCGGTTCTACGCCGGAAATTTTAACGATATTTGAAAAATCATATCTCATAATCGGCTCGTTAATCTGGCTTTAAACATTTTCAAGTAGTATTTGGAAGTGGGTGCTATACCTATACAGAGTGTCATGTGGCGACGGATAGTAGTTCTTTAGTTACACGCCCTTAAATATAGGACGGATAGGCATTTCGGGGCTAGGCCGGAAATTTTAACGATATTTGAAAAATCATATCTCATAATCGGCTCGTTAATCTGGCTTTAAACATTTTCAAGTAGTATTTGGAAGTGGGTGCTATACCTATACAGAGTGTCATGTGGCGACGGCTAGTATTTCATTAGTTACAGCCCTTAAATTTAGGATGGATAGGCATTTCGGGGCTAGGCCAGAAATTTTAACGATATTTGAAAAATCATATCTCATAATCGGCTAGTTAATCTGCCTTTAAACATTTTCAAGTAGTATTTGGAAGTGGGTGCTATACCTATACATAGTGTCATGTGGCGACGGATAGTAGTTCTTTAGTTACACGCCCTTAAATATAGGACGGATAGGCATTTCGGGGCTAGGCCGGAAATTTCAACGATATTTGAAAAATCATATCTCATAATCGGCTCGTTAATCTGGCTTTAAACATTTTCAAGTAGTATTTGGAAGTGGGTGCTATACCTATACAGAGTGTCATGTGGCGACGGATAGTAGTTCTTTAGTTACAGCCCTTAAATTTAGGACGGATAGGCATTTCGGGGCTAGGCCGGAAATTTTAACGATATTTGAAAAATCCTATCTCATAATCGGCTCGTTAATCTGGCTTTAAACATTTTCAAATAGTATTTGGAAGTGGGTGCAATACCTATACAGAGTGTCATGTGGCGACGGATAGTAGTTCTTTAGTTACAGTCCTTAAATTTAGGACGGATAGGCATTTCGGGGCTAGGCCGGAAATTTTAACGATATTTGAAAAATCATATCTCATAATCGGCTCGTTAATCTGGCTTTAAACATTTTCAAGTAGTATTTGGAAGTGGGTGCTATACCTATACAGAGTGTCATGTGGCGACGGATAGTAGTTCTTTACTTACAGCCCTTAAATATAGGACGGAAAGACGTTTCGGGGCTAGGCCGGAAATTTTAACGATATTTCAAAAATCATATCTCATAATCGGCTCGTTAATCTGGCTTTAAACATTTTCAAGTAGTATTTGAAAGTGGGTGCTATACCTATACAGAGTGTCATGTACCGGCTTGAAGTTAGCTTCGGATTCGTTTCCGGAAAACCATGCGGGCGATATAACTCTCAGGCGCAAGCGAGCCAAGAGAGTGCAGTGCCAACCTCCGCGCTAAAAACCGACTATACGGCCAACAAATAAAGCGATGCGCGTTATTTTAGTGAAATGTAGCTTGCAGAATATTCACAATCTTATTACCTGAACTACATAGACGAATCAGTAACCTAGTGTAAAATATGAATTCAAAATAAACAATAAACCATACACCACTATTAAGTAAATGGATACGGTAACAGTACATATACATTGCCTCCATTCGAAGCACCTAAAATACTTCCTCTTGTATATTTGATAAAACATAAAAGATATTCGAAGCCCATAACCCTAATAAAAATCGGCAAAATTCGGTTAGCACAATTCTCCCGTTACCTACAACACTGAAGCAAACAAATCCAATGAGGTGTTTACTGTCGTCATTGTACAGTCTGTAGAAGTGCAGCATACACATCCATGTATTGCCTGACAACATACCGACGCACATTAAAGAGAGGATCTGAAGGTACAGTACATAGAAAATAGGAAGAAGTTCTTTATGTCACCGAAATGCCGTTCATAGTATGCTAAAAGTAAGTAAAGAAACAATTGTTACAAGTCGCTCATGACACTCTACCTGAGATATACCAGAAATACACACGTCCTAAGTGACAATGTAAGGCGGATTACAGAGCAGATTACGACATAAGACTCTTAGACATTCTTCAAAATTTCCGGCGAAGAAAGGAATTGCCTTTCCGTCCTATATTTAAGGGCGTGTAAATAAAGAACTACTAGCCGTCGCCACATGACATTCTGTATAGCTATAGCATACACCTCCAATTACTACTTGAAAAAGATTAAAGGCAGATTAACGACCCGATTATGAGATATGATTTTTCGAATATCGTTAAAATTTCCGGCCAAGCCCCGAAATGCCTTTCCGTCCTATATTTCAGGGCGTGTAACTAAAGAACTACTAGCCGTCGCCACATGACACTCTGTATAGGTATAGCACACACTTCCAAATACTACTTGAAAAAGTTTAAAGGCAGATTAACGAGCCGATTATGAGATATGACTTATCGAATATCGTTAAAATTTCCGGCCTCGCTCCCAAATGCCTTTCCGTCCTATATTTAAGGGCGTGTAACATAAGAACTACTAGCCGTCGCCACATGACACTCTGTATACGTATAGCACCCACTTCTGAATCTTACTTGAAAAAGTTTAAAGCCAGATTAACGAGCCGATTATGAGATATGATTTTTCGAATATCGTAAAAATTTCCGGCCTAGCCCCGAAATGCCTTTCCGTCCTATATTTATGGGCGTGTAACTAAAGAACTACAAGCCGTCGCCACATGACACTCTGTATAGGTATAGCACACACTTCCAAACACTACTTGAAATAGTTTAAAGGCAGATTAACGAGCCGATTATGATATATGATTTTTCGAATATCGTTAAAATTTCCGGCCTCGCCACGAAATGCCTTTCCGTCCTATATTTAAGGGCGTGTAACTAAAGAACTACTAGCCGTCGCCACATGACACTCTGTATAGGTATAGCACCCACTTCCAAATACTACTAGAAAAAGTTTAAAGCCAGATTAACGAACCGATTATGAGATATGATTATTCAAATATCGTTAAAATTTCCAGCCTCGCCCCGAAATGCCTATCCGTCCTATATTTAAGGGCGTGTACCTAAAGAACTACTAGCCGTCGCCACATGACACTCTGTATAGGTATAGCATACACTTCCAAATACTACTTGAAAAAGTTTAAAGGCAGATTAACGAGCCGATTATTAGACATGATTTTTCAAATATCGTTAAAATTTCCAGCCCGCCCCGAAATGCCTATGCATCCTTTATTCAAGGGCGTGTAACTAAAGAACTACTAGCCGTCGCCACATGACACTCTGTATAGGTATAGCACCCACTTCCAAATACTAATTGAAAAAGTTTAAAGCCAGATTAACGAGTCGATTATGAGATATGATTTTTCAAATATCGTTAAAATTTCCAGCCTCGCCACGAAATGCCTATCCGTCCTAAATTTAAGGGCTGTAACTAAAGAACTACTAGCCGTCGCCACATGACACTCTGTATAGGTATAGCACCCTCTTTCAAATACTACTAGAAAAAGTTTAAAGTCAGATTAACGAGCCGATTATGAGATATGATTTTTCAAATATCGTTAAAATTTCCAGCCTCGCCCCGAAATGCCTATCCGTCCTATATTTAAGGGCGTGTAACTAAAGAACTACTAGCCGTCGCCACATGACACTCTGTATAGGTATAGCACACACTTCCAAACACTACTTGAAAAAGTTTAAAGGCAGATTAACGAGCCGATTATGATATATGATTTTTCGAATATCGTTAAAATTTCCGGCCTCGCCACGAAATGCCTTTCCGTCCTATATTTAAGGGCGTGTAACTAAAGAACTACTAGCCGTCGCCACATGACACTCTGTATAGGTATAGCACCCACTTCCAAATACTACTAGAAGAAGTTTAAAGCCAGATTAACGATCCGATTATGAGATATGATTATTCAAATATCGTTAAAACTTCCAGCCTCGCCCCGAAATGCCTATCCGTCCTATATTTAAGGGCGTGTAACTAAAGAACTACTAGCCGTCGCCACATGACACTCTGTATAGGTATAGCACACACTTCCAAATACTACTTGAAAAAGTTTAAAGGCAGATTAACGAGCCGATTATGAGACATGATTTTTCAAATATCGTTAAAATTTCCAGCCCGCGCCGAAATGCCTATGCATCCTTTATTCAAGGGCGTGTAACTAAAGAACTACTAGCCGTCGCCACATGACACTCTGTATAGGTATAGCACCCACTTCCAAATACTAATTGAAAAAGTTTAATGCCAGATTAACGAGTCGATTATGAGATATGATTTTTCAGATATCGTTAAAATTTCCAGCCTCGCCACGAAATGCCTATCAGTCCTAAATTTAAGGGCTGTAACTAAAGAACTACTAGCCGTCGCCACATGACACTCTGTATAGGTATAGCAACCTCTTTCAAATACTACTAGAAAAAGTTTAAAGCCAGATTAACGAGCCGATTATGAGATATGATTTTTCAAATATCGTTAAAATTTCCAGCCTCGCCCCGAAATGCCTATCCGTCCTATATTTAAGGGCGTGTAAATAAAGAAATACTAGCCGTCGCCACATGACACTCTGTATAGGTATAGCACCCACTTCCAAATACTACTTGAAAAAGTTTAAAAGCAGATTAACTAGCCGATTATGAGATATGACTTTTCGAATATCGTTTAAATTTCCGGCCTCCCTCCGAAATGCCTTTCCGTCCTATATTTAAGGGCGTGTAACTAAAGAACTACTAGCCGTCGCCACATGACACTCTGTATAGGTATAGTACACAGTTCCAATTACTACTTGAAAAAGTTTAAAGGCAGATTAACGAGCCGATTATGAGAAATACTTTTCGAATATCGTTAAAATTTTCGGCGGCGATCCGGAATGCCTTTCCGACATAAATTCAAGGGCGTGTAACAAAAGACCTACTAGCCGTCGCCACATGACACTCAGTATAGGTATAGCACACACTTCCAAGTACCACTAGAAAAAGTTTAAAGCCAGATTAAAGAGCCGATTATGAGATATGATTTTTCAAATATCGTTAAAATTTCCGGCCTAGCCCCGAAATGCCTTTCCGTCCTATATTTAAGGGCGTGTAACTAAAGAACTACTAGCCGTCGCCACATGACACTCTGTATAGGTATAGCACCCACTTCCAAATACTACTTGAAAAAGTTTAAAGCCAGATTAACGAGCCGATTATGAAATATGATTATTCAAATATCGTTAAAATTTCCAGCCTCGCCCCGAAATGCCTATCCGTCCTATATTTATGGGCGTGTAACTAAAGAACTACTAGGCGTCGCCATATGACACTCTGTATAGGTATAGCACACACTTCCAAATACTACTTGAAAAAGTTTAAAGGCAGATTAACAGGCCGATTATGAGATATGATTTTTCAAATATCGTTAAAATTTCCGGCCTCGCACCGAAATGCCTTTCCGTCCTCCATTTATGGGAGTGTAACTAAAGAACAGCTAGCTGTCGCCACATGACACTCTGTATAGGTATAGCACCCACTTCCAAATACTACTTGAAAATGTTTAAAGCCAGATTAACGAGCCGATTATGAGATATGATTTTTCAAATATCGTTAAAATTTCCGGCCTAGCACCGAAATGCCTATCCGTCCTAAATTTAAGGGCTGTAACTAAAGAACTACTATCCGTCGCCACATGACACTCTGTATAGGTATAGGACCCACTTCCAAAAACTACTTGAAAATGTTTAAAGCCAGATTAACGAGCCGATTATGAGATATGATTTTTCAAATATCGTTAAAATTTCCGGCCTAGCCCCGAAATGCCTATCCGTCCTAAATTCAAGGGCTGTAACTAAAGAACTACTAGTCGTCGCCACATGACACTCTGTATAGGTATAGCACCGACTAGCAAATACTACTTAAAAATGTTTAATGCCAGATTAACGAGACGATTACGAGATATAATTTTTCAAATATCGTTAAAATTTCCGGCCTAGCCCCGAAATGCCTAACTGTCCTAAATTTAAGAGCCGTAACTAACGAACTACTATCCGTCGCCACATGACACTCTGTATAGGTATAGCACCCACTTCCAAATACTACTTGAAAATGATTAAAGCCAGATTAACGAGCCGATTATGATATATGATTTTTCAAATATCGTTAAAATTTCCGGCCTAGCCCCAAAATGCCTATCCGTCCTAAATTTAAGGGCTTTAACTAAAGAACTACTATCCGTCGCCACATGACACTCTGTATAGGTATAGCACCCACTTCCAAATACTACTTGAGAATGTTTAAAGCCAAATGAACGAGCCGATTATGAGATATGATTTTTCAATTATCGTTAAAATGTCCGGCCTAGCCCCGAAATGCCTATCCGTCCTAAATTTAAGGGCTGTACCTAAAGAACTACTAGCCGTCGCCACATGACACTCTGTATAGGTATAGCACCCACTTCCAAATACTACTTGAAAATGTTTAAAGCCAGATTAACGAGCCGATTATGAGATATGATTTTTCAAATATTGTTAAAATTTCTGGCCTAGCCCCGAAATGCCTATCCGTCCTAAATTTAAGGGCATATAACTAAAGAACTACTAGCCGTCGCCACATGACACTCTGTATAGGCATAGCACCCACTTCCAAATACTACTTGAAAATGTTTAAAGCCAGATTAACGAGCCGAGTATGAGATATAATTTTTCAAATATCGTTAAAATTTCCGGCCTAGCCCCGAAATGCCTATCCGTCCTAAATTTAAGGGCTGTAACTAAAGAACTACTATCCGTCGCCACATGACATTCTGTATAGGTATAGCACCCACTTCCGAATACTACTTGAAAATGTTTAAAGCCAGATTAACGAGCCGATTATGAGATATGATTTTTCGAATATTGTTAAAATTTCCGGCGTAGCCCTGAAACGCCTTTCCGTCCTATATTTAAGGGCTGTAACTAAAGAACTACTATCCGTCGCCACATGACACTCTGTATAGGTATAGCACCCACTTCCAAATACTACCTGAAAAAGTTTAAAGCCAGATTAACGAGCCGATTATGAGATATGATTATTCAAATATCGTTAAAATTTCCAGCCTCGCCCCGAAATGCCTATCCGTCCTATATTTATGGGCGTGTAACTAAAGAACTACTAGCCGTCGCCAAATGACACTCTGTATAGGTATAGCACAAACTTCCAAATACTACTTGAAAAAGTTTAAAGGCAGATTAACGAGCCGATTATGAGATATGATTTTTCAAATATCGTTAAAATTTCCGGCCTCGCCCCGAAATGCCTTTCCGTCCTCCATTTATGGGAGTGTAACTAAAGAACAGCTAGCTGTCGCCACATGACACTCTGTATAGGTATAGGACCCACTTCCAAATACTACTTGAAAATGTTTAAAGCCAGATTAACGAGCCGATTATGAGATATGATTTTTCAAATATCGTTAAAATTTCCGGCCTAGCCCCGAAATGCCTAACCGTCCTAAATTTAAGGGCTGTAACTAAAGAACTACTATCCGTCGCCACATGACACTCTGTATAGGTATAGCACCCACTTCCAAATACTACTTGAAAATGTTTAAAGCCAGATTAACGAGCCGATTATGAGATATGATTTTTCAAATATCGTTAAAATTTCCGGCCTAGCCCCGAAATGCCTATCCGTCCTAAATTTAAGGGCTGTAACTAAAGAACTACTAGCCGTCGCCACATGACACTCTGTATAGGTATAGCACCCACTACCAAATACTACTTGAAAATGTTTAAAGCCAGATTAACGAGCCGATTATGAGATATGATTTTTCAAATATCGTTAAAATTTCGGGCCTAGCCCCAAAATGCCTATCCGTCCTAAATTTAAGGGCTTTAACTAAAGAACTACTATCCGTCGCCACATGACCCTCTGTATAGGTATAGCACCCACTTCCAAATACTACTTGAAAATGTTTAAAGCCAGATTAACGAGCCGATTATGAGATATGATTTTTCAAATATCGTTAAAATTTCCGGCCTAGCCCCGAAATGCCTTTCCGTTCTCCATTAATGGGAGTGTAACTAAAGAACTGCTAGCTGTCGCCACATGACACTCTGTATAGGTATAGCACCCACTTCCAAATACTACTTGAAAATGTTTAAAGCCAGATTAACGAGCCGATTATGAGATATGATTTTTCAAATATCGTTAAAATTTCCGGCGTAGCCCCGAAACGCCTTTCCGTCCTATATTTAAGGGCTGTAACTAAAGAACTACTATCTGTCGCCACATGACACTCTGTATAGGTATAGCACCCACTAACAAATACTACATGAAAATATTTAAAGCCAGATTAACGAGCCTATTATGAGATATGAATTTACAAATATCGTTAAAATTTCCGGCGTAGCCCCGAAACGCCTTTCCGTCCTATATTTAAGGGCTGTAACTAAAGAACTACTATCCGTCGCCACATGACATTCTGTATAGGTATAGCACCCACTTCCAAATACTACTTGAAAATATTTAAAGCCAGATTAACGAGCCGATTATGAGTTATGATTTTTCAAATATCGTTAAAATTTCCGGCCTAGCCCCGAAATGCCTATCCGTCCTAAATTTAAGGGCTGTAACTAAAGAACTACTATCCGTCGCCACATGACACTCTGTATAGGTATAGCACCCACTTCCAAATACTACTTGAAAATGTTTAAAGCCAGATTAACGAGCCGATTATGAGATATGATTTTTCAAATATCGTTAAAATTTCCGGCATAGCCCCGAAATGCCTATCCGTCCTAAATTTAAGGGCTGTAACTAAAGAACTACTATCCGTCGTCTCATGACACTCTGTATAGGTATAGCACCCACTTCCAAATACTACTTGAAAATGTTTAAAGCCAGATTAACGAGCCGATTATGAGATATGATTTTTCAAATATCGTTAAAATTTCCGGCCTAGTCCCGAAATGCCTATCCGTCCTATATTTAAGGGCGTGTAACTAAAGAACTACTATCCGTCGGCATATGACACTCTGTATAGGTATAGCACCCACTTCCAAATACTACTTGAAAATGTTTAAAGCCAGATTAACTAGCCGATTATGAGATATGATTTTTCAAATATCGTTAAAATTTCCGGCCTAGCCCCGAAATGCCTATCCGTCCTAAATTTAAGGGCTGTAACTAAAGAACTACTATCCGTCTCCACATGACACTCTGTATAGGTATAGCACCCACTTCTAAATACTACTTGAAAATGTTTAAAGCCAGATTAACGAGCCGATTATGAGATATGATTTTTCAAATATCGTTAAAATTTCCGGCGTAGCCCCGAAACAACTTTCCGTCCTATATTTAAGGGCTGTAACTAAAGAAAAACTATCTGTCGCCACATGACACTCTGTATAGGTATAGCACCCACTTCCAAATACTACTTGAAAATGTTTAAAGCCAGATTAACGAGCCGATTATGAGATATGATTTTTCAAATATCGTTAAAATTTCCGGCCTAGCCCCAAAATGCCTATCCGTCCTAAATTTAAGGGCTGTAACTAAAGAACTACTATCCGTCGCCACATGACACTCTGTATAGGTATAGCACCCACTTCCAAATACTACTTGAAAATGTTTAAAGCCAGATTAACGAGCCGATTATGAGATATGATTTTTCAAATATCGTTAAAATTTCCGGCGTAGCCCTGAAAGGCCTTTCCGTCCTATATTTAAGGGCTGTAACTAAAGAACTACTAGCCGTCGCCACATGACCCTCTGTATAGGTATAGCACCCACTTCCAAATACTACTTGAAAACGTTTAAAGCCAGATTAACGAGTCGATTATCAGATATGATTTTTCAAATATCGTTAAAATTTCCGGCCTAGCCCCGAAATGCCTATCCGTCCTAAATTTAAGGGCGTGTAACTAAAGAACTACTAGCCGTCGCCACATGACACTCTGTATAGGTATAGCACCCACTTCCAAATACTACTTGAAAATGTTTAAAGCCAGATTAACGAGCCGATTATGAGATATGATTTTTCAAATATCGTTAAAATTTAAGGCCTAGCCCCGAAATGCCTATCCGTCCTAAATTTAAGGGCTGTAACTAAAGAACTACAATCCGTCGCCACATGACACTCTGTATAGGTATAGCACCCACTTCCAAATACTACTTGAAAATGTTTAAAGCCAGATTAACGAGCCGATTATGAGATATGATTTTTCAAATATCGTTAAAATTTCCGGCCTAGCCCCGAAATGCCTATCCGTCCTAAATTTAAGGGCTGTAACTAAAGAACTACTATCCGTCGCCACATGACACTCTGTATAGGTATAGCACCCACTTCCAAATACTACTTGAAAATGTTTAAAGCCAGATTAACGAGCCGATTATGAGATATGATTTATCAAATATCGTTAAAATTTCCGGCATAGCCCCGACATGCCTATCCGTCATAAATTTAAGGGCTGTAACTAAAGAACTACTAGCCGTCGCCACATGACACTCTGTATAGGTATAGCACCCACTTCCAAATAATACTTGAAAATGTTTAAAGCCAAATTAACGAGCCGATTATGAGATATGATTTTTCAAATATCGTTAAAATTTCCGGCGTAGCCCCGAAACGCCTTTCCGTACTATATTTAAGGGCTGTAACTGAAGAACTACTATCCGTCGCCACATGACACTCTATAGGTATAGCACCCACTTCCAAATACCACTTGAAAATGTTTAAAGCCAGATTAACGAGCCGATTATGAGATATGATTTTTCAAATATCGTTAAAATTTCCGGCCTAGCCCCGAAATGCCTATCCGTCCTAAATTTAAGGGCGTGTAACTAAAGAACTACTATCCGTCGGCATATGACACTCTTTATAGGTATAGCACCCACTTCCAAATACTACTTGAAAATGTTTAAAACCAGATTAACGAGCCGATAATGAGATATGGTTATTCAAATGTCGTTAAAATTTCCGGCCTAGCCCCGAAATGCCTATCCGTCCTAAATTTAAGGGCTGTAACTAAAGAACTACTAGCCGTCACCACATGACACACTGTATAGGTATAGCACCCACTTCCAAATACTACTTGAACATGTTTAAAGCCAGATTAACGAGCCGATTATGAGATATGATTTTTCAAATATCGTTAAAATTTCAAGCCCAGCCCCGAAATGCCTATCCGTCCTATATTTAAAGGCGTGTAACTAAAGAACTACTATCCGTCGCCACATGACACTCTGTATAGGTATAGCACCCACTTCCAAATACTACTTGAAAATGATTAAAGCCAGATTAACGAGCCGATTATGAGATATGATTTTTCAAATATCGTTAAAATTTCCGGCCTAGCTCCGAAATGCCTATCCGTCCTATATTTAAGGGCGTGTAACTAAAGAATTACTATCCGTCGCCACATGACACTCTGTATAGGTATAGCACCCACTTCCAAATACTACTTGAAAATGTTTAAAGCCAGATTAACGAGCCGATTACGAGATATGATTTTTCAAATATCGTTAAAATTTCCGGCCTAGTCGCGAAACGCCTTTCCGTCCTACATATAAGGGCTGTAACTAAAGAACTACTATCCGTCGCCACATGACACTCTGTATAGGTATAGCACCCACTTCGAAATACTACTTGAAAATGTTTAAAGCCAGATTAACGAGCCGATTATGAGATATGATTTTTCAAATACCGTTAAAATTTCCGGCGTAGAACCGAAGCGCCTTTCCGTCCTATATTTTAGAGCTGTAACTAAAGAACTACTATCCGTCGCCACATGACACTCTGTATAGGTATAGCACCCACTTCCAAATACTACTTGAAAATGTTTAAAGCCAGATTAACGAGCCGATTATGAGATATGATTTTTCAAATATCGTTAAAATTTCCGGCCTAGCCCCGAAATGCCTATCCGTCTCTAATTATAAGGGCTGTAACTAAAGAACTACTATCCGTCGCCACATGACACTCTGTATAGGTATAGCACCCACTTCCAAATACTACTTGAAAATGTTTAAAGCCAGATTAACGAGCCGATTATGAGATATGATTTTTCAAATACCGTTAAATTTTCCGGCGTAGAACCAAAGCGCCTTTCCGTCCTATATTTTAGAGCTGTAACTAAAGAACTACTATCCGTCGCCACATGACACTCTGTATAGGTATAGCACCCACTTCCAAATACTACTTGAAAATGTTTAAAGCCAGATTAACGAGCCGATTATGAGATATGATTTTTCAAATATCGTTAAAATTTCCGGCGTAGCCCCGAAACGCCCTTCCGTCCTATATTTAAGGGCTGTAACTAAAGAACTACTATCCGTAGCCACATGACACTCTGTATAGGAATAACACCCACTTCCAAATACTACTTGAAAATGTTTAAAGCCAGATTAATGAGCTGATTATGAGATACGATTTCTCAAATATCGTTAAAATTTCCGGCGTAGCCCCGAAACGCCCTTCCGTCCTGTATTTAAGGGCTGTAACTAAAGAACTACTATCCGTCGCCACATGACACTCTGTATAGGTATAGCACCCACTTCCAAATACTACTTGAAAATGTTTAAAGCCAGATTAACGAGCCGATTATGAGATACGATTTTTCAAATATCGTTAAAATTTCCGGCCTAGCCCCGAAATGCCTATCCGTCTTAAATTTAAGGGCGTGTAACTAAAGAACTATTATCCGTCGCCACATGACACTCTGTATAGGTATAGCACCCACTTCCAACTACTACTTGAAAATGTTTAAAGCCAGATTAACGAGCCGATTATGAGATATGATTTTTCAAATATCGTTAAAATTTCCGGCGTAGCCCCGAAACGCCTTTCCGTCCTATATTTAAGGGCTGTAACTAAAGAACTACTATCCGTCGCCGCATGACACTCTGTATAGGTATAGCACCCACTTCCAAATACTACTTGAAAATGTTTAAAGCCAGATTAACGAGCCGATTATGAGATATGATTTTTCAAATATCGTTAAAATTTCCGGCATAGCCCCGACATGCCTATCCGTCATAAATTTAAGGGCTGTAACTAAAGAACTACTATCCGTCGCCACATGACACTCTGTATAGGTATAGCACCCACTTCCAAATACTACTTGAAAATGTTTAAAGCCAGATTAACGAGCCGATTATGAGATATGATTTTTCAAATATCGTTAAAATTTCCGGCCTAGCCCCGAAATGCCTATCCGTCCTAAATTTAAGGGCGTGTAACTAAAGAACTACTATCCGTCGGCATATGACACTCTTTATAGGTATAGCACCCACTTCCTAATACTACTTGAAAATGTTTAAAACCAGATTAACGAGCCGATTATGAGATATGATTATTCAAATGTCGTTAAAATTTCCGGCCTAGCCCCGAAATGCCTATCCGTCCTAAATTTAAGGGCTGTAACTAAAGAACTACTATCCGTCACCACATGACACTCTGTATAGGTATAGCACCCACTTCCAAATACTACTTGAACATGTTTAAAGCCAGATTAACGAGCCGATTATGAGTTACGATTTTTCAAATATCGTTAAAATTTCCGGCCTAGCCCCGAAATGCCTATCCGTCCTAAATTTAAGGGCTGTAACTAATGAAATACTAGCCGGCGCCACATGACACTTTGTATAGGTATAGCACCCACTTCCAAATACTACTTGAAAATGTTTAAGGCCAGATTAACGAGCCGATTATGAGATATGATTTTTCAAATACCGTTAAAATTTCCGGCGTAGAACCGAAGCGCCTTTCCGTCCTATATTTTAGAGCTGTAACTAAAGAACTACTATCCGTCGCCACATGACACTCTGTATAGGTATAGCACCCACTTCCAAATACTACTTGAAAATGTTTAAAGCCAGATTAACGAGCCGATTATGAGATATGATTTTTCAAATATCGTTAAAATTTCCGGCCTAGCCCCGAAATGCCTATCCGTCCTAAATTTAAGGGCTGTAACTAAAGAACTACTATCCGTCGCCACATGACACTCTGTATAGGTATAGCACCCACTTCCAAATACTACTTGAAAATGTTTAAAGCCAGATTAACGAGCCGATTATGAGATATGATTTTTCAAATACCGTTAAATTTTCCGGCGTAGAACCAAAGCGCCTTTCCGTCCTATATTTTAGAGCTGTAACTAAAGAACTACTATCCGTCGCCACATGACACTCTGTATAGGTATAGCACCCACTTCCAAATACTACTTGAAAATGTTTAAAGCCAGATTAACGAGCCGATTATGAGATATGATTTTTCAAATATCGTTAAAATTTCCGGCGTATCCCCGAAACGCCCTTCCGTCCTGTATTTAAGGGCTGTAACTAAAGAACTACTATCCGTAGCCACATGACACTCTGTATAGGAATAACACCCACTTCCAAATACTACTTGAAAATGTTTAAAGCCAGATTAACGAGCCGATTACGAGATATGATTTTTCAAATATCGTTAAAATTTCCGGCCTAGCCCCGAAACGCCTTTCCGTCCTACATTTAATTGCTGTAACTAAAGAACTACTATCCGTCGCCACATGACACTCTGTATAGGTATAGCACCCACTTCGAAATACTACTTGAAAATGTTTAAAGCCAGATTAACGAGCCGATTATGAGATATGATTTTTCAAATACCGTTAAAATTTCCGGCGTAGAACCGAAGCTCCTTTCCGTCCTATATTTTAGAGCTGTAACTAAAGAACTACTATCCGTCGCCACATGACACTCTGTATAGGTATAGCACCCACTTCCAAATACTACTTGAAAATGTTTAAAGCCAGATTAACGAGCCGATTATGAGATATGATTTTTCAAATATCGTTAAAATTTCCGGCCTAGCCCCGAAATGCCTATCCGTCCTAAATTTAAGGGCTGTAACTAAAGAACTACTATCCGTCGCCACATGACACTCTGTATAGGTATAGCACCCACTTCCAAATACTACTTGAAAATGTTTAAAGCCAGATTAACGAGCCGATTATGAGATATGATTTTTCAAATATCGTTAAAATTTCCGGCCTAGCCCCGAAATGCCTTTCCGTCCTAAATTTAAGGGCTGTAACTAATGAACTACTATCCGTCGCCACATGACACTCTGTATAGGTATAGCACCCACTTCCAAATACTACTTGAAAATGTTTAAAGCCAGATTAACGAGCCGATTATGAGATATGATTTTTCAAATATCGTTAAAATTTCCGGCCTAGCCCCGAAATGCCTATCCGTCCTAAATTTAAGGGCTGTAACTAAAGAACTACTATCCGTCGCCACATGACACTCTGTATAGGTATAGCACCCACTTCCAAATACTACTTGAAAATGTTTAAAGCCAGATTAACGAGCCGATTATGAGATATGATTTTTCAAATATCGTTAAAATTTCCGGCCTAGCCCCGAAATGCCTATCCGTCCTAAATTTAAGGGCTGTAACTAAAGAACTACTATCCGTCGCCACATGACACTCTGTATAGGTATTGCACCCACTTCCAAATACTATTTGAAAATGTTTAAAGCCAGATTAACGAGCCGATTATGAGATAGGATTTTTCAAATATCGTTAAAATTTCCGGCCTAGCCCCGAAATGCCTATCCGTCCTAAATTTAAGGGCTGTAACTAAAGAACTACTATCCGTCGCCACATGACACTCTGTATAGGTATAGCACCCACTTCCAAATACTACTTGAAAATGTTTAAAGCCAGATTAACGAGCCGATTATGAGATATGATTTTTCAAATATCGTTAAAATTTCCGGCGTAACCCCGAAATGCGTATCCGTCCTAAATTTAAGGGCTGTAACTAAATTACTACTAGCCGTCTCCACATGACACTCTGTATAGGTATAGCACCCACTTCCAAATACTACTTGATAATGTTTAAGCCAGATTAACGAGCCGATTAAGAGATATGATTTTTCAAATATCGTTAAAATTTCCGGCCTAGCCCCGAAATGCATATCCGTCCTATATTTAAGGGCGTGTAACTAAAGAACTACTATCCGTCGCCACATGACACCATGTATAGGTATAGCACCCACTTCCAAATACTACTTGAAAATGTTTAAAGGCAGATTAACTAGCCGATTATGAGATATGATTTTTCAAATATCGTTAAAATTTCCGGCGTAGCCCCGAAACGCCTTTCCGTCCTATATTTAAGGGCTGTAACTAAAGAACTACTATCTGTCGCCACATGACACTCTGTATCGGTATAGCACCCACTAACAAATACTACATGAAAATATTTAAAGCCAGATTAACGAGCCTATTATGAGATATGAATTTACAAATATCGTTAAAATTTCCGGCGTAGCCCCGAAACGCCTTTCCGTCCTATATTTAAGGGCTGTAACTAAAGAACTACTATCCGTCGCCACATGACATTCTGTATAGGTATAGCACCCACTTCCAAATACTACTTGAAAATGTTTAAAGCCAGATTAACGAGCCGATTATGAGATATGATTTTTCAAATATCGTTAAAACTTCTGGCGTAGCCCCGAAATGCCTATCCGTCCTAAATTGAAGGGCGTGTAACTAAAGAACTACTAGCCGTCGCCACATGACACTCTGTATAGGTATAGCACCCACTTCCAAATACTACTTGAAAATATTTAAAGCCAGATTAACGAGCCGATTATGAGATATCATATTTCAAATATCGTTAAAATTTCCGGCCTAGCCCCGAAATGCCTATCCGTCCTAAATTTAAGGGCTGTAACTAAAGAACTACTATCCGTCGCCACATGACACTCTGTATAGGTATAGCACCCACTTCCAAATACTACTTGAAAATGTTTAAAGCCAGATTAACGAGCCGATTATGAGATATGATTTTTCAAATATCGTTAAAATTTCCGGCATAGCCCCGAAATGCCTATCCGTCCTAAATTTAAGGGCTGTAACTAAAGAACTACTATCCGTCGTCTCATGACACTCTGTATAGGTATAGCACCCACTTCCAAATACTACTTGAAAATGTTTAAAGCCAGATTAACGAGCCGATTATGAGATATGATTTTTAAAATATCGTTAAAATTTCCGGCCTAGTCCCGAAATGCCTATCCGTCCTATATTTAAGGGCGTGTAACTAAAGAACTACTATCCGTCGCCACATGACGCTCTGTATAGGTATAGCACCCACTTCCAAATACTACTTGAAAATGTTTAAAGCCAGATTAACTAGCCGATTATGAGATATGATTTTTCAACTATCGTTAAAATTTCCGGCCTAGCCCCGAAATGCCTATCCGTCCTAAATTTAAGGGCTGTAACTAAAGAACTACTATCCGTCTCCACATGACACTCTGTATAGGTATAGCACCCACTTCTAAATACTACTTGAAAATGTTTAAAGCCAGATTAACGAGCCGATTATGAGATATGATTTTTCAAATATCGTTAAAATTTCCGGCGTAGCCCCGAAACAACTTTCCGTCCTATATTTAAGGGCTGTAACTAAAGAACAACTATCTGTCGCCACATGACACTCTGTATAGGTATAGCACCCACTTCCAAATACTACTTGAAAATGTTTAAAGCCAGATTAACGAGCCGATTATGAGATATGACTTTTCAAATATCGTTAAAATTTCCGGCCTAGCCCCGAAATGCCTATCCGTCCTAAATTTAAGGGCTGTAACTAAAGAACTACTATCCGTCGCCACATGACACTCTGTATAGATATAGCACCCACTTCCAAATACTACTTGAAAATGTTTAAAGCCAGATTAACGAGCCGATTATGAGATATGATTTTTCAAATATCGTTAAAATTTCCGGCCTAGCCCCGAAACGCCTATCCGTCCTATATTTAAGGGCGTGTAAATAAAGAACTACTATCCGTCGCCACATGACACTCTGTATAGGTATAGCACCCACTTCCAAATACTACTTGAAAATGTTTAAAGCCAGATTAACGAGCCGATTATGAGATATGATTTTTCAAATATCGTTAAAATTTCCGTCCTAGCCCCGAAACGCCATTCCGTCCTATATTTAAGGGCTGTAACTAAAGAACTACTAGCCGTCGCCACATGACCCTCTGTATAGGTATAGCACCCACTTCCAAATACTACTTGAAAACGTTTAAAGCCAGATTAACGAGCCGATTATGAGATATGATTTTTCAAATATCGTTAAAATTTCCGGCCTAGCCCCGAAATGCCTATCCGTCCTAAATTTAAGGGCGTGTAACTAAAGAACTACTAGCCGTCGCCACATGACACTCTGTATAGGTATAGCACCCACTTCCAAATACTACTTGAAAATGTTTAAAGCCAGATTAACGAGCCGATTATGAGATATGATTTTTCAAATATCGTTAAAATTTAAGGCCTAGCCCCGAAATGCCTATCCGTCCTAAATTTAAGGGCTGTAACTAAAGAACTACAATCCGTCGCCACATGACACTCTGTATAGGTATAGCACCCACTTCCAAATACTACTTGACAATGTTTAAATCCAGATTAACGTGCCGAATATGAGATATGATTTTTCAAATATCGTTAAAATTTCCGGCCTAGCCCCGAAATGCCTATCCGTCCTAAATTTAAGGGCTGTAACTAAAGAACTACTATCCGTCGCCACATGACACTCTGTATAGGTATAGCACCCACTTCCAAATACTACTTGAAAATGTTTAAAGCCAGATTAACGAGCCGATTATGAGATATGATTTTTCAAATATCGTTAAAATTTCGGGCCTAGCCCCGAAACGCCTATCCGTCCTATATTTAAGGGCTGTAACTAAAGAACTACTATCCGTCGCCACATGACACTCTGTATAGGTATAGCACCCACTTCCAAATACTACTTGAAAATGTTTAAAGCCAGATTAACGAGCCGATTATGAGATATGATTTTTCAAATATCGTTACAATTTCCGGCCTAGCCCCGAAATGCCTAGCCGTCCTAAATTTAAGGGCTGTAACTAAAGAACTACTAGCCGTCGCCACATGACACTATGTATTGGTATAGCACCCACTACTAAATACTACTTGAAAATGTTTAAAGCCAGATTAACGAGCCGATTATGAGATATGATTTTTCAAATGTCGTTAAAATTTCCGGCGTAGCCCCGAAACGCCTTTCCGTCCTATATTTAAGGGCTGTAACTAAAGAACTACTATCCGTCGCCGCATGACACTCTGTATAGGTATAGCACCCACATCCAAATACTACTTGAAAATGTTTAAAGCCAGATTAACGAGCCGATTATGAGATATGATTATTCAAATATCGTTAAAATTTCCGGCCTAGCCGCGAAACGCCTATCCGTCCTATATTTAAGGGCGTGTAAATAAAGAACTACTATCCGTCGCCACATGACACTCTGTATAGGTATAGCACCCACTTCCAAATACTACTTGAAAATGTTTAAAGCCAGATTAACGAGCCGATTATGAGATATGACTTTTCAAATATCGTTAAAATTTCCGGCCTAGCCTCGAAATGCCTATCCGTCCTAAATTTAAGGGCTGTAACTAAAGAACTACTATCTGTCGCCACATGACACTCTGTATAGGTATAGCACCCACTTCCAAATACTACTCGAAAATGTTGAAAGCCAGATTAACGAGCAGATTATGAGATATGATTTTTCAAATATCGTTAAAATTTCCGGCCTAACCTCAAAATGGCTATCCGTCCTTAATTTAAGGGCGTATAACTAAAGAACTACTATCCGTCGCCACATAACACTCTGTATAGGTATAGCACCCGCTTCCAAATACTACTTGAAAATGTTTAAAGCCAGATTAACGAGCCGATTATGAGATATGATTTTTCAAATTTCGTTAAAATTTCCGGCGTAGCCCCGAAACGCCTTTCCGTCCTATATTTAAGGGCTGTAACTAAAGAACTACTATCCGTCGCCGCATGACACTCTGTATAGGTATAGCACCCACATCCAAATACTACTTGAAAATGTTTAAAGCCAGATTAACGAGCCGATTATGAGATATGATCATTCAAATATCGTTAAAATTTCCGGCCTAGCCCCGAAATGCCTATCCGTCCTAATTTAAGGGCTGTAACTGAAGAACTACTATCCGTCGCCACATGACACTCTGTATAGGTATAGCACCCACTTCCAAATACTACTTGAAAATGTTTAAAGCCAGATTAACGAGCCGATTATGAGATATGATTTTTCAAATATCGTTAAAATTTCCGGCCTAGCCCCGAAATGCCTATCCGTCCTAAATTTAAGGGCTGTAACTAAAGAACTACTATCCGTCGCCACATGACACTCTGTATAGGTATAGCACCCACTTCCAAATACTACTTGAAAATGTTTAAAGCCAGATTAACGAGCCGATTATGAGATATGATTTATCAAATATCGTTAAAATTTCCGGCATAGCCCCGACATGCCTATCCGTCATAAATTTAAGGGCTGTAACTAAAGAACTACTAGCCGTCGCCACATGACACTCTGTATAGGTATAGCACCCACTTCCAAATAATACTTGAAAATGTTTAAAGCCAAATTAACGAGCCGATTATGAGATATGATTTTTCAAATATCGTTAAAATTTCCGGCGTAGCCCCGAAACGCCTTTCCGTACTATATTTAAGGGCTGTAACTGAAGAACTACTATCCGTCGCCACATGACACTCTCTATAGGTATAGCACCCACTTCCAAATACTACTTGAAAATGTTTAAAACCAGATTAACGAGCCGATAATGAGATATGGTTATTCAAATGTCGTTAAAATTTCCGGCCTAGCCCCGAAATGCCTATCCGTCCTAAATTTAAGGGCTGTAACTAAAGAACTACTATCCGTCACCACATGACACTCTGTATAGGTATAGCACCCACTTCCAAATACTACTTGAACATGTTTAAAGCCAGATTAACGAGCCGATTATGAGATATGATTTTTCAAATATCGTTAAAATTTCAAGCCCAGCCCCGAAATGCCTATCCGTCCTATATTTAAAGGCGTTTAACTAAAGAACTACTATCCGTCGCCACATGACACTCTGTATAGGTATAGCACCCACTTCCAAATACTACTTGAAAATGATTAAAGCCAGTATACGAGCCGATTATGAGATATGATTTTTCAAATATCGTTAAAATTTCCGGCCTAGCCCCGAAATGCCTATCCGTCCTATATTTAAGGGCGTGTAACTAAAGAATTACTATCCGTCGCCACATGACACTCTGTATAGGTATAGCACCCACTTCCAAATACTACTTGAAAATGTTTAAAGCCAGATTAACGAGCCGATTACGAGATATGATTTTTCAAATATCGTTAAAATTTCCGGCCTAGTCGCGAAACGCCTTTCCGTCCTACATATAAGGGCTGTAACTAAAGAACTACTATCCGTCGCCACATGACACTCTGTATAGGTATAGCACCCACTTCGAAATACTACTTGAAAATGTTTAAAGCCAGATTAACGAGCCGATTATGAGATATGATTTTTCAAATACCGTTAAAATTTCCGGCGTAGAACCGAAGCGCCTTTCCGTCCTATATTTTAGAGCTGTAACTAAAGAACTACTATCCGTCGCCACATGACACTCTGTATAGGTATAGCACCCACTTCGAAATACTACTTGAAAATGTTTAAAGCCAGATTAACGAGCCGATTATGAGATATGATTTTTCAAATATCGTTACAATTTCCGGCCTAGCCCCGAAATGCCTATCCGTCTCTAATTATAAGGGCTGTAACTAAAGAACTACTATCCGTCGCCACATGACACTCTGTATAGGTATAGCACCCACTTCCAAATACTACTTGAAAATGTTTAAAGCCAGATTAACGAGCCGATTATGAGATATGATTTTTCAAATACCGTTAAATTTTCCGGCGTAGAACCAAAGCGCCTTTCCGTCCTATATTTTAAAGCTGTAACTAAAGAACTACTATCCGTCGCCACATGACACTCTGTATAGGTATAGCACCCACTTCCAAATACTACTTGAAAATGTTTAAAGCCAGATTAACGAGCCGATTATGAGATATGATTTTTCAAATATCGTTAAAATTTCCGGCGTAGCCCCGAAACGCCCTTCCGTCCTGTATTTAAGGGCTGTAACTAAAGAACTACTATCCGTAGCCACATGACACTCTGTATAGGAATAACACCCACTTCCAAATACTACTTGAAAATGTTTAAAGCCAGATTAACGAGCTGATTATGAGATATGATTTTTCAAATATCGTTAAAATTTCCGGCCTAGCCCCGAAATGCCTATCCGTCCTAAATTTAAGGGCTGTAACTAAAGAACTACTATCCGTCGCCACATGACACTCTGTATAGGTATAGCACCCACTTCCAAATACTACTTGAAAATGTTTAAAGCCAGATTAATGAGCTGATTATGAGATACGATTTTTCAAATATCGTTAAAATTTCCGGCGTAGCCCCGAAACGCCCTTCCGTCCTGTATTTAAGGGCTGTAACTAAAGAACTACTATCCGTCGCCACATGACACTCTGTATAGGTATAGCACCCACTTCCAAATACTACTTGAAAATGTTTAAAGCCAGATTAACGAGCCGATTATGAGATATGATTTTTCAAATATCGTTAAAATTTCCGGCCTAGCCCCGAAATGCCTATCCGTCCTAAATTTAAGGGCTGTAACTAAAGAACTACTATCCGTCGCCACATAACACTCTGTATAGGTATAGCACCCACTTCCAAATACTACTTGAAAATGTTTAAAGCCAGATTAACGAGCCGATGAGATATGATTTTTCAAATATCGTTAAAATTTCCGGCGTAGCCCCGAAACGCCTTTCCGTCCTATATTTAAGGGCTGTAACTAAAGAACTACTATCCGTCGCTGCATGACACTCTGTATAGGTATAGCACCCACATCCAAATACTACTTGAAAATGTTTAAAGCCAGATTAACGAGCCGATTATGAGATATGATCATTCAAATATCGTTAAAATTTCCGGCCTAGCCCCGAAATGCCTATCCGTCCTAATTTAAGGGCTGTAACTAAAGAACTACTATCCGTCGCCACATGACACTCTGTATAGGTATAGCACCCACTTCCAAATACTACTTGAAAATGTTTAAAGCCAAATTATAGAGCCGATTATGAGATATGATTTTTCAAATATCGTTAAAATTTCCGGCGTAGCCCCGAAACGCCTTTCCGTCCTATATTTAAGGGCTGTAACTGAAGAACTACTATCCGTCGCCACATGACACTCTGTATAGGTATAGCACCCACTTCCAAATACTACTTGAAAATGTTTAAAGCCAGATTAACGAGCCGAGTATGAGATATAATTTTTCAAATATCGTTAAAATTTCCGGCCTAGCCCCGAAATGCCTATCCGTCCTAAATTTAAGGGCGTGTAACTAAAGAACTACTATCCGTCGGCATATGACACTCTTTATAGGTATAGCACCCACTTCCTAATACTACTTGAAAATGTTTAAAACCAGATTAACGAGCCGATTATGAGATATGATTACTCAAATGTCGTTAAAATTTCCGGCCTAGCCCCGAAATGCCTATCCGTCCTAAATTTAAGGGCTGTAACTAAAGAACTACTATCCGTCACCACATGACACTCTGTATAGGTATAGCACCCACTTCCAAATACTACTTGAACATGATTAAAGCCAGATTAACGAGCCGATTATGAGTTATGATTTTTCAAATATCGTTAAAATTTCCGGCCTAGCCCCAAAATGCCTATCCGTCCTAAATTTAAGGGCTGTAACTAATGAAATACTAGCCGTCGCCACATGTCACTTTGTATAGGTATAGCACCCACTTCCAAATACTACTTGAAAATGTTTAAGGCCAGATTAACAAGCCGATTATCAGATATGATTATTCAAATATCGTTAAAATTTCCGGCCTAGCCCCGAAATGCCTATCCGTCCTAAATTTTAGGACTGTAACTAAAGAACTACTATCCGTAGCCACATGACACTCTGTATAGGAATAACACCCACTTCCAAATACTACTTGAAAATGTTTAAAGCCAGATTAACGAGCCGATTATGAGATATGATTTTTCAAATACCGTTAAAATTTCCGGCGTAGAACCGAAGCGCCTTTCCGTCCTATATTTTAGAGCTGTAACTAAAGAACTACTATCCGTCGCCACATGACACTCTGTATAGGTATAGCACCCACTTCCAAATACTACTTGAAAATGTTTAAAGCCAGATTAACGAGCCGATTATGAGATATGATTTTTCAAATATCGTTAAAATTTCCGGCCTAGCCCCGAAATGCCTATCCGTCCTAAATTTAAGGGCTGTAACTAAAGAACTACTATCCGTCGCCACATGACACTCTGTATAGGTATAGCACCCACTTCCAAATACTACTTGAAAATGTTTAAAGCCAGATTAACGAGCCGATTATGAGATATGATTTTTCAAATACCGTTAAATTTTCCGGCGTAGAACCAAAGCGCCTTTCCGTCCTATATTTTAGAGCTGTAACTAAAGAACTACTATCCGTCGCCACATGACTCTGTATAGGTTTAGCACCCACTTCCAAATACTACTTGAAAATGTTTAAAGCCAGATTAACGAGCCGATTATGAGATATGATTTTTCAAATATCGTTAAAATTTCCGGCGTATCCCCGAAACGCCCTTCCGTCCTGTATTTAAGGGCTGTAACTAAAGAACTACCATCCGTAGCCACATGACACTCTGTATAGGAATAACACCCACTTCCAAATACTACTTGAAAATGTTTAAAGCCAGATTAACGAGCCGATTATGAGATATGATTTTTCAAATATCGTTAAAATTTCCGGCCTAGCCCCGAAATGCCTATCCGTCCTAAATTTAAGGGCTGTAACTAAAGAACTGCTATCCGTCGCCACATGACACTCTGTATAGGTATAGCACCCACTTCCAAATACTACTTGAAAATGTTTAAAGCCAGATTAACGAGCCGATTATGAGATATGAATTTTCAAATATCGTTAAAATTTCCGGCGTAGCCCCGAAACGCCCTTCCGTCCTATATTTAAAGGCTGTAACTAAAGAACTACTATGCGTCGCCACATGACACTCTGTATAGGGATAACACCCACTTCCAAATACTACTTGAAAATGTTTAAAGCCAGATTAATGAGCTGATTATGAGATATGATTTTTCAAATATCGTTAAAATTTCCGGCCTAGCCCCGAAATGCCTATCCGTCCTAAATATAAGGGCTGTAACTAAAGAACTACTATCCTTCGCCACATGACACTCTGTATAGGTATAGCACCCACTTCCAAATACTACTTGAAAATGTTTAAAGCCAGATTAACGAGCCGATTATGAGATATGATTTTTCAAATATCGTTAAAATTTCCGGCCTAGCCCCGAAATGCATATCCGTCCTAAATTTAAGGGTTGTAACTAAAGAACTACTATCCGTCGCCACATAACACTCTGTATAGGTATAGCACCCACTTCCAAATACTACTTGAAAATGTTTAAAGACAGATTAACGAGCCGATTATGAGATATGATTTTTCAAATATTGTTAAAATTTCCGGCGTAGCCCCGAAACGCCTTTCCATCCTATATTTAAGGGCTGTAACTAAAGAATTACTATCCGTCGCCACATGACACTCTGTATAGGTATAGCACCCACTTCCAAATACTACTTGAAAATGTTTAAAGTTAGATTAACGAGCCGATTATGAGATATGATTTTTCAAATATCGTTAAAATTTCCGGCCTAGCCCCGAAATGCCTATCCGCCCAAAATTTAAGGGCTGTAACTAAAGAACTACTATCCGTCGCCACATGACACTCTGTATAGGTATAGCACCCACTTCCAAATACTACTTGAAAATGTTTAAAGCCAGATTAACGAGCCGATTATGAGATATGATTTTTCAAATATCGTTAAAATTTCCGGCCTAGCCTCGAAATGCCTATCCGTCCTAAATTTAAGGGCTGTAACTAAAGAACTACTATCCGTCGCCACATGACACTCTGTATAGGTATAGCACCCACTTCCAAATACTACTTGAAAATGTTTAAAGCCAGATTAACGAGCCGATTATGAGATATGATTTTTCAAATATGGTTAAAATTTCCGGCCTAGCCCCGAAATGCCTTTCCGTCCTCCATTTATGGGAGTGTAACTAAAGAACTACTATCCGTCGCCACATGACACTCTGTATAGGTATAGCACCCACTTCCAAATACTACTTGAAAATGTTTAAAGCCAGATTAACGAGCCGATTATGAGATATGATTTTTCAAATATCGTTAAAATTTCCAGCCCCGCCCCGAAATGCCTATCCGTCCTAAATATAAGGGCTGTAACTAAAGTACTACTAGCCGTCGCCACGTGACACTCTGTATAGGTATAGCACCCACTTCCAAATACTACTTGAAAAAGTTTAAAGCCAGATTAACGAGCCGATTATGAGATATGAATTTTCAAATATCGTTAAAATTTCCGGCGTAGCCCCGAAACGCCCTTCCGTCCTATATTTAAGGGCTGTAACTAAAGAACTACTATGCGTCGCCACATGACACTCTGTATAGGGATAACACCCACTTCCAAATACTACTTGAAAATGTTTAAAGCCAGATTAATGAGCTGATGAGATATGATTTTTCAAATATCGTTAAAATTTCCGGCCTAGCCCCGAAATGCCTATCCGTCCTAAATTTAAGGGCTGTAACTAAAGAACTACTATCCGACGCCACATGACACTCTGTATAGGTATAGCACCCACTTCCAAATACTACTTGAAAATGTTTAAAGCCAGATTAACGAGCCGATTATGAGATATGATTTTTCAAATATCGTTAAAATTTCCGGCCTAGCCCCGAAATGCATATCCGTCCTAAATTTAAGGGTTGTAACTAAAGAACTACTATCCGTCGCCACATAACACTCTGTATAGGTATAGCACCCACTTCCAAATACTACTTGAAAATGTTTAAAGCCAGATTAATGAGCTGATTATGAGATATGATTTTTCAAATATCGTTAAAATTTCCGGCCTAGCCCCGAAATGCCTATCCGTCCTAAATTTAAGGGCTGTAACTAAAGAACTACTATCCGACGCCACATGACACTCTGTATAGGTATAGCACCCACTTCCAAATACTACTTGAAAATGTTTAAAGCCAGATTAACGAGCCGATTATGAGATATGATTTTTCAAATATCGTTAAAATTTCCGGCCCAGCCCCGAAATGCCTTTCCGTCCTCCATTTATGGGAGTGTAACTAAAGAACTGCTAACTGTCCCCACATGACACTCTGTATAGGTATAGCACCCACTTCCAAATACTACTTGAAAATGTTTAAAGCCAGAATAACGAGCCGATTATTGGATATGATTTTTCAAATATCGTTAAAATTTCCAGCCTCGCCCCGAAATGCCTATCCGTCCTAAATTTAAGGGCTGTAACTAAAGAACTACTATCCGTCGCCACATGACACTCTGTATAGGTATAGCACCCACTTCCAAATACTACTTGAAAATGTTTAAAGCCAGATTAACGAGCCGATTATGAGATATGATTTTTCAAATACCGTTAAAATTTCCGGCGTAGAACCGAAGCTCCTTTCCGTCCTATATTTTAGAGCTGTAACTAAAGAACTACTATCCGTAGCCACATGACACTCTGTATAGGAATAACACCCACTTCCAAATACTACTTGAAAAAGATTAAAGCCAGATTAACGAGCCGATTATGAGATATGATTTTATAAATATCGTGAAAATTTCCGGCCCAGCCCCGAAATGCCTTTCCGTCCTCCATTTATGGGAGTGTAACTAAAGAACTGCTAGCTGTCGCCACATGACACTCTGTATAGGTATAGCACCCACTTCCAAATACTACTTGAAAATGTTTAAAGCCAGAATAACGAGCCGATTATGAGATATGATTTTTCAAATATCGTTAAAATTTCCGGCCTAGCCCCGAAATGCCTATCCGTTCTAAATTTAAGGACTGTAACTAAAGAACCACTATCCGTCGCCACATGACACTCTGTATAGGTATAGCACCCACTTCCAAATACTACTTGAAAATGTTTAAAGCCAGATTAACGAGCCGATTATGAGATATGAATTTTCAAATATCGTTAAAATTTCCGGCGTAGCCCCGAAACGCCCTTCCGTCCTATATTTAAGGGCTGTAACTAAAGAACTACTATGCGTCGCCACATGACACTCTGTATAGGGATAACACCCACTTCCAAATACTACTTGAAAATGTTTAAAGCCAGATTAATGAGCTGATGAGATATGATTTTTCAAATATCGTTAAAATTTCCGGCCTAGCCCCGAAATGCCTATCCGTCCTAAATTTAAGGGCTGTAACTAAAGAACTACTATCCGTCGCCACATGACACTCTGTATAGGTATAGCACCCACTTCCAAATACTACTTGAAAATGTTTAAAGCCAGATTAACGAGCCGATTATGAGATATGATTTTTCAAATATGGTTAAAATTTCCGGCCTAGCCACGAAATGCCTTTCCGTCCTCCATTTATGGGAGTGTAACTAAAGAACTTCTATCCGTCGCCACATGACACTCTGTATAGGTATAGCACCCACTTCCAAATACTACTTGAAAATGTTTAAAGCCAGATTAACGAGCCGATTATTAGATATGATTTTTCAAATATCGTTAAAATTTCCAGCCCCGCCCCGAAATGCCTATCCGTCCTAAATATAAGGGCTGTAACTAAAGTACTACTAGCCGTCGCCACATGACACTCTGTATAGGTATAGCACCCACTTCCAAATACTACTTGAAAAAGTTTAAAGCCAGATTAACGAGCCGATTATGAGATATGATTTTTCAAATATCGTGAAAATTTCCGGCCCAGCCTCGAAATGCCTTTCCGTCCTCCATTTATGGGAGTGTAACTAAAGAACTGCTAGCTGTCGCCACATGACACTCTGTATAGGTATAGCACCCACTTCCAAATACTACTTGAAAATTTTTAAAGCCAGAATAACGAGCCGATTATGAGATATGATTTTTCAAATATCGTTAAAATTTCCAGCCTCGCCCCGAAATGCCTATCCGTCCTAAATTTAAGGGCTGTAACTAAAGAACTACTATCCGTCGCCACATGACACTCTGTATAGGTATAGCACCCACTTCCAAATACTACTTGAAAATGTTTAAAGCCAGATTAACGAGCCGATTATGAGATATGATTTTTCAAATATCGTTAAAATTTCCGGCGTAGCCCCGAAACGCCCTGCCGTCCTGTATTTAAGGGCTGTAACTAAAGAACCACTATCCGTCGCCACATGACACTCTGTATAGGTATAGCACCCACTTCCAAATACTACTTGAAAATGTTTAAAGCCAGATTAACGAGCCGATTAGGAGATATGAATTTTCAAATATCGTTAAAATTTCCGGCCTAGCCCCGAAATGCATATCCGTCCTAAATTTAAGGGTTGTAACTAAAGAACTACTATCCGTCGCCACATAACACTCTGTATAGGTATAGCACCCACTTCCAAATACTACTTGAAAATGTTTAAAGCCAGATTAACGAGCCGATTATGAGATATGATTTTTCAAATATTGTTAAAATTTCCGGCGTAGCCCCGAAACGCCTTTCCATCCTATATTTAAGGGCTGTAATTAAAGAACTACTATCCGTCGCCACATGACACTCTGTATAGGTATAGCACCCACTTCCAAATACTACTTGAAAATGTTTAAAGCCAGATTAACGAGCCGATTATGAGATATGATTTTTCAAATATCGTTAAAATTTCCGGCCTAGCCTCGAAATGCCTATCCGTCCTAAATTTAAGGGCTGTAACTTAAGAACTACTATCCGTCGCCACATGACACTCTGTATAGGTATAGCACCCACTTCCAAATACTACTTGAAAAAGTTTAAAGCCAGATTAACGAGCCGATTATGAGATATGATTTTTCAAATATCGTTAAAATTTCCGGCCCAGCCCCGAAATGCCTTTCCGTCCTCCATTTATGGGAGTGTAACTAAAGAACTGCTAACTGTCCCCACATGACACTCTGTATAGGTATAGCACCCACTTCCAAATACTACTTGAAAATGTTTAAAGCCAGAATAACGAGCCGATTATTGGATATGATTTTTCAAATATCGTTAAAATTTCCAGCCTCGCCCCGAAATGCCTATCCGTCCTAAATTTAAGGGCTGTAACTAAAGAACTACTATCCGTCGCCACATGACACTCTGTATAGGTATAGCACCCACTTCCAAATACTACTTGAAAATGTTTAAAGCCAGATTAACGAGCCGATTATGAGATATGATTTTTCAGATATCGTTAAAATTTCCGGCGTAGCCCCGGATCACCTTTCCGTCCTATATTTAAGGGCTGTAACTAAAGAACTACTATCCGTCGCCACATGACACTATGTATAGGTATAGCACCCACTTCCAAATACTACTTGAAAATGTTTAAAGCCAGATTAACGAGCCGATTATGAGATATGATTTTTCAAATATCGTTAAAATTTCCGAACTAGCCCCGAAATACCTACCCGTCCTAAATTTAAGGGCTGTAACTAAAGAACTACTATCCGTCGCCACATGACACTCTGTATAGGTATAGCACCTACTTCCAAATACTACTTGAAAATGTTTAAAGCCAGATTAACGAGCCGATTATGAGATATGATTTTTCAAATATCGTTAAAATTTCCGGCCTAGACCCGAAATACCTTTCCGTCCTCCATTTATGGGAGTGTAACTAAAGAACTACTATCCGTCGCCACATGACACTCTGTATAGGTATAGCACCCACTTCCAAATACTACTTGAAAATGTTTAAAGCCAGATTAACGAGCCGATTATGAGATATGATTTTTCAAATATCGTTAAAATTTCCAGGCTCGCCCCGAAATGCCTATCCATCCTAAATATAAGGGCTGTAACTAAAGTACTACTATCCGTCGCCACATGACACTCTGTATAGGTATAGCACCCACTTCCAAATACTACTTGAAAAAGTTTAAAGCCAGATTAACGAGCCGATTATGAGATATGATTTTGCAAATATCGTGAAAATTTCCGGCCGAGCTCCGAAATGCCTTTCCGTCCTCCATTTATGGGAGTGTAACTAAAGAACTGCTAGCTGTCGCCACATGACACTCTGTATAGGTATAGCACCCACTTCCAAATACTACTTGAAAATGTTTAAAGCCAGATTAACGAGCCGATTATGAGATATGATTTTTCAAATATCGTGAAAATTTCCGACCTAGCCCCGAAACGCCTTTCCGTCCTATATTTAAGGGCTGTAACTAAAGAACTACTATCCGTCGCCACATGACACCCTGTATAGGTATAGCACCCACTTCCAAATACTACTTGAAAATGTTTAAAGCCAGATTAACGAGCCGATTATGAGATATGATTTTTCAAATATCGTTAAAATTTCCGGCGTATCCACGAAACGCCTTTCCGTCCTATATTTAAGGGCTGTAATTAAAGAACTACTATCCGTCGCCACATGACACTCTGTATAGGTATAGCACCCACTTCCAAATACTACTTGAAAATGTTTAAAGCCAGATTAACGAGCCGATTATGAGATATGATTTTTCAAATATCGTTAAAATTTCCGGCCTAGCCCCGAAACGCCTTTCCGTCCTATATTTAAGGGCTGTAACTAAAGAACTACTATCCGTCGCCACATGACACCCTGTATAGGTATAGCACCCACTTCCAAATACTACTTGAAAATGTTTAAAGCCAGATTAACGAGCCGATTATGAGATATGATTTTTCAAATATCGTTAAAATTTCCGGCGTATCCCCGAAACGCCTTTCCGTCCTATATTTAAGGGCTGTAATTAAAGAACTACTATCCGTCGCCACATGACACTCTGTATAGGTATAGCACCCACTTCCAAATACTACTTGAAAATGTTTAAAGCCAGATTAAAGAGCCGATTATGAGATATGATTTTTCAAATATCGTTAAAATTTCCGGCGTAGCCCCGAAACGCCTTTCCGTCCTATATTTAAGGGCTGTAACTAAAGAACTACTATCCGTCGCCACATGACACTATGTATAGGTATAGCACCCACTTCCAAATACTACTTGAAAATGTTTAAAGCCAGATTAACGAGCCGATTATGAGATATGATTTTTCAAATATAGTTAAAATTTCCGGCCTAGCCCCGAAATGACTATCCGTCCTAAATATAAGGGCTGTAACTAAAGAACTACTATCCGTCGCCACATGACACCCTGTGTAGGTATAGCACCCACTTCCAAATACTACTTGAAAATGTTTAAAGCCAGATTAACGAGCCGATTATGAGATATGATTTTTCAAATATCGTTAAAATTTCCGAACTAGCCCCGAAATACCTACCCGTCCTAAATTTAAGGGCTGTAACTAAAGAACTACTATCCGTCGCCACATGACACTCTGTATAGGTATAGCACCTACTTCCAAATACTACTTGAAAATGTTTAAAGCCAGATTAACGAGCCGATTATGAGATATGATTTTTCAAATATCGTTAAAATTTCCGGCCTAGACCCGAAATACCTTTCCGTCCTCCATTTATGGGAGTGTAACTAAAGAACTACTATCCGTCGCCACATGACACTCTGTATAGGTATAGCACCCACTTCCAAATACTACTTGAAAATGTTTAAAGCCAGATTAACGAGCCGATTATGAGATATGATTTTTCAAATATCGTTAAAATTTCCAGGCTCGCCCCGAAATGCCTATCCATCCTAAATATAAGGGATGTAACTAAAGTACTACTATCCGTCGCCACATGACACTCTTTATAGGTATAGCACCCACTTCCAAATACTACTTGAAAAAGTTTAAAGCCAGATTAACGAGCCGATTATGAGATATGATTTTTCAAATATCGTGAAAATTTCCGGCCGAGCTCCGAAATGCCTTTCCGTCCTCCATTTATGGGAGTGTAACTAAAGAACTGCTAGCTGTCGCCACATGACACTCTGTATAGGTATAGCACCCACTTCCAAATACTACTTGAAAATGTTTAAAGCCAGATTAACGAGCCGATTATTAGATATGATTTTTCAAATATCGTTAAAATTTCCGGCCTAGCCCCGAAACGCCTTTCCGTCCTATATTTAAGGGCTGTAACTAAAGAACTACTATCCGTCGCCACATGACACCCTGTATAGGTATAGCACCCACTTCCAAATACTACTTGAAAATGTTTAAAGCCAGATTAACGAGCCGATTATGAGATATGATTTTTCAAATATCGTTAAAATTTCCGAACTAGCCCCGAAATACCTACCCGTCCTAAATTTAAGGGCTGTAACTAAAGAACTACTATCCGTCGCCAGATGACACTCTGTATAGGTATAGCACCTACTTCCAAATACTACTTGACAATGTTTAAAGCCAGATTAACGAGCCGATTATGAGATATGATTTTTCAAATATCGTTAAAATTTCCGGCCTAGACCCGAAATACCTTTCCGTCCTCCATTTATGGGAGTGTAACTAAAGAACTACTATCCGTCGCCACATGACACTCTGTATAGGTATAGCACCCACTTCCAAATACTACTTGAAAATGTTTAAAGCCAGATTAACGAGCCGATTATCAGATATGATTTTTCAAATATCGTTAAAATTTCCAGGCTCGCCCCGAAATGCCTATCCATCCTAAATATAAGGGCTGTAACTAAAGTACTACTATCCGTCGCCACATGACACTCTGTATAGGTATAGCACCCACTTCCAAATACTACTTGAAAAAGTTTAAAGCCAGATTAACGAGCCGATTATGAGATATGATTTTTCAAATATCGTGAAAATTTCCGGCCCAGCTCCGAAATGCCTTTCCGTCCTCCATTTATGGGAGTGTAACTAAAGAACTGCTAGCTGTCGCCACATGACACTCTGTATAGGTATAGCACCCACTTCCAAATACTACTTGAAAATGTTTAAAGCCAGAATAACGAGCCGATTATAAGATATGATTTTTCAAATATCGTTAAAATTTCCAGCCTCGCCCCGAAATGCCTATCCGTCCTAAATTTAAGGGCTGTAACTAAAGAACTACTATCCGTCGCCACATGACACTCTGTATAGGTATAGCACCCACTTCCAAATACTACTTGAGAAAGTTTAAAGCCAGATTAACGAGCCGATTATGAGATATGATTTTTCAAATATCGTTAAAATTTCCGGCCTAGCCCCGAAATGCCTTTCCGTCCTCCATTTATGGGAGTGTAACTAAAGAACTGCTAGCTGTCGCCACATGACACTCTGTATAGGTATAGCACCCACTTCCAAATACTACTTGAATATGTTTAAAGCCAGATTAACGAGCCGATTATGAGATATGATTTTTCAAATATCGTTAAAATTTCCGGCCTAGCCCCGAAATGCCTATCCGTCCTAAATTTAAGGGCTGTAACTAAAGAACTACCATCCGTCGCCACATGACACTCTGTATAGGTATAGCACCCACTTCCAAATACTACTTGAAAATGTTTAAAGCCAGATTAACGAGCCGATTATGAGATATGATTTTTCAAATATCGTTAAAATTTCCGGCC
This sequence comes from Locusta migratoria, assembly GCA_026315105.1. Lineage (NCBI taxonomy): Eukaryota > Metazoa > Arthropoda > Insecta > Orthoptera > Acrididae > Locusta > Locusta migratoria. The sequence continues at coordinate 508,227 of JAOYRU010000267.1, forward strand.
CAGCCCCGAAATGCCTTTCCGTCCTCCATTTATGGGAGTGTAACTAAAGAACTGCTGGCTGTCGCCACATGACACTCTGTATCGGTATAGCACCCACTTCCAAATACTACTTGAAAATGTTTAAAGCCAGATTAACGAGCCGATTATGAGATATGATTTTTCAAATATAGTTAAAATTTCCGGCCTAGCCCCGAAATGACTATCCGTCCTAAATTTAAGGGCTGTAACTAAAGAACTACTATCCGTCGCCACATGACAGTCTGTATAGGTATAGCACCCACTTCCAAATACTACTTGAAAATGTTTAAAGCCAGATTAACGAGCCGATTATGAGATATGATTTTTCAAATATCGTTAAAATTTCCGGCCTAGACCCGAAATGCCTATCCGTCCTAAATTTAAGGGCTGTAACTAAAGAACTACCATCCGTCGCCACATGACACTCTGTATAGGTATAGCACCCACTTCCAAATACTACTTGAAAATGTTTAAAGCCAGATTAACGAGCCGATTATGAGATATGATTTTTCAAATATCGTTAAAATTTCCGGCGTAGCCCCGAAACGCCTTTCCGTCCTATATTTAAGGGTTGTAACTAAAGAACTACTATCCGTCGCCACATGACACTCTGTATCGGTATAGCACCCACTTCCAAATACTACTTGAAAATGTTTAAAGCCAGATTAACGAGCCGATTATGAGATATGAGTTTTCAAATATCGTTAAAATTTCCGGCGTAGCCCCGAAACGCCTTTCCGTCCTATATTTAAGGGCTGTAACTAAAGAACTACTATCCGTCGCCACATGACACTATGTATAGGTATAGCACCCACTTCCAAATACTACTTGAAAATGTTTAAAGCCAGATTAACGAGCCGATTATGAGATATGATTTTTCAAATATAGTTAAAATTTCCGGCCTAGCCCCGAAATGACTATCCGTCCTAAATTTAAGGGCTGTAACTAAAGAACTACTATCCGTCGCCACATGACAGTCTGTATAGGTATAGCACCCACTTCCAAATACTACTTGAAAATGTTTAAAGCCAGATTAACGAGCCGATGAGATATGATTTTTCAAATATAGTTAAAATTTCCGGCCTAGCCCCGAAATGACTATCCGTCCTAAATTTAAGGGCTGTAACTAAAGAACTACTATCCGTCGCCACATGACACTCTGTATAGGTATAGCACCCACTTCCAAATACTACTTGAAAATGTTTAAAGCCAGATTAACGAGCCGATTGTGAGATATGATTTTTCAAATATCGTTAAAATTTCCGGCCTAGCCCCGAAATGCCTATCCGTCCTAAATTTAAGGGCTGTAACTAAAGAACTACTATCCGTCGCCACATGATACTCTGTATAGGTATAGCACCCACTTCCAAATACTACTTGAAAATGTTTAAAGCCAGATTAACGAGCCGATTATGAGATATGATTTTTCAAATATAGTTAAAATTTCCGGCCTAGCCCCGAAATGACTATCCGTCCTAAATTTAAGGGCTGTAACTAAAGAACTACTATCCGTTGCCACATGACACTCTGTATAGGTATAGCACCCACTTCCAAATACTACTTGAAAATGTTTAAAGCCAGATTAACGAGCCGATTGTGAGATATGATTTTTCAAATATCGTTAAAATTTCCCTCCTAGCCCCGAAATGCCTATCCGTCCTAAATTTAAGGGCTGTAACTAAAGAACTACTATCTGTCGCCACATGATACTCTGTATAGGTATAGCACCCACTTCCAAATACTACTTGAAAATGTTTAAAGCCAGATTAACGAGCCGATTATGAGATATGATTTTTCAAATATAGTTAAAATTTCCGGCCTAGCCCAAAAATGACTATCCGTCCTAAATTTAAGGGCTGTAACTAAAGAACTACTATCCGTCGCCACATGACACTCTGTATAGGTATAGCACCCACTTCCAAATACTACTTGAAAATGTTTAAAGCCAGATTAACGAGCCGATTATGAGATATGATTTTTCAAATATCGTTAATATTTCCGGCGTAGCCCCGAAACGCCTTTCCGTCCTATATTTAAGGGCTGTAACTAAAGAACTACTATCCGTCGCCACATGACACTCTGTATAGGTATAGCACCCACTTCCAAATACTACTTGAGAAAGTTTAAAGCCAGATTAACGAGCCGATTATGAGATATGATTTTTCAAATATCGTTAAAATTTCCGGCCTAGCCCCGAAATGCCTTTCCGTCCTCCATTTATGGGAGTGTAACTAAAGAACTGCTAGCTGTCGCCACATGACACTCTGTATAGGTATAGCACCCACTTCCAAATACTACTTGAATATGTTTAAAGCCAGATTAACGAGCCGATTATGAGATATGGTTTTTCAAATATCGTTAAAATTTCCGGCCTAGCCCCGAAATGCCTATCCGTCCTAAATTTAAGGGCTGTAATTAAAGAACTACCATCCGTCGCCACATGACACTCTGTATAGGTATAGCACCCACTTCCAAATACTACTTGAAAATGTTTAAAGCCAGATTAACGAGCCGATTATGAGATATGATTTTTCAAATATCGTTAAAATTTCCGGCGTTGCCCCGAAACGCCTTTCCGTCCTATATTTAAGGGCTGTAACTAAAGAACTACTATCCGTCGCCACATGACACTCTGTATCGGTATAGCACCCACTTCCAAATACTACTTGAAAATGTTTAAAGCCAGATTAACGAGCCGATTATGAGATATGATTTATCAAATATCGTTAAAATTTCCGGCGTAGCACCGAAACGCCTCTCCGTCCTATATTTAAGGGCTGTAACTAAAGAACTACTATCCGTCGCCACATGACACTATGTATAGGTATAGCACCCACTTCCAAATACTACTTGAAAATGTTTAAAGCCAGATTAACGAGCCGATTATGAGATATGATTTTTCAAATATAGTTAAAATTTCCGGCCTAGCCCCGAAATGACTATCCGTCCTAAATTTAAGGGCTGTAACTAAAGAACTACTATCCGTCGCCACATGACACTCTGTATAGGTATAGCACCCACTTCCAAATACTACTTGAAAATGTTTAAAGCCAGATTAACGAGCCGATTGTGAGATATGATTTTTCAAATATCGTTAAAATTTCCCTCCTAGCCCCGAAATGCCTATCCGTCCTAAATTTAAGGGCTGTAACTAAAGAACTACTATCTGTCGCCACATGATACTCTGTATAGGTATAGCACCCACTTCCAAATACTACTTGAAAATGTTTAAAGCCAGATTAACGAGCCGATTATCAGATATGATTTTTCAAATATAGTTAAAATTTCCGGCCTACCCCCGAAATGACTATCCGTCCTAAATTTAAGGGCTGTAACTAAAGAACTACTATCCGTTGCCACATGACACTCTGTATGGGTATAGCACCCACTTCCAAATACTACTTGAAAATGTTTAAAGCCAGATTAACGAGCCGATTATGAGATATGATTTTTACAAATATCGTTAAAATTTCCGGCCTAGCCCCGAAATGCCTTACCGTCCTCCATTTATGGGAGTGTAACTAAAGAACTACTATCCGTCGCCACATGACACTCTGTATAGGTATAGCACCCACTTCCAAATACTACTTGAATATGTTTAAAGCCAGATTAACGAGCCGATTATGAGATATGATTTTTCAAATATCGTTAAAATTTCCAGCCTCGTCCCGAAATGCCTATCCGTCCTAAATATAAGGGCTGTAACTAAAGTACTACTATCCGTCGCCACATGACACTCTGTATAGGTATAGCACCCACTTCCAAATACTACTTGAAAATGTTTAAAGCCAGATTAACGAGCCGATTATGAGATATGATTTTTCAAATATCGTTAAAATTTCCGGCGTAGCCCCGAAAAGCCTTTCCGTCCTATATTTAAGGGCTGTAACTAAAGAACTACTATCCGTCGCCACATGACACTCTGTATAGGTATAGCACCCACTTCCAAATACTACTTGAAAATGTTTAAAGCCAGATTAACGAGCCGATTGTGAGATATGATTTTTCAAATATCGTTAAAATTTCCCTCCTAGCCCCGAAATGCCTATCCGTCCTAAATTTAAGGGCTGTAACTAAAGAACTACTATCTGTCGCCACATGATACTCTGTATAGGTATAGCACCCACTTCCAAATACTACTTGAAAATGTTTAAAGCCAGATTAACGAGCCGATTATGAGATATGATTTTTCAAATATAGTTAAAATGTCCGGCCTAGCCCCAAAATGACTATCTGTCCTAAATTTAAGGGCTGTAACTAAAGAACTACTATCCGTCGCCACATGACACTCTGTATAGGTATAGCACCCACTTCCAAATACTACTTGAAAATGTTTAAAGCCAGATTAACGAGCCGATTATGAGATATGATTTTTCAAATATCGTTAAAATTTCCGGCGTAGCCCCGAAACGCCTTTCCGTCCTATATTTAAGGGCTGTAACTAAAGAACTACTATCCGTTGCCACCTGACACTCTGTATAGGTATAGCACCCACTTCCAAATACTACTTGAAAATGTTTAAAGCCAGATTAACGAGCCAATTATGAGATATGATTTTTCAAATATCGTTAAAATTTCCGGCCTAGCCCCGAAATGCCTTACCGTCCTCCATTTATGGGAGTGTAACTAAAGAACTACTATCCGTCGCCACATGACACTCTGTATAGGTATAGCACCCACTTCCAAATACTACTTGAATATGTTTAAAGCCAGATTAACGAGCCGATTATGAGATATGATTTTTCAAATATCGTTATAATTTCCGGCCTAGCCCCGAAACGCCTTCCGTCCTATATTTAAGGGCTGTAACTAAAGAACTACTATCCGTCGCCACATGACACTCTGTATCGGTATAGCACCCACTTCCAAATACTACTTGAAAATGTTTAAAGCCAGATTAACGAGCCGATTATGAGATATGATTTATCAAATATCGTTAAAATTTCCGGCGTAGCACCGAAACGCCTCTCCGTCCTATATTTAAGGGCTGTAACTAAAGAACTACTATCCGTCGCCACATGACACTATGTATAGGTATAGCACCCACTTCCAAATACTACTTGAAAATGTTTAAAGCCAGATTAACGAGCCGATTATGAGATATGATTTTTCAAATATAGTTAAAATTTCCGGCCTAGCCCCGAAATGACTATCCGTCCTAAATTTAAGGGCTGTAACTAAAGAACTACTATCCGTCGCCACATGACACTCTGTATAGGTATAGCACCCACTTCCAAATACTACTTGAAAATGTTTAAAGCCAGATTAACGAGCCGATTGTGAGATATGATTTTTCAAATATCGTTAAAATTTCCGGCCTAGCCCCGAAATGCCTATCCGTCCTAAATTTAAGGGCTGTAACTAAAGAACTACTATCCGTCGCCACATGATACTCTGTATAGGTATAGCACCCACTTCCAAATACTACTTGAAAATGTTTAAAGCCAGATTAACGAGCCGATTATGAGATATGATTTTTCAAATATCGTTAAAATTTCCGGCGTAGCCCCGAAACGCCTTTCCGTCCTATATTTAAGGGCTGTAACTAAAGAACTACTATCCGTCGCCACATGACACTCTGTATAGGTATAGCACCCACTTCCAAATACTACTTGAGAAAGTTTAAAGCCAGATTAACGAGCCGATTATGAGATATGATTTTTCAAATATCGTTAAAATTTCCGGCCTAGCCCCGAAATGCCTTTCCGTCCTCCATTTATGGGAGTGTAACTAAAGAACTGCTAGCTGTCGCCACATGACACTCTGTATAGGTATAGCACCCACTTCCAAATACTACTTGAAAATGTTTAAAGCCAGATTAACGAGCCGATTATCAGATATGATTTTTCAAATATAGTTAAAATTTCCGGCCTACCCCCGAAATGACTATCCGTCCTAAATTTAAGGGCTGTAACTAAAGAACTACTATCCGTTGCCACATGACACTCTGTATGGGTATAGCACCCACTTCCAAATACTACTTGAAAATGTTTAAAGCCAGATTAACGAGCCGATTATGAGATATGATTTTTACAAATATCGTTAAAATTTCCGGCCTAGACCCGAAATGCCTTACCGTCCTCCATTTATGGGAGTGTAACTAAAGAACTACTATCCGTCGCCACATGACACTCTGTATAGGTATAGCACCCACTTCCAAATACTACTTGAATATGTTTAAAGCCAGATTAACGAGCCGATTATGAGATATGATTTTTCAAATATCGTTAAAATTTCCAGCCTCGTCCCGAAATGCCTATCCGTCCTAAATATAAGGGCTGTAACTAAAGTACTACTATCCGTCGCCACATGACACTCTGTATAGGTATAGCACCCACTTCCAAATACTACTTGAAAATGTTTAAAGCCAGATTAACGAGCCGATTATGAGATATGATTTTTCAAATATCGTTAAAATTTCCGGCGTAGCCCCGAAACGCCTTTCCGTCCTATATTTAAGGGCTGTAACTAAACAACTACTATCCGTCGCCACATGACACTCTGTATCGGTATAGCACCCACTTCCAAATACTACTTGAAAATGTTTAAAGCCAGATTAACGAGCCGATTATGAGATATGATTTATCAAATATCGTTAAAATTTCCAGCGTAGCCCCGAAACGCCTTTCCGTCCTATATTTAAGGGCTGTAACTAAAGAACTACTATCCGTCGCCACATGACACTATGTATAGGTATAGCACCCACTTCCAAATACTACTTGAAAATGTTTAAAGCCAGATTAACGAGCCGATTATGAGATATGATTTTTCAAATATAGTTAAAATTTCCGGCCTAGCCCCGAAATGACTATCCGTCCTAAATTTAAGGGCTGTAACTAAAGAACTACTATCCGTCGCCACATGACACTCTGTATAGGTATAGCACCCACTTCCAAATACTACTTGAAAATGTTTAAAGCCAGATTAACGAGCCGATTATGAGATATGATTTTTCAAATATAGTTAAAATGTCCGGCCTAGCCCCAAAATGACTATCTGTCCTAAATTTAAGGGCTGTAACTAAAGAACTACTATCCGTCGCCACATGACACTCTGTATAGGTATAGCACCCACTTCCAAATACTACTTGAAAATGTTTAAAGCCAGATTAACGAGCCGATTATGAGATATGATTTTTCAAATATCGTTAAAATTTCCGGCGTAGCCCCGAAACGCCTTTCCGTCCTATATTTAAGGGCTGTAACTAAAGAACTACTATCCGTTGCCACATGACACTCTGTATAGGTATAGCACCCACTTCCAAATACTACTTGAAAATGTTTAAAGCCAGATTAACGAGCCGATTATGAGATATGATTTATCAAATATCGTTAAAATTTCCGGCGTAGCCCCGAAACGCCTTTCCGTCCTATATTTAAGGGCTGTAACTAAAGAACTACTATCCGTCGCCACATGACACTATGTATAGGGATAGCACCCACTTCCAAATACTACTTGAAAATGTTTAAAGCCAGATTAACGAGCCGATTATGAGATATGATTTTTCAAATATAGTTAAAATTTCCGGCCTAGCCCCGAAATGACTATCCGTCCTAAATTTAAGGGCTGTAACTAAAGAACTACTATCCGTCGCCACATGACACTCTGTATAGGTATAGCACCCACTTCCAAATACTACTTGAAAATGTTTAAAGCCAGATTAACGAGCCGATTGTGAGATATGATTTTTCAAATATCGTTAAAATTTCCAGCCTCGTCCCGAAATGCCTATCCGTCCTAAATATAAGGGCTGTAACTAAAGTACTACTATCCGTCGCCACATGACACTCTGTATAGGTATAGCACCCACTTCCAAATACTACTTGAAAATGTTTAAAGCCAGATTAACGAGCCGATTATGAGATATGATTTTTCAAATATCGTTAAAATTTCCGGCGTAGCCCCGAAACGCCTTTCCGTCCTATATTTAAGGGCTGTAACTAAAGAACTACTATCCGTCGCCACATGACACTTTGTATAGGTATAGCACCCACTTCCAAATACTACTTGAAAATGTTTAAAGCCAGATTAACGAGCCGATTGTGAGATATGATTTTTCAAATATCGTTAAAATTTCCCTCCTAGCCCCGAAATGCCTATCCGTCCTAAATTTAAGGGCTGTAACTAAAGAACTACTATCTGTCGCCACATGATACTCTGTATAGGTATAGCACCCACTTCCAAATACTACTTGAAAATGTTTAAAGCCAGATTAACGAGCCGATTATGAGATATGATTTTTCAAATATAGTTAAAATGTCCGGCCTAGCCCCAAAATGACTATCTGTCCTAAATTTAAGGGCTGTAACTAAAGAACTACTATCCGTCGCCACATGACACTCTGTATAGGTATAGCACCCACTTCCAAATACTACTTGAAAATGTTTAAAGCCAGATTAACGAGCCGATTATGAGATATGATTTTTCAAATATCGTTAAAATTTCCGGCGTAGCCCCGAAACGCCTTTCCGTCCTATATTTAAGGGCTGTAACTAAAGAACTACTATCCGTTGCCACCTGACACTCTGTATAGGTATAGCACCCACTTCCAAATACTACTTGAAAATGTTTAAAGCCAGATTAACGAGCCAATTATGAGATATGATTTTTCAAATATCGTTAAAATTTCCGGCCTAGCCCCGAAATGCCTTACCGTCCTCCATTTATGGGAGTGTAACTAAAGAACTACTATCCGTCGCCACATGACACTCTGTATAGGTATAGCACCCACTTCCAAATACTACTTGAATATGTTTAAAGCCAGATTAACGAGCCGATTATGAGATATGATTTTTCAAATATCGTTATAATTTCCGGCCTAGCCCCGAAACGCCTTCCGTCCTATATTTAAGGGCTGTAACTAAAGAACTACTATCCGTCGCCACATGACACTCTGTATCGGTATAGCACCCACTTCCAAATACTACTTGAAAATGTTTAAAGCCAGATTAACGAGCCGATTATGAGATATGATTTATCAAATATCGTTAAAATTTCCGGCGTAGCACCGAAACGCCTCTCCGTCCTATATTTAAGGGCTGTAACTAAAGAACTACTATCCGTCGCCACATGACACTATGTATAGGTATAGCACCCACTTCCAAATACTACTTGAAAATGTTTAAAGCCAGATTAACGAGCCGATTATGAGATATGATTTTTCAAATATAGTTAAAATTTCCGGCCTAGCCCCGAAATGACTATCCGTCCTAAATTTAAGGGCTGTAACTAAAGAACTACTATCCGTCGCCACATGACACTCTGTATAGGTATAGCACCCACTTCCAAATACTACTTGAAAATGTTTAAAGCCAGATTAACGAGCCGATTGTGAGATATGATTTTTCAAATATCGTTAAAATTTCCGGCCTAGCCCCGAAATGCCTATCCGTCCTAAATTTAAGGGCTGTAACTAAAGAACTACTATCCGTCGCCACATGATACTCTGTATAGGTATAGCACCCACTTCCAAATACTACTTGAAAATGTTTAAAGCCAGATTAACGAGCCGATTATGAGATATGATTTTTCAAATATCGTTAAAATTTCCGGCGTAGCCCCGAAACGCCTTTCCGTCCTATATTTAAGGGCTGTAACTAAAGAACTACTATCCGTCGCCACATGACACTCTGTATAGGTATAGCACCCACTTCCAAATACTACTTGAGAAAGTTTAAAGCCAGATTAACGAGCCGATTATGAGATATGATTTTTCAAATATCGTTAAAATTTCCGGCCTAGCCCCGAAATGCCTTTCCGTCCTCCATTTATGGGAGTGTAACTAAAGAACTGCTAGCTGTCGCCACATGACACTCTGTATAGGTATAGCACCCACTTCCAAATACTACTTGAAAATGTTTAAAGCCAGATTAACGAGCCGATTATCAGATATGATTTTTCAAATATAGTTAAAATTTCCGGCCTACCCCCGAAATGACTATCCGTCCTAAATTTAAGGGCTGTAACTAAAGAACTACTATCCGTTGCCACATGACACTCTGTATGGGTATAGCACCCACTTCCAAATACTACTTGAAAATGTTTAAAGCCAGATTAACGAGCCGATTATGAGATATGATTTTTACAAATATCGTTAAAATTTCCGGCCTAGACCCGAAATGCCTTACCGTCCTCCATTTATGGGAGTGTAACTAAAGAACTACTATCCGTCGCCACATGACACTCTGTATAGGTATAGCACCCACTTCCAAATACTACTTGAATATGTTTAAAGCCAGATTAACGAGCCGATTATGAGATATGATTTTTCAAATATCGTTAAAATTTCCAGCCTCGTCCCGAAATGCCTATCCGTCCTAAATATAAGGGCTGTAACTAAAGTACTACTATCCGTCGCCACATGACACTCTGTATAGGTATAGCACCCACTTCCAAATACTACTTGAAAATGTTTAAAGCCAGATTAACGAGCCGATTATGAGATATGATTTTTCAAATATCGTTAAAATTTCCGGCGTAGCCCCGAAACGCCTTTCCGTCCTATATTTAAGGGCTGTAACTAAACAACTACTATCCGTCGCCACATGACACTCTGTATCGGTATAGCACCCACTTCCAAATACTACTTGAAAATGTTTAAAGCCAGATTAACGAGCCGATTATGAGATATGATTTATCAAATATCGTTAAAATTTCCAGCGTAGCCCCGAAACGCCTTTCCGTCCTATATTTAAGGGCTGTAACTAAAGAACTACTATCCGTCGCCACATGACACTATGTATAGGTATAGCACCCACTTCCAAATACTACTTGAAAATGTTTAAAGCCAGATTAACGAGCCGATTATGAGATATGATTTTTCAAATATAGTTAAAATTTCCGGCCTAGCCCCGAAATGACTATCCGTCCTAAATTTAAGGGCTGTAACTAAAGAACTACTATCCGTCGCCACATGACACTCTGTATAGGTATAGCACCCACTTCCAAATACTACTTGAAAATGTTTAAAGCCAGATTAACGAGCCGATTATGAGATATGATTTTTCAAATATAGTTAAAATGTCCGGCCTAGCCCCAAAATGACTATCTGTCCTAAATTTAAGGGCTGTAACTAAAGAACTACTATCCGTCGCCACATGACACTCTGTATAGGTATAGCACCCACTTCCAAATACTACTTGAAAATGTTTAAAGCCAGATTAACGAGCCGATTATGAGATATGATTTTTCAAATATCGTTAAAATTTCCGGCGTAGCCCCGAAACGCCTTTCCGTCCTATATTTAAGGGCTGTAACTAAAGAACTACTATCCGTTGCCACATGACACTCTGTATAGGTATAGCACCCACTTCCAAATACTACTTGAAAATGTTTAAAGCCAGATTAACGAGCCGATTATGAGATATGATTTATCAAATATCGTTAAAATTTCCGGCGTAGCCCCGAAACGCCTTTCCGTCCTATATTTAAGGGCTGTAACTAAAGAACTACTATCCGTCGCCACATGACACTATGTATAGGGATAGCACCCACTTCCAAATACTACTTGAAAATGTTTAAAGCCAGATTAACGAGCCGATTATGAGATATGATTTTTCAAATATAGTTAAAATTTCCGGCCTAGCCCCGAAATGACTATCCGTCCTAAATTTAAGGGCTGTAACTAAAGAACTACTATCCGTCGCCACATGACACTCTGTATAGGTATAGCACCCACTTCCAAATACTACTTGAAAATGTTTAAAGCCAGATTAACGAGCCGATTGTGAGATATGATTTTTCAAATATCGTTAAAATTTCCGGCCTAGCCCCGAAATGCCTATCCGTCCTAAATTTAAGGGCTGTAACTAAAGAACTACTATCCGTCGCCACATGATACTCTGTATAGGTATAGCACCCACTTCCAAATACTACTTGAAAATGTTTAAAGCCAGATTAACGAGCCGATTATAAGATATGATTTTTCAAATATAGTTAAAATTTCCGGCCTAGCCCCAAAATGACTATCCGTCCTAAATTTAAGGGCTGTAACTAAAGAACTACTATCCGTCGCCACATGACACTCTGTATAGGTATAGCACCCACTTCCAAATACTACTTGAAAATGTTTAAAGCCAGATTAACGAGCCGATTGTGAGATATGATTTTTCAAATATCGTTAAAATTTCCGGCCTAGCCCCGAAATGCCTATCCGTCCTAAATTTAAGGGCTGTAACTAAAGAACTACTATCCGTCGCCACATGATACTCTGTATAGGTATAGCACCCACTTCCAAATACTACTTGAAAATGTTTAAAGCCAGATTAACGAGCCGATTATGAGATATGATTTTTCAAATATCGTTAAAATTTCAGGCGTAGCCCCGAAACGCCTTTCCGTCCTATAGTTAAGGGCTGTAACTAAAGAACTACTATCCGTCGCCACATGACACTCTGTATAGGTATAGCACCCACTTCCAAATACTACTTGAAAATGTTTAAAGCCAGTTTAACGAGCCGATTATGAGATATGATTTTTCAAATATCGTTAAAATTTCCGGCCTAGCCCCGAAATGCCTTACCGTCCTCCATTTATGGGAGTGTAACTAAAGAACTACTAACCGTCGCCACATGACACTCTGTATAGGTATAGCACCCACTTCCAAATACTACTTGAATCTGTTTAAAGCCAGATTAACGAGCCGATTATGAGATATGATTTTTCAAATATCGTTAAATTTTCCAGCCTCGCCCCGAAATGCCTATCCGTCCTAAATATAAGGGCTGTAACTAAAGTACTACTATCCGTCGCCACATGACACTCTGTATAGGTATAGCACCCACTTCCAAATACTACTTGAAAAAGTTTAAAGCCAGATTAACGAGCCGATTATGAGATATGATTTTTCAAATATCGTGAAAATTTCCGGCCCAGCCCCGAAATGCCTTTCCGTCCTCCATTTATGGGAGTGTAACTAAAGAACTGCTAGCTGTCGCCACATGACACTCTGTATAGGTATAGCACCCACTTCCAAATACTACTTGAAAATGTTTAAAGCCAGATTAACGAGCCGATTATGAGATATGATTTTTCAAATATCGTTAAAATTTCCGGCGTAGCCCCGAAACGCCTATCCGTCCTATATTTAAGGGCTGTAACTAAAGAACTACTATCCGTCGCCACATGACACTCTGTATAGGTATAGCACCCACTTCCAAATACTACTTGAAAATGTTTAAAGCCAGAATAACGAGCCGATTATGAGATATGATTTTTCAAATATCGTTAAAATTTCCGGCCTCGCCCCGAAATGCCTATCCTTCCTAAATTTAAGGGCTGTAACTAAAGAACTACTATCCGTCGCCACATTACACTCTGTATAGGTATAGCACCCACTTCCAAATACTACTTGAAAAAGTTTGAAATCAGATTAACAAGCCGATTATGAGATATGATTTTTCAAATATCGTTACAATTTCTGTCCTAGCCCCGAAATGCCTTTCCGTCCTCCATTTATGGGAGTGTAACTAAAGAACTACTATCCGTCGCCACATGACACTCTGTATAGGTATAGCACCCACTTCCAAATACTACTTGAGAAAGTTAAAAGCCAGATTAACGAGCCGATTATGAGATATGATTTTTCAAATATCGTTAAAATTTCCGGCCTAGCCCCGAAATGCCTTTCCGTCCTCCATTTATGGGAGTGTAACTAAAGAACTGCTAGCTGTCGCCACATGACACTCTGTATAGGAATAGCACCCACTTCCAAATACTACTTGAATATGTTTAAAGCCAGATTAACGAGCCGATTATGAGATATGATTTTTCAAATATCGTTAAAATTTCCGGCCTAGCCCCGAAATGCCTATCCGTCCTAAATTTAAGGGCTGTAACTAAAGAACTACCATCCGTCGCCACATGACACTCTGTATAGGTATAGCACCCACTTCCAAATACTACCTGAAAATGTTTAAAGCCAGATTAACGAGCCGATTGTGAGATATGATTTTTCAAATATCGTTAAAATTTCCGGCCTAGCCCCGAAATGCCTATCCGTCCTAAATTTAAGGGCTGTAACTAAAGAACTACTATCCGTCGCCACATGATACTCTGTATAGGTATAGCACCCACTTCCAAATACTACTTGAAAATGTTTAAAGCCAGATTAACGAGCCGATTTCGAGATATGATTTTTCAAATATCGTTAAAATTTCCCAACTAGCCCCGAAATACCTATCCGTCCTAAATTTAAGGGCTGTAACTAAAGAACTACTATCCTTTGCCACATGACACTCTGTATAGGTATAGCACCCACTTCCAAATACTACTTGAAAATGTTTAAAGCCAGATTAACGAGCCGATTATGGGATATGATTTTTCAAATATAGTTAAAATTTCCGGCCTAGCCCCGAAATGACTATCCGTCCTAAATTTAAGGGCTGTAACTAAAGAACTACTATCCGTTGCCACATGACACTCTGTATAGGTATAGCACCCACTTCCAAATACTACTTGAAAATGTTTAAAGCCAGATTAACGAGCCGATTGTGAGATATGATTTTTCAAATATCGTTAAAATTTCCGGCCTAGCCCCGAAATGCCTATCCGTCCTAAATTTAAGGGCTGTAACTAAAGAACTACTATCTGTCGCCACATGATACTCTGTATAGGTATAGCACCCACTTCCAAATACTACTTGAAAATGTTTAAAGCCAGATTAACGAGCCGATTATGAGATATGATTTTTCAAATATCGTTAAAATTTCCGGCCTAGCCCCGAAACGCCTTCCGTCCTATATTTAAGGGCTGTAACTAAAGAACTACTATCCGTCGCCACATGACACTCTGTATAGGTATAGCACCCACTTCCAAATACTACTTTAAAATGTTTAAAGCCAGATTAACGAGCCGATTATGAGATATGATTTATCAAATATCGTTAAAATTTCCGGCGTAGCCCCGAAACGCCTCTCCGTCCTATATTTAAGGGCTGTAACTAAAGAACTACTATCCGTCGCCACATGACACTATGTATAGGTATAGCACCCACTTCCAAATACTACTTGAAAATGTTTAAAGCCAGATTAACGAGCCGATTATGAGATATGATTTTTCAAATATAGTTAAAATTTCCGGCCTAGCCCCGAAATGACTATCCGTCCTAAATTTAAGGGCTGTAACTAAAGAACTACTATCCGTCGCCACATGACACTCTGTATAGGTATAGCACCCACTTCCAAATACTACTTGAAAATGTTTAAAGCCAGATTAACGAGCCGATTGTGAGATATGATTTTTCAAATATCGTTAAAATTTCCCTCCTAGCCCCGAAATGCCTATCCGTCCTAAATTTAAGGGCTGTAACTAATGAACTACTATCTGTCGCCACATGATACTCTGTATAGGTATAGCACCCACTTCCAAATACCACTTGAAAATGTTTAAAGCCAGATTAACGAGCCGATTATGAGATATGATTTTTCAAATATCGTTAAAATTTCTTAACTAGCCCCGAAATACCTATCCGTCCTAAATTTAAGGGCTGTAACTAAAGAACTACTATCCGTCGCCACATGACACTCTGTATAGGTATAGCACCCACTTCCAAATACTACTTGAAAATGTTTAAAGCCAGATTAACGAGCCGATTGTGAGATATGATTTTTCAAATATCGTTAAAATTTCCGGCCTAGCCCCGAAATGCCTATCCGTCCTAAATTTAAGGGCTGTAACTAAAGAACTACTATCCGTCGCCACATGATACTCTGTATAGGTATAGCACCCACTTCAAATACTACTTGAAAATGTTTAAAGCCAGATTAACGAGCCGATTATGAGATATGATTTTTCAAATATCGTTAAAATTCCGGCGTAGCCCCGAAACGCCTTTCCGTCCTATATTTAAGGGCTGTAACTAAAGAACTACTATCCGTCGCCACATGACACTCTGTATAGGTATAGCACCCACTTCCAAATACTACTTGAGAAAGTTTAAAGCCAGATTAGCGAGCCGATTATGAGATATGATTTTTCAAATATCGTTAAAATTTCCGGCCTAGCCCCGAAATGCCTTTCCGTCCTCCATTTATGGGAGTGTAACTAAAGAACTGCTAGCTGTCGCCACATGACACTCTGTATAGGTATAGCACCCACTTCCAAATACTACTTGAATATGTTTAAAGCCAGATTAACGAGCCGATTATGAGATATGATTTATCAAATATCGTTAAAATTTCCGGCGTAGCCCCGAAACGCCTCTCCGTCCTATATTTAAGGGCTGTAACTAAAGAACTACTATCCGTCGCCACATGACACTATGTATAGGTATAGCACCCACTTCCAAATACTACTTGAAAATGTTTAAAGCCAGATTAACGAGCCGATTATGAGATATGATTTTTCAAATATAGTTAAAATTTCCGGCCTAGCCCCGAAATGCCTATCCGTCCTAAATTTAAGGGCTGTAACTAAAGAACTACTATCTGTCGCCACATGATACTCTGTATAGGTATAGCACCCACTTCCAAATACCACTTGAAAATGTTTAAAGCCAGATTAACGAGCCGATTATGAGATATGATTTTTCAAATATCGTTAAAATTTCTTAACTAGCCCCGAAATACCTATCCGTCCTAAATTTAAGGGCTGTAACTAAAGAACTACTATCCGTCGCCACATGACACTCTGTATAGGTATAGCACCCACTTCCAAATACTACTTGAAAATGTTTAAAGCCAGATTAACGAGCCGATTATGAGATATGATTTTTCAAATATCGTTAAAATTTCCGGCGTAGCCCCGAAACGCCTTTCCGTCCTATATTTAAGGGCTGTAACTAAAGAACTACTATCCGTCGCCACATGACACTCTGTATAGGTATAGCACCCACTTCCAAATACTACTTGAGAAAGTTTAAAGCCAGATTAACGAGCCGATTATGAGATATGATTTTTCAAATATCGTTAAAATTTCCGGCCTAGCCCCGAAATGCCTTTCCGTCCTCCATTTATGGGAGTGTAACTAAAGAACTGCTAGCTGTCGCCACATGACACTCTGTATAGGTATAGCACCCACTTCCAAATACTACTTGAATATGTTTAAAGCCAGATTAACGAGCCGATTATGAGATATGATTTTTCAAATATCGTTAAAATTTCCGGCCTAGCCCCGAAATGCCTATCCGTCCTAAATTTAAGGGCTGTAACTAAAGAACTACCATCCGTCGCCACATGACACTCTGTATAGGTATAGCACCCACTTCCAAATACTACTTGAACATGTTTAAAGCCAGATTAACGAGCCGATTGTGAGATATGATTTTTCAAATATCGTTAAAATTTCCGGCCTACCCCGAAATGCCTATCCGTCCTAAATTTAAGGGCTGTAACTAAAGAACTACTATCCGTTGCAACATGACACTCTGTATAGGTATAGCACCCACTTCCAAATACTACTTGAAAATGTTTAAAGCCAGATTAACGAGCCGATTATGAGATATGATTTTTCAAATATCGTTAAAATTTCCGGCGTAGCCCCGAAACGCCTTTCCGTCCTATATTTAAGGGCTGTAACTAAAGAACTACTATCCGTCGCCACATGACACTCTGTATAGGTATAGCACCCACTTCCAAATACTACTTGAGAAAGTTTAAAGCCAGATTAACGAGCCGATTATGAGATATGATTTTTCAAATATCGTTAAAATTTCCGGCCTAGCCCCGAAATGCCTTTCCGTCCTCCATTTATGGGAGTGTAACTAAAGAACTACTATCCGTCGCCACATGACACTCTGTATAGGTATAGCACCCACTTCCAAATACTACTTGAAAATGTTTAAAGCCAGATTAACGAGCCGATTATGAGATATGATTTTTCAAATATCGTTAAAATTTCCAGCCTCGCCCCGAAATGCCTATCCGTCCTAAATATAAGGGCTGTAACTAAAGTACTACTATCCGTCGCCACATGACACTCTGTATAGGTATAGCACCCACTTCCAAATACTACTTTAAAATGTTTAAAGCCAGATTAACGAGCCGATTATGAGATATGATTTTTCAAATATCGTTAAAATTTCCGGCGTAGCCCCGAAACGCCTTTCCGTCCTATATTTAAGGGCTGTAACTAAAGAACTACTATCCGTCGCCACATGACACTCTGTATCGGTATAGCACCCACTTCCAAATACTACTTGAAAATGTTTAAAGCCAGATTAACGAGCCGATTATGAGATATGATTTATCAAATATCGTTAAAATTTCCGGCGTAGCCCCGAAACGCCTTTCCGTCCTATATTTAAGGGCTGTAACTAAAGAACTACTATCCGTCGCCACATGACACTATGTATAGGTATAGCACCCACTTCCAAATACTACTTGAAAATGTTTAAAGCCAGATTAACGAGCCCATTATGAGATATGATTTTTCAAATATAGTTAAAATTTCCGGCCTAGCCCCGAAATGACTATCCGTCCTAAATTTAAGGGCTGTAACTAAAGAACTACTATCCGTCGCCACATGACACTCTGTATAGGTATAGCACCCACTTCCAAATACTACTTGAAAATGTTTAAAGCCAGATTAACGAGCCGATTGTGAGATATGATTTTTCAAATATCGTTAAAATTTCCGGCCTAGCCCCGAAATGCCTATCCGTCCTAAATTTAAGGGCTGTAACTAAAGAACTACTATCCGTCGCCACATGATACTCTGTATAGGTATAGCACCCACTTCCAAATACTACTTGAAAATGTTTAAAGCCAGATTAACGAGCCGATTATGAGATATGATTTTTGAAAGTATCGTTAAAATTTCCGGCCTAGCCCCGAAATGCCTTTCCGTCCTAAATTTAAGGGCTGTAACTAAAGAACTACTATCCGTCGAAACATGACACTATGTATAGGTATAGCACCCAATTCCAAATACTACTTGAAAAAGTTTGAAGCCAGATTAACGAGCCGATTATGAGATATGATTTTTCAAATATCGTTACAATTTCCGGCCTAGCCCCGAAATGCCTTTCCGTCCTCCATTTATGGGAGTGTAACTAAAGAACTACTATCCGTCGCCACATGACACTCTGTATAGGTATAGCACCCACTTCCAAATACTACTTGAAAAAGTTTAAAGCCAGATTAACGAGCCGATTATGAGATATGATTTTTCAAATATCGTTAAAATTTCCGGCCTAGCCCCGAAATGCCTTTCCGTCCTCCATTTATGAGAGTAACTAAAGAACTGCTAGCTGTCGCAACATGACACTCTGTATAGGTATAGCACCCACTTCCAAATACTACTTGAAAATGTTTAAAGCCAGATTAACGAGCCGATTATGAGATATGATTTTTGAAAGTATCGTTAAAATTTCCGGCCTAGCCCCGAAATGCCTATCCGTCCTAAATTTAAGGGCTGTAACTAAAGAACTACTATCCGTCGCTACATGACACTCTGTATAGGTATAGCACCCACTTCCAAATACTACTTGAAAATGTTTAAAGCCAGATTAACGAGCCGATTATGAGTATGATTTTTCAAATATCGTTAAAATTACCGAACTAGCCCCGAAATACCTATCCATCCTAAATTTAAGGGCTGTAACTAAAGAACTACTATCCGTCGCCACATGACACTCTGTATAGGTATAGCACCCACTTCCAAATACTACTTGAAAATGTTTAAAGCCAGATTAACGAGCCGATTATGAAATATGATTTTTCAAATATCGTTAAAATATCTGGCCTAGCCCCGAAATGCCTTTCCGTCCTCCATTTATGGGAGTGTAACTAAAGAACTATTATCCGTCGCCACATGACACTCTGTATAGGTATAGCACCCACTTCCAAATACTACTTGAAAATGTTTAAAGCCAGATTAACGAGCCGATTTCGAGATATGATTTTTCAAATATTGTTAAAATTTCCGAACTAGCCCCGAAATACCTATCCGTCCTAAATTTAAGGGCTGTAACTAAAGAACTACTATCCGTTGCCACATGACACTCTGTATAGGTATAACACCCACTTCCAAATACTACTTGAAAATGTTTAAAGCCAGATTAACGAGCCGATTGTGAGATATGATTTTTCAAATATCGTTAAAATTTCCGGCCTAGCCCCGAAATGCCTATCCGTCCTAAATTTAAGGGCTGTAACTAAAGAACTACTATCTGTCGCCACATGATACTCTGTATAGGTATAGCACCCACTTCCAAATACTACTTGTAAATGTTTAAAGCCAGATTAACGAGCCGATTATGAGATATGATTTTTCAAATATCGTTAAAATTTCCGGCGTAGCCCCGAAACGCCTTTCCGTCCTATATTTAAGGGCTGTAACTAAAGAACTACTATCCGTCGCCACATGACACTCTGTATAGGTATAGCACCCACTTCCAAATACTACTTGAAAATGTTTAAAGCCAGATTAACAAGCCGATTATGAGATATGATTTTTCAAATATCGTTAAAATTTCCGGCCTAGCCCCGAAATGCCTTACCGTCCTCCATTTATGGGAGTGTAACTAAAGAACTACTATCCGTCGCCACATGACACTCTGTATAGGTATAGCACCCACTTCCAAATACTACTTGAATATGTTTAAAGCCAGATTAACGAGCCGATTATGAGATATGATTTTTCAAATATCGTTAAAATTTCCAGCCTCGCCCCGAAATTCCTATCCGTCCTAAATATAAGGGCTGTAACTAAAGTACTACTATCCGTCGCCACATGACACTCTGTATAGGTATAGCACCCACTTCCAAATACTACTTGAAAAAGTTTAAAGCCAGATTAACGAGCCGATTATGAGATATGATTTTTCAAATATCGTGAAAATTTCCGGCCCAGCCCCGAAATGCCTTTCCGTCCTCCATTTATGGGAGTGTAACTAAAGAACTGCTAGCTGTCGCCACATGACACTCTGTATAGGTATAGCACCCACTTCCAAATACTACTTGAAAATGTTTAAAGCCAGAATAACGAGCCGATTATAAGAAATGATTTTTCAAATATCGTTAAAATTTCCGGCCTAGCCCCGAAATGCCTTTCCGTCCTCCATTTATGGGAGTGTAACTAAAGAACTGCTAGCTGTCGCCACATGACACTCTGTATAGGTATAGCACCCACTTCCAAATACTACTTGAAAATGTTTAAAGCCAGATTAACGAGCCGATTATGAGATATGATTTTTGAAAGTATCGTTAAAATTTCCGGCCTAGCCCCGAAATGCCTTTCCGTCCTCCATTTATGGGAGTGTAACTAAAGAACTGCTAGCTGTCGCCACATGACACTCTGTATAGGTATAGCACCCACTTCCAAATACTACTTGAAAATGTTTAAAGCCAGATTAACGAGCCGATTATGAGATATGATTTTTCAAATATAGTTAAAATTTCCGGCCTAGCCCCGAAATGACTATCCGTCCTAAATTTAAGGGCTGTAACTAAAGAACTACTATCCGTCGCCACATGACACTCTGTATAGGTATAGCACCCACTTCCAAATACTACTTGAAAATGTTTAAAGCCAGATTAACGAGCCGATTGTGAGATATGATTTTTCAAATATCGTTAAAATTTCCCTCCTAGCCCCGAAATGCCTATCCGTCCTAAATTTAAGGGCTGTAACTAATGAACTACTATCTGTCGCCACATGATACTCTGTATAGGTATAGCACCCACTTCCAAATACCACTTGAAAATGTTTAAAGCCAGATTAACGAGCCGATTATGAGATATGATTTTTCAAATATCGTTAAAATTTCTTAACTAGCCCCGAAATACCTATCCGTCCTAAATTTAAGGGCTGTAACTAAAGAACTACTATCCGTCGCCACATGACACTCTGTATAGGTATAGCACCCACTTCCAAATACTACTTGAAAATGTTTAAAGCCAGATTAACGAGCCGATTGTGAGATATGATTTTTCAAATATCGTTAAAATTTCCGGCCTAGCCCCGAAATGCCTATCCGTCCTAAATTTAAGGGCTGTAACTAAAGAACTACTATCCGTCGCCACATGATACTCTGTATAGGTATAGCACCCACTTCAAATACTACTTGAAAATGTTTAAAGCCAGATTAACGAGCCGATTATGAGATATGATTTTTCAAATATCGTTAAAATTCCGGCGTAGCCCCGAAACGCCTTTCCGTCCTATATTTAAGGGCTGTAACTAAAGAACTACTATCCGTCGCCACATGACACTCTGTATAGGTATAGCACCCACTTCCAAATACTACTTGAGAAAGTTTAAAGCCAGATTAGCGAGCCGATTATGAGATATGATTTTTCAAATATCGTTAAAATTTCCGGCCTAGCCCCGAAATGCCTTTCCGTCCTCCATTTATGGGAGTGTAACTAAAGAACTGCTAGCTGTCGCCACATGACACTCTGTATAGGTATAGCACCCACTTCCAAATACTACTTGAATATGTTTAAAGCCAGATTAACGAGCCGATTATGAGATATGATTTATCAAATATCGTTAAAATTTCCGGCGTAGCCCCGAAACGCCTCTCCGTCCTATATTTAAGGGCTGTAACTAAAGAACTACTATCCGTCGCCACATGACACTATGTATAGGTATAGCACCCACTTCCAAATACTACTTGAAAATGTTTAAAGCCAGATTAACGAGCCGATTATGAGATATGATTTTTCAAATATAGTTAAAATTTCCGGCCTAGCCCCGAAATGCCTATCCGTCCTAAATTTAAGGGCTGTAACTAAAGAACTACTATCTGTCGCCACATGATACTCTGTATAGGTATAGCACCCACTTCCAAATACCACTTGAAAATGTTTAAAGCCAGATTAACGAGCCGATTATGAGATATGATTTTTCAAATATCGTTAAAATTTCTTAACTAGCCCCGAAATACCTATCCGTCCTAAATTTAAGGGCTGTAACTAAAGAACTACTATCCGTCGCCACATGACACTCTGTATAGGTATAGCACCCACTTCCAAATACTACTTGAAAATGTTTAAAGCCAGATTAACGAGCCGATTATGAGATATGATTTTTCAAATATCGTTAAAATTTCCGGCGTAGCCCCGAAACGCCTTTCCGTCCTATATTTAAGGGCTGTAACTAAAGAACTACTATCCGTCGCCACATGACACTCTGTATAGGTATAGCACCCACTTCCAAATACTACTTGAGAAAGTTTAAAGCCAGATTAACGAGCCGATTATGAGATATGATTTTTCAAATATCGTTAAAATTTCCGGCCTAGCCCCGAAATGCCTTTCCGTCCTCCATTTATGGGAGTGTAACTAAAGAACTGCTAGCTGTCGCCACATGACACTCTGTATAGGTATAGCACCCACTTCCAAATACTACTTGAATATGTTTAAAGCCAGATTAACGAGCCGATTATGAGATATGATTTTTCAAATATCGTTAAAATTTCCGGCCTAGCCCCGAAATGCCTATCCGTCCTAAATTTAAGGGCTGTAACTAAAGAACTACCATCCGTCGCCACATGACACTCTGTATAGGTATAGCACCCACTTCCAAATACTACTTGAAAATGTTTAAAGCCAGATTAACGAGCCGATTGTGAGATATGATTTTTCAAATATCGTTAAAATTTCCGGCCTACCCCGAAATGCCTATCCGTCCTAAATTTAAGGGCTGTAACTAAAGAACTACTATCCGTTGCAACATGACACTCTGTATAGGTATAGCACCCACTTCCAAATACTACTTGAAAATGTTTAAAGCCAGATTAACGAGCCGATTATGAGATATGATTTTTCAAATATAGTTAAAATTTCCGGCCTAGCCCCGAAATGAATATCCGTCCTAAATTTAAGGGCTGTAACTAAAGAACCACTATCCGTTGCCACATGACACTCTGTATAGGTATAGCACCCACTTCCAAATACTACTTGAAAATGTTTAAAGCCAGATTAACGAGCCGATTATGAGATATGATTTTTCAAATATCGTTAAAATTTCCGGCCTAGCCCCGAAATGCCTTACCGTCCTCCATTTATGGGAGTGTAACTAAAGAACTACTATCCGTCGCCACATGACACTCTGTATAGGTATAGCACCCACTTCCAAATACTACTTGAAAATGTTTAAAGCCAGATTAACGAGCCGATTATGAGATATGATTTTTCAAATATCGTTAAAATTTCCAGCCTCGCCCCGAAATGCCTATCCGTCCTAAATATAAGGGCTGTAACTAAAGTACTACTATCCGTCGCCACATGACACTCTGTATAGGTATAGCACCCACTTCCAAATACTACTTTAAAATGTTTAAAGCCAGATTAACGAGCCGATTATGAGATATGATTTTTCAAATATCGTTAAAATTTCCGGCGTAGCCCCGAAACGCCTTTCCGTCCTATATTTAAGGGCTGTAACTAAAGAACTACTATCCGTCGCCACATGACACTCTGTATCGGTATAGCACCCACTTCTAAATACTACTTGAAAATGTTTAAAGCCAGATTAACGAGCCGATTATGAGATATGATTTATCAAATATCGTTAAAATTTCCGGCGTGGCCCCGAAACGCCTTTCCGTCCTATATTTAAGGGCTGTAACTAAAGAACTACTATCCGTCGCCACATGACACTATGTATAGGTATAGCACCCACTTCCAAATACTACTTGAAAATGTTTAAAGCCAGATTAACGAGCCGATTATGAGATATGATTTTTCAAATATAGTTAAAATTTCCGGCCTAGCCCCGAAATGACTATCCGTCCTAAATTTAAGGGCTGTAACTAAAGAACTACTATCCGTCGCCACATGACACTCTGTATAGGTATAGCACCCACTTCCAAATACTACTTGAAAATGTATAAAGCCAGATTAACGAGCCGATTGTGAGATATGATTTTTCAAATATCGTTAAAATTTCCGGCCTAGCCCCGATATGCCTATCCGTCCTAAATTTAAGGGCTGTAACTAAAGAACTACTATCCGTCGCCACATGATACTCTGTATAGGTATAGCACCCACTTCCAAATACTACTTGAAAATGTTTAAAGCCAGATTAACGAGCCGATTATGAGATATGATTTTTGAAAGTATCGTTAAAATTTCCGGCCTAGCCCCGAAATGCCTTTCCGTCCTAAATTTAAGGGCTGTAACTAAAGAACTACTATCCGTCGAAACATGACACTATGTATAGGTATAGCACCCAATTCCAAATACTACTTGAAAAAGTTTGAAGCCAGATTAACGAGCCGATTATGAGATATGATTTTTCAAATATCGTTACAATTTCCGGCCTAGCCCCGAAATGCCTTTCCGTCCTCCATTTATGGGAGTGTAACTAAAGAACTACTATCCGTCGCCACATGACACTCTGTATAGGTATAGCACCCACTTCCAAATACTACTTGAAAAAGTTTAAAGCCAGATTAACGAGCCGATTATGAGATATGATTTTTCAAATATCGTTAAAATTTCCGGCCTAGCCCCGAAATGCCTTTCCGTCCTCCATTTATGAGAGTAACTAAAGAACTGCTAGCTGTCGCAACATGACACTCTGTATAGGTATAGCACCCACTTCCAAATACTACTTGAAAATGTTTAAAGCCAGATTAACGAGCCGATTATGAGATATGATTTTTGAAAGTATCGTTAAAATTTCCGGCCTAGCCCCGAAATGCCTATCCGTCCTAAATTTAAGGGCTGTAACTAAAGAACTACTATCCGTCGCTACATGACACTCTGTATAGGTATAGCACCCACTTCCAAATACTACTTGAAAATGTTTAAAGCCAGATTAACGAGCCGATTATGAGTATGATTTTTCAAATATCGTTAAAATTACCGAACTAGCCCCGAAATACCTATCCATCCTAAATTTAAGGGCTGTAACTAAAGAACTACTATCCGTCGCCACATGACACTCTGTATAGGTATAGCACCCACTTCCAAATACTACTTGAAAATGTTTAAAGCCAGATTAACGAGCCGATTATGAAATATGATTTTTCAAATATCGTTAAAATATCTGGCCTAGCCCCGAAATGCCTTTCCGTCCTCCATTTATGGGAGTGTAACTAAAGAACTATTATCCGTCGCCACATGACACTCTGTATAGGTATAGCACCCACTTCCAAATACTACTTGAAAATGTTTAAAGCCAGATTAACGAGCCGATTTCGAGATATGATTTTTCAAATATTGTTAAAATTTCCGAACTAGCCCCGAAATACCTATCCGTCCTAAATTTAAGGGCTGTAACTAAAGAACTACTATCCGTTGCCACATGACACTCTGTATAGGTATAACACCCACTTCCAAATACTACTTGAAAATGTTTAAAGCCAGATTAACGAGCCGATTGTGAGATATGATTTTTCAAATATCGTTAAAATTTCCGGCCTAGCCCCGAAATGCCTATCCGTCCTAAATTTAAGGGCTGTAACTAAAGAACTACTATCTGTCGCCACATGATACTCTGTATAGGTATAGCACCCACTTCCAAATACTACTTGAAAATGTTTAAAGCCAGATTAACGAGCCGATTATGAGATATGATTTTTCAAATATCGTTAAAATTTCCGGCGTAGCCCCGAAACGCCTTTCCGTCCTATATTTAAGGGCTGTAACTAAAGAACTACTATCCGTCGCCACATGACACTCTGTATAGGTATAGCACCCACTTCCAAATACTACTTGAAAATGTTTAAAGCCAGATTAACAAGCCGATTATGAGATATGATTTTTCAAATATCGTTAAAATTTCCGGCCTAGCCCCGAAATGCCTTACCGTCCTCCATTTATGGGAGTGTAACTAAAGAACTACTATCCGTCGCCACATGACACTCTGTATAGGTATAGCACCCACTTCCAAATACTACTTGAATATGTTTAAAGCCAGATTAACGAGCCGATTATGAGATATGATTTTTCAAATATCGTTAAAATTTCCAGCCTCGCCCCGAAATTCCTATCCGTCCTAAATATAAGGGCTGTAACTAAAGTACTACTATCCGTCGCCACATGACACTCTGTATAGGTATAGCACCCACTTCCAAATACTACTTGAAAAAGTTTAAAGCCAGATTAACGAGCCGATTATGAGATATGATTTTTCAAATATCGTGAAAATTTCCGGCCCAGCCCCGAAATGCCTTTCCGTCCTCCATTTATGGGAGTGTAACTAAAGAACTGCTAGCTGTCGCCACATGACACTCTGTATAGGTATAGCACCCACTTCCAAATACTACTTGAAAATGTTTAAAGCCAGAATAACGAGCCGATTATAAGAAATGATTTTTCAAATATCGTTAAAATTTCCGGCCTAGCCCCGAAATGCCTTTCCGTCCTCCATTTATGGGAGTGTAACTAAAGAACTGCTAGCTGTCGCCACATGACACTCTGTATAGGTATAGCACCCACTTCCAAATACTACTTGAAAATGTTTAAAGCCAGATTAACGAGCCGATTATGAGATATGATTTTTGAAAGTATCGTTAAAATTTCCGGCCTAGCCCCGAAATGCCTATCCGTCCTAAATTTAAGGGCTGTAACTAAAGAACTACTATCCGTCGCCACATGACACTCTGTATAGGTATAGCACCCACTTCCAAATACTACTTGAAAATGTTTAAAGCCAGATTAACGAGCCGATTATGAGATATGATTTTTCAAATATCGTTAAAATTTCCAGCCTCGCCCCGAAATGCCTATCCGTCCTAAATATAAGGGCTGTAACTAAAGTACTACTATCCGTCGCCACATGATACTCTGAATAGGTATAGCACCCACTTCCAAATACTACTTGAAAAAGTTTAAAGCCAGATTAACGAGCCGATTATGAGATATGATTTTTCAAATATCGTGAAAATTTCCGGCCCAGCCCCGAAATGCCTTTCCGTCCTAAATTTAAGGGCTGTAACTAAAGAACTACTATCCGTCGAAACATGACACTATGTATAGGTATAGCACCCAATTCCAAATACTACTTGAAAAAGTTTGAAGCCAGATTAACGAGCCGATTATGAGATATGATTTTTCAAATATCGTTACAATTTCCGGCCTAGCCCCGAAATGCCTTTCCGTCCTCCATTTATGGGAGTGTAACTAAAGAACTACTATCCGTCGCCACATGACACTCTGTATAGGTATAGCACCCACTTCCAAATACTACTTGAAAAAGTTTAAAGCCAGATTAACGAGCCGATTATGAGATATGATTTTTCAAATATCGTTAAAATTTCCGGCCTAGCCCCGAAATGCCTTTCCGTCCTCCATTTATGAGAGTGTAACTAAAGAACTGCTAGCTGTCGCAACATGACACTCTGTATAGGTATAGCACCCACTTCCAAATACTACTTGAAAAAGTTTAAAGCCAGATTAACGAGCCGATTATGAGATATGATTTTTCAAATATCGTGAAAATTTCCGGCCCAGCCCCGAAATGCCTTTCCGTCCTCCATTTATGGGAGTGTAACTAAAGAACTGCTAGCTGTCGCCACATGACACTCTGTATAGGTATAGGACCCACTTCCAAATACTACTTGAAAATGTTTAAAGCCAGAATAACGAGCCGATTATGAGATATGATTTTTCAAATATCGTTAAAATTTCCGGCCTAGCCCCGAAATGCCTTTCCGTCCTCCATTTATGGGAGTGTAACTAAAGAACTGCTAGCTGTCGCCACATGACACTCTGTATAGGTATAGCACCCACTTCCAAATACTACTTGAAAATGTTTAAAGCCAGATTAACGAGCCGATTATGAGATATGATTTTTGAAAGTATCGTTAAAATTTCCGGCCTAGCCCCGAAATGCCTATCCGTCCTAAATTTAAGGGCTGTAACTAAAGAACTACTATCCGTCGCCACATGACACTCTGTATAGGTATAGCACCCACTTCCAAATACTACTTGAAAATGTTTAAAGCCAGATTAACGAGCCGATTATGAGATATGATTTTTCAAATATCGTTAAAATTACCGAACTAGCCCCGAAATACCTATCCATCCTAAATTTAAGGGCTGTAACTAAAGAACTACTATCCGTCGCCACATGACACTCTGTATAGGTATAGCACCCACTTCCAAATACTACTTGAAAATGTTTAAAGCCAGATTAACGAGCCGATTATGAGATATGATTTTTCAAATATCGTTAAAATTTCCAGCCTCGCCCCGAAATGCCTATCCGTCCTAAATATAAGGGCTGTAACTAAAGTACTACTATCCGTCGCCACATGATACTCTCAATAGGTATAGCACCCACTTCCAAATACTACTTGAAAATGTTTAAAGCCAGAATAACGAGCCGATTATGAGATATGATTTTTCAAATATCGTGAAAATTTCCGGCCCAGCCCCGAAATGCCTTTCCGTCCTCCATTTATGGGAGTGTAACTAAAGAACTCCTAGCTGTCGCCACATGACACTCTGTATAGGGTATAGCACCCACTTCCAAATACTACTTGAAAATGTTTAAAGCCAGAATAACGAGCCGATTATGAGATATTATTTTTCAAATATCGTTAAAATTTCCAGCATCGCCCCGAAACGCCTATCCGTCCTAAATTTAAGGGCTGTAACTAAAGAACTACTATCCGTCGCCACATGACACTCTGTATAGGTATAGCACCCAATTCCAAATACTACTTGAAAATGTTTAAAGCCAGATTAACGAGCCGATTATGAGATATGATTTTTCAAATATCGTTACAATTTCCGGCCTAGCCCCGAAATGCCTTTCCGTCCTCCATTTATGGGAGTGTAACTAAAGAACCACTATCCGTCGCCACATGACACTCTGTATAGGTATAGCACCCACTTCCAAATACTACTTGAGAAAGTTTAAAGCCAGATTAACGAGCCGATTATGAGATATGATTTTTCAAATATCGTTAAAATTTCCGGCCTAGCCCCGAAATGCCTATCCGTCCTAAATTTAAGGGCTGTAACTAAAGAACTACCATCCGTCGCCACATGACACTCTGTATAGGTATAGCACCCACTTCCAAATACTACTTGAAAATGTTTAAAGCCAGATTAACGAGCCGATTATGAGATATGATTTTTCAAATATCGTTACAATTTCCGGCCTAGCCCCGAAATGCCTTTCCGTCCTCCATTTATGGGAGTGTAACTAAAGAACCACTATCCGTCGCCACATGACACTCTGTATAGGTATAGCACCCACTTCCAAATACTACTTGAGAAAGTTTAAAGCCAGATTAACGAGCCGATTATGAGATATGATTTTTCAAATATCGTTAAAATTTCCGGCCTAGCCCCGAAATGCCTTTCCGTCCTCCATTTATGGGAGTGTAACTAAAGAACTGCTAGCTGTCGCCACATGACACTCTGTATAGGTATAGCACCCACTTCCAAATACTACTTGAAAATGTTTAAAGCCAGATTAACGAGCCGATTATGAGATATGATTTTTCAAATATCGTTAAAATTTCCGGCCTAGCCCCGAAATGCCTATCCGTCCTAAATTTAAGGGCTGTAACTAAAGAACTACCATCCGTCGCCACATGACACTCTGTATAGGTATAGCACCCACTTCCAAATACTACTTGAAAATGTTTAAAGCCAGATTAACGAGCCGATTATGAGATATGATTTTTCAAATATCGTTAAAATTTCCGGCCCAGCCCCGAAATGCCTTTCCGTCCTCCATTTATTGGAGTGTAACTAAAGAACTGCTGGCTGTCGCCACATGACACTCTGTATAGGTATAGCACCCACTTCCAAATACTACTTGAAAATGTTTAAAGCCAGATTAACGAGCCGATTATGAGATATGATTTTTCAAATATCGTTAAAATTTCCGGCGTAGCCCCGAAACGCCTTTCCGTCCTATATTTAAGGGCTGTAACTAAAGAACTACTATCCGTCGCCACATGACACTCTGTATCGGTATAGCACCCACTTCCAAATACTACTTGAAAATGTTTAAAGCCAGATTAACGAGCCGATTATGAGATATGATTTTTCAAATATCGTTAAAATTTCCGGCGTAGCCCCGAAACGCCTTTCCGTCCTATATTTAAGGGCTGTAACTAAAGAACTACTATCCGTCGCCACATGACACTATGTATAGGTATAGCACCCACTTCCAAATACTACTTGAAAATGTTTAAAGCCAGATTAACGAGCCGATTATGAGATATGATTTTTCAAATATAGTTAAAATTTCCGGCCTAGCCCCGAAATGACTATCCGTCCTAAATTTAAGGGCTTTAACTAAAGAACTACTATCCGTCGCCACATGACACTCTGTATAGGTATAGCACCCACTTCCAAATACTACTTGAAAATGTTTAAAGCCAGATTAACGAGCCGATTATGAGATATGATTCTTCAAATATCGTTAAAATTTCCGGCCTAGCCCCGAAATGCCTTACCGTCCTCCATTTATGGGAGTGTAACTAAAGAACTACTATCCGTCGCCACATGACACTCTGTATAGGTATAGCACCCACTTCCAAATACTACTTGAATATGTTTAAAGCCAGATTAACGAGCCGATTATGAGATATGATTTTTCAAATATCGTTAAAACTTCCAGCCTCACCCCGAAATTCCTATCCGTCCTAAATATAAGGGCTGTAACTAAAGTACTACTATCCGTCGCCACATGACACTCTGTATAGGTATAGCACCCACTTCCAAATACTACTTGAAAAAGTTTAAAGCCAGATTAACGAGCCGATTATGAGATATGATTTTTCAAATATCGTGAAAATTTCCGGCCCAGCCCCGAAATGCCTTTCCGTCCTCCATTTATGGGAGTGTAACTAAAGAACTGCTAGCTGTCGCCACATGACACTCTATAGGTATAGCACCCACTTCCAAATACTACTTGAAAATGTTTAAAGCCAGATTAACGAGCCGATTTCGAGATATGATTTTTCAAATATCGTTAAAATTTCCGAACTAGCCCCGAAATACCTATCCGTCCTAAATTTAAGGGCTGTAACTAAAGAACTACTATCCGTCGCCACATGACACTATGTATAGGTATAGCACCCACTTCCAAATACTACTTGAAAATGTTTAAAGCCAGATTAACGAGCCGATTATGAGATATGATTTTTCAAATATCGTTAAAATTTCCGGCGTAGCCCCGAAACGCCTTCCGTCCTATATTTAAGGGCTGTAACTAAAGAACTACTATCCGTCGCCACATGATACTCTGTATAGGTATAGCACCCACTTCCAAATACTACTTGAAAATGTTTAAAGCCAGATTAACGAGCCGATTATGAGATATGATTTTTCAAATATCGTTAAAATTTCCGGCGTAGCCCCGAAACGCCTTTCCGTCCTATATTTAAGGGCTGTAACTAAAGAACTACTATCCGTCGCCACATGACACTCTGTATCGGTATAGCACCCACTTCCAAATACTACTTGAAAATGTTTAAAGCCAGATTAACGAGCCGATTATGTGAGATGATTTATCAAATATCGTTAAAATTTCCGGCGTAGCCCCGAAACGCCTTTCCGTCCTATATTTAAGGGCTGTAACTAAAGAACTACTATCCGTCGCCACATGACACTATGTATAGGTATAGCACCCACTTCCAAATACTACTTGAAAATGTTTAAAGCCAGATTAACGAGCCGATTATGAGATATGATTTTTCAAATATAGTTAAAATTTCCGGCCTAGCCCCGAAATGACTATCCGTCCTAAATTTAAGGGCAGTAACTAAAGAACTACTATCCGTCGCCACATGACACTCTGTATAGGTATAGCACCCACTTCCAAATACTACTTGAAAATGTTTAAAGCCAGATTAACAAGCCGATTGTGAGATATGATTTTTCAAATATCGTTAAAATTTCCGGCCTATTCCCGAAATGCCTATCCGTCCTAAATTTAAGGGCTGTAACTAAAGAACTACTATCCGTCGCCACATGATACTCTGTGTAGGTATAGCACCCTCTTCCAATTACTACTTGAAAATGTTTAAAGCCAGATTAACGAGCCGATTATGAGATATGATTTTTCAAATATCGTTAAAATTTCCGGCCTAGCCCCGAAATGCCTTACCGTCCTCCATTTATGGGAGTGTAACTAAAGAACTACTATCCGTCGCCACATGACACTCTGTATAGGTATAGCACCCACTTCCAAATACTACTTGAAAAAGTTTAAAGCCAGATTAACGAGCCGATTACGAGAGATGATTTTTCAAATATCGTTAAATTTACCGAACTAGCCCCGAAATACCTATCCATCCTAAATTTAAGGGCTGTAACTAAAGAACTACTATCCGTCGCCACATGACACTCTGTATAGGTATAGCACCCACTTCCAAATACTACTTGAAAATGTTTAAAGCCAGATTAACGAGCCGATTATGAGATATGATTTTTCAAATATCGTTAAAATATCTGGCCTAGCCCCGAAATGCCTTTCCGTCCTCCATTTATGGGAGTGTAACTAAAGAGCTACTATCCGTCGCCACATGACACTCTGTATAGGTATAGCACCCACTTCCAAATACTACTTGAAAATGTTTAAAGCCCGATTAACGAGCCGATTATCAGATATGATTTTTCAAATATCGTTAAAATATCTGGCCTAGCCCCGAAATGCCTTTCCGTCCTCCATTTATGGGAGTGTAACTAAAAAACTACTATCCGTCGCCACATGACACTCTGTATAGGTATAGCACCCACTTCCAAATACTACTTGAAAATGTTTAAAGCCAGATTAACGAGCCGATTGTGAGATATGATTTTTCAAATATCGTTAAAATTTCCGGCCTAGCCCCGAAATGCCTATCCGTCCTAAATTTAAGGGCTGTAACTAAAGAACTACTATCCGTCACCACATGATACTCTGTATAGGTATAGCACCCACTTCCAAATACTACTTGAAATTGTTTAAAGCCAGATTAACGAGCCGATTTCGAGATATGATTTTTCAAATATCGTTAAAATTTCCGAACTAGCCCCGAAATACCTATCCGTCCTAAATTTAAGGGCTGTAACTAAAGAACTACTATCCGTCGCCACATGACACTCTGTATAGGTATAACACCCACTTCCAAATACTACTTGAAAATGTTTAAAGCCAGATTAACGAGCCGATTATGAGATATGATTTTTCAAATATAGTTAAAATTTCCGGCCTAGCCCCGAAATGACTATCCGTCCTAAATTTAAGGGCTGTAACTAAAGAACTACTATCCGTTGCCACATGACACTCTGTATAGGTATAGGACCCACTTCCAAATACTACTTGAAAATGTTTAAAGCCAGATTAACGAGCCGATTATGAGATATGATTTATCAAATATAGTTAAAATTTCCGGCCTAGCCCCAAAATGACTATCCGTCCTTAATTTAAGGGCTGTAACTAAAGAACTACTATCCGTCGCCACATGACACTCTGTATAGGTATAGCACCCACTACCAAATACTACTTGAAAATGTTTTAAAGCCAGATTAACAAGCCGATTGTGAGATATGATTTTTCAAATATCGTTAAAATTTCCGGCCTAGCCCCGAAATGCCTATCCGTCCTAAATTTAAGGGCTGTAACTAAAGAACTACTATCCGTCACCACATGATACTCTGTATAGGTATAGCACCCACTTCCAAATACTACTTGAAAACGTTTAAAGCCAGATTAACGAGCCGATTATGAGATATGATTTTTCAAATATCGTTAAAAATTTCCGGCCTAGCCCCGAAATGCCTTACCGTCCTCCATTTATGGGAGTGTAACTAAAGAACTACTATCCGTCGCCACATGACACTCTGTATAGGTATAGCACCCACTTCCAAATACTACTTGAAAAAGTTTAAAGCCAGATTAACGAGCCGATTACGAGAGATGATTTTTCAAATATCGTGAAAATTTCCGGCCCAGCCCCGAAATGCCTTTCCGTCCTCCATTTATGGGAGTGTAACTAAAGAACTGCTAGCTGTCGCCACATGACACTCTGTATAGGTATAGCACCCACTTCCAAATACTACTTGAAAATGTTTAAAGCCAGATTAACGAGCCGATTATGAGATATGATTTTTCAAATATCGTTAAAATTTCCGGCCTAGCCCCGAAATGCCTATCCGTCCTAAATTTAAGGGCTGTAACTAAAGAACTACCATCCATCGCCACATGACACTCTGTATAGGTATAGCACCCACTTCCAAATACTACTTGAAAATGTTTTAAAGCCAGATTAACGAGCCGATTATGAGATATGATTTTTCAAATATCGTTAAAATTTCCGGCCAGCCCCGAAATGCCTTTCCGTCCTCCATTTATGGGAGTGTAACTAAAGAACTGCTGGCTGTCGCCACATGACACTCTGTATAGGTATAGCACCCACTTCCAAATACTACTTGAAAATGTTTAAAGCCAGATTAACGAGCCGATTATGAGATATGATTTTTCAAATATCGTTAAAATTTCCGGCGTAGCCCCGAAACGCCTTTCCGTCCTATATTTAAGGGCTGTAACTAAAGAACTACTATCCGTCGCCACATGACACTCTGTATCGGTATAGCACCCACTTCCAAATACTACTTGAAAATGTTTAAAGCCAGATTAACGAGCCGATTATGAGATATGATTTTTCAAATATCGTTAAAATTTCCGGCGTAGCCCCGAAACGCCTTTCCGTCCTATATTTAAGGGCTGTAACTAAAGAACTACTATCCGTCGCCACATGACACTATGTATAGGTATAGCACCCACTTCCAAATACTACTTGAAAATGTTTAAAGCCAGATTAACGAGCCGATTATGAGATATGATTTTTCAAATATAGTTAAAATTTCCGGCCTAGCCCCGAAATGACTATCCGTCCTAAATTTAAGGGCTTTAACTAAAGAACTACTATCCGTCGCCACATGACACTCTGTATAGGTATAGCACCCACTTCCAAATACTACTTGAAAATGTTTAAAGCCAGATTAACGAGCCGATTATGAGATATGATTTTTCAAATATCGTTAAAATTTCCGGCCTAGCCCCGAAATGCCTTACCGTCCTCCATTTATGGGAGTGTAACTAAAGAACTACTATCCGTCGCCACATGACACTCTGTATAGGTATAGCACCCACTTCCAAATACTACTTGAATATGTTTAAAGCCAGATTAACGAGCCGATTATGAGATATGATTTTTCAAATATCGTTAAAACTTCCAGCCTCACCCCGAAATTCCTATCCGTCCTAAATATAAGGGCTGTAACTAAAGTACTACTATCCGTCGCCACATGACACTCTGTATAGGTATAGCACCCACTTCCAAATACTACTTGAAAAAGTTTAAAGCCAGATTAACGAGCCGATTATGAGATATGATTTTTCAAATATCGTGAAAATTTCCGGCCCAGCCCCGAAATGCCTTTCCGTCCTCCATTTATGGGAGTGTAACTAAAGAACTGCTAGCTGTCGCCACATGACACTCTATAGGTATAGCACCCAATTCCAAATACTACTTGAAAATGTTTAAAGCCAGAATAACGAGCCGATTATGAGATATGATTTTTCAAATATCGTTAAAATTTCCGGCCTAGCCCCGAAATGCCTATCCGTCCTAAATTTAAGGGCTGTAACTAAAGAACTACTATCGTCGCCACATGACACTCTGTATAGGTATAGCACCCACTTCCAAATACTACTTGAAAATGTTTAAAGCCAGATTAACGAGCCGATTATGAGATATGATTTTTCAAATATCGTTAAAATTACCGAACTAGCCCCGAAATTAATATCCATCCTAAATTTAAGGGCTGTAACTAAAGAACTACTATCCGTCGCCACATGACACTCTGTATAGGTATAGCACCCACTTCCAAATACTACTTGAAAATGTTTAAAGCCAGATTAACGAGCCGATTATGTGATATGATTTTTCAAATATCGTTAAAATGTCTGGCCTAGCCCCGAAATGCCTTTCCGTCCTCCATTTATGGGAGTGTAACTAAAGAACTACTATCCGTCGCCACATGACACTCTGTATAGGTATAGCACCCACTTCCAAATACTACTTGAAAATGTTTAAAGCCAGATTAACGAGCCGATTATGAGATATGATTTTTCAAATATCGTTAAAATTTCCAGCCTCGCCCCGAAATGCCTATCCGTCCTAAATATAAGGGCTGTAACTAAAGTACTACTATCCGTCGCCACATGATACTCTGAATAGGTATAGCACCCACTTCCAAATACTACTTGAAAAAGTTTAAAGCCAGATTAACGAGCCGATTATGAGATATGATTTTTCAAATATCGTGAAAATTTCCGGCCCAGCCCCGAAATGCCTTTCCGTCCTCCATTTATGGGAGTGTAACTAAAGAACTGCTAGCTGTCGCCACATGACACTCTGTATAGGTATAGCACCCACTTCCAAATACTACTTGAAAATGTTTAAAGCCAGAATAACGAGCCGATTATGAGATATGATTTTTCAAATATCGTTAAAATTTCCAGCATTGCCCCGAAATGCCTATCCGTCCTAAATTTAAGGGCTGTAACTAAAGAACTACTATCCGTCGCCACATGACACTCTGTATAGGTATAGCACCCAATTCCAAATACTACTTGAAAATGTTTAAAGCCAGATTAACGAGCCGATTATGAGATATGATTTTTCAAATATCGTTACAATTTCCGGCCTAGCCCCGAAATGCCTTTCCGTCCCCCATTTATGGGAGTGTAACTAAAGAACTACTATCCGTCGCCAAATGACACTCTGTATAGGTATAGCACCCACTTCCAAATACTACTTGAGAAAGTTTAAAGCCAGATTAACGAGCCGATTATGAGATATGATTTTTCAAATATCGTTAAAATTTCCGGCCTAGCCCCGAAATGCCTTTCCGTCCTCCATTTATGGGAGTGTAACTAAAGAACTGCTAGCTGTCGCCACATGACACTCTGTATAGGTATAGCACCCACTTCCAAATACTACTTGAAAATGTTTAAAGCCAGATTAACGAGCCGATTATGAGATATGATTTTTCAAATATCGTTAAAATTTCCGGCCTAGCCCCGAAATGCCTATCCGTCCTAAATTTAAGGGCTGTAACTAAAGAACTACCATCCGTCGCCACATGACACTCTGTATAGGTATAGCACCCACTTCCAAATACTACTTGAAAATGTTTAAAGCCAGATTAACGAGCCGATTATGAGATATGATTTTTCAAATATCGTTAAAATCTCCGGCGTAGCCCCGAAACGCCTTTCCGTCCTATATTTAAGGGCTGTAACTAAAGAACTACTATCCGTCGCCACATGACACCATGTATAGGTATAGCACCCACTTCCAAATACTACTTGAAAATGTTTAAAGCCAGATTAACGAGCCGATTATGAGATATGATTTTTCAAATATAGTTAAAATTTCCGGCCTAGCCCCGAAATGACTATCCGTCCTAAATTTAAGGGCTGTAACTAAAGAACTACTATCCGTCGCCACATGACACTCTGTATAGGTATAGCACCCACTTCCAAATACTACTTGAAAATGTTTAAAGCCAGATTAACCAGCCGATTTCGAGATATGATTTTTCAAATATCGTTAAAATTTCCGAACTAGCCCCGAAATACCTATCCGTCCTAAATTTAAGGGCTGTAACTAAAGAACTACTATCCGTCGCCACATGACACGCTGTATAGGTATAGCACCCACTTCCAAATACTACTTGAAAATGTTTAAAGCCAGAGTAACGAGCCGATTATGAGATATGATTTTTCAAATATCGTTAAAATTCCGGCCTAGCCCCGAAACGCCTTCCGTCCTATATTTAAGGGCTGTAACTAAAGAACTACTATCCGTCGCCACATGATACTCTGTATAGGTATAGCACCCACTTCCAAATACTACTTGAAAATGTTTTCAGCCAGATTAACGAGCCGATTATGAGATATGATTTTTCAAATATCGTTAAAATTTCCGGCGTAGCCCCGAAACGCCTTTCCGTCCTATATTTAAGGGCTGTAACTAAAGAACTACTATCCGTCGCCACATGACACTCTGTATCGGTATAGCACCCACTTCCAAATACTACTTGAAAATGTTTAAAGCCAGATTAACGAGCCGATTATGAGATATGATTTATCAAATATCGTTAAAATTTCCGGCGTAGCCCCGAAACGCCTTTCCGTCCTATATTTAAGGGCTGTAACTAAAGAACTACTATCCGTCGCCACATGACACTATGTATAGGTATAGCACCCACTTCCAAATACTACTTGAAAATGTTTAAAGCCAGATTAACGAGCCGATTATGAGATATGATTTTTCAAATATAGTTAAAATTTCCGGCCTAGCCCCGAAATGACTATCCGTCCTAAATTTATGGGCAGTAACTAAAGAACTACTATCCGTCGCCACATGACACTCTGTATAGGTATAGCACCCACTTCCAAATACTACTTGAAAATGTTTAAAGCCAGATTAACAAGCCGATTGTGAGATATGATTTTTCAAATATCGTTAAAATTTCCGGCCTAGCCCCGAAATGCCTTACCGTCCTCCATTTATGGGAGTGTAACTAAAGAACTACTATCCGTCGCCACATGACACTCTGTATAGGTATAGCACCCACTTCCAAATACTACTTGAAAAAGTTTAAAGCCAGATTAACGAGCCGATTACGAGAGATGATTTTTCAAATATCGTTAAAATTACCGAACTAGCCCCGAAATACCTATCCATCCTAAATTTAAGGGCTGTAACTAAAGAACTACTATCCGTCGCCACATGACACTCTGTATAGGTATAGCACCCACTTCCAAATACTACTTGAAAATGTTTAAAGCCAGATTAACGAGCCGATTATGAGATATGATTTTTCAAATATCGTTAAAATATCTGGCCTAGCCCCGAAATGCCTTTCCGTCCTCCATTTATGGGAGTGTAACTAAAGAACTACTATCCGTCGCCACATGACACTCTGTATAGGTATTGCACCCACTTCCAAATACTACTTGAAAATGTTTAAAGCCCGATTAACGAGCCGATTATCAGATATGATTTTTCAAATATCGTTAAAATATCTGGCCTAGCCCCGAAATGCCTTTCCGTCCTCCATTTATGGGAGTGTAACTAAAGAACTACTATCCGTCGCCACATGACACTCTGTATAGGTATAGCACCCACTTCCAAATACTACTTGAAAATGTTTAAAGCCAGATTAACGAGCCGATTGTGAGATATGATTTTTCAAATATCGTTAAAATTTCCGGCCCTAGCCCCGAAATGCCTATCCGTCCTAAATTTAAGGGCTGTAACTAAAGAACTACTATCCGTCACCACATGATACTCTGAATAGGTATAGCACCCACTTCCAAATACTACTTGAAATTGTTTAAAGCCAGATTAACGAGCCGATTTCGAGATATGATTTTTCAAATATCGTTAAAATTTCCGAACTAGCCCCGAAATACCTATCCGTCCTAAATTTAAGGGCTGTAACTAAAGAACTACTATCCGTCGCCACATGACACTCTGTATAGGTATAACACCCACTTCCAAATACTACTTGAAAATGTTTAAAGCCAGATTAACGAGCCGATTATGAGATATGATTTTTCAAATATAGTTAAAATTTCCGGCCTAGCCCCGAAATGACTATCCGTCCTAAATTTAAGGGCTGTAACTAAAGAACTACTATCCGTTGCCACATGACACTCTGTATAGGTATAGGACCCACTTCCAAATACTACTTGAAAATGTTTAAAGCCAGATTAACGAGCCGATTATGAGATATGATTTATCAAATATAGTTAAAATTTCCGGCCTAGCCCCAAAATGACTATCCGTCCTAAATTTAAGGGCTGTAACTAAAGAACTACTATCCGTCGCCACATGACACTCTGTATAGGTATAGCACCCACTTCCAAATACTACTTGAAAATGTTTAAAGCCAGATTAACGATCCGATTATGAGATATGATTTTTCGAATATCGTTAAAATTTCCGGCGTAGCCCCGAAACGCCTTTCCGTCCTATATTTAAGGGCTGTAACTAAAGAACTAATATCCGTCGCCACATGACACTCTATAGGTAAAGCACCCACTTCCAAATACTACTTGAAAATGTTTAAAGCCAGATGAACGAGCCGATTATGAGATATGATTTTTCGAATATCGTTAAAATTTCCGGCGTAGCCCCGAAACGCCTTTCCGTCCTATATTTAAGGGCTGTAACTAAAGAACTACTAGCCGTCGCCACATGACACTCTGTATGGGTATAGCACCCACTTCCAAATACTACTTGAAAATGTTTAAAGCCAGATTGACGAGCCGATTATGAGATATGATTTTTCAAATATCGTTAAAATTTCCGGCCTAGCTCCGAAATGCCTATCCGTCCTAAATTTAAGGGCTGTAACTAAAGAACTACTAGCCGTCGCCACAAGACACTCTGTATAGGTATAGCACCCACTTCCAAATACTACTTGAAAATGTTTAAAGCCAGATTAACGAGCCGATTATGAGATATGATTTTTCAAATATCGTTAAAATTTCGGGCCTAGCCCCGAAATGCCTATCCGTCCTATATTTAAGGGCTGTAACTGAAGAACTACTATCCGTCGCCACATGATACTCTGTATAGGTATAGCACCCACTTCCAAATACTACTTGAAAATGTTTAAAGCCAGATTAACGAGCCGAATATGAGATATGATTTTTCAAATATAGTTAAAATTTCCGGCCTAGCCCCGAAATGACTATCCGTCCTAAATTTAAGGGCTGTAACTAAAGAACTACTATCCGTCGCCACATGACACTCTGTATAGGTATAGCACCCACTTCCAAATACTACTTGAAAATGTTTAAAGCCACTTTAACGAGCCGATTGTGAGATATGATTTTTCAAATATAGTTAAAATTTCCGGCCTAGCCCCGAAATGACTATCCGTCCTAAATTTAAGGGCTGTAACTAAAGAACTACTATCCGTCGCCACATGACACTCTGTATAGGTATAGCACCCACTTCCAAATACTACTTGAAAATGTTTAAAGCCAGATTAACGAGCCGATTATGAGATATGATTTTTCAGATATCGTTAAAATTTCCGGCGTAGCCCCGAAACGCCTTTCCGTCCTATATTTAAGGGCTGTAACTAAAGAACTACTAGCCGTCGCCACATGACACTCTGTATAGGTATAGCACCCACTTCCAAATACTACTTGAAAATGTTTAAAGCCAGATTAACGAGCCGATTATGAGATATGATTATTCAAATGTCGTTAAAATTTCCGGCCTAGCCCCGAAATGCCTATCCGTCCTAAATTTAAGGGCTGTAACTAAAGAACTACTATCCGTCGCCACATGACACTCTGTATAGGTATAGCACCCATTTTCAAATACTACTTGAAAATGTTTAAAGCCAGATTAACGAGCCGATTATGAGATATGATTTTTCAAATATCGTTAAAATTTCCGGCGTAGCCCCGAAACGACTTTCCGTCCTATATTTAAGGGCTGTAACTAAAGAACTACTATCCGTCGCCACATGACACTCTGTATAGGTATAGCACCCACTTCCAAATACTACTTGAAAATGTTTAAAGCCAGATTAACGAGCCGATTATGAGATATGATTATTCAAATGTCGTTAAAATTTCCGGCCTAGCCCCGAAATGCCTATCCGTCCTAAATTTAAGGGCTGTAACTAAAGAACTACTATCCGTCGCCACATGACACTCTGTATAGGTATAGCACCCACTTTCAAATACTACTTGAAAATGTTTAAAGCCAGATTAACGAGCTGATTATGAGATATGATTTTTCAACTATCGTTAAAATTTCCGGCGTAGCCCCGAAACGCCTTTCCGTCCTATATTTAAGGGCTGTAACTAAAGAACTACTATCCGTCGCCACATGACACTCTGTATAGGTATAGCACCCACTTCCAAATACTACGTGAAAATGTTTAAAGCCAGATTAACGAGCCGATTATGAGATATGATTTTTCAAATATCGTTAAAATTTCCGGCCTAGGCCCGAAACGCCTTTCCGTCCTATATTTAAGGGCTGTAACTAAAGAACTACTATCCGTCGCCACATGACACTCTGTATAGGTATAGCACCCACTTCCAAATACTACTTGAAAATGTTTAAAGCCAGATTAACGAGCCCATTATGAGATATGATTTTTCAAATATCGTGAAAATTTCCGGCCCTGCCCCGAAATGCCTTTCCGTCCTCCATTTATGGGAGTGTAACTAAAGAACTGCTAGCTGTCGCCACATGACACTCTGTATAGGTATAGCACCCACTTCCAAATACTACTTGAAAATGTTTAAAGCCAGAATAACGAGCCGATTATGAGATATGATTTTTCAAATATCGTTAAAATTTCCAGCCTCGCCCCGAAATGCCTATCCGTCCTAAATTTAAGGGCTGTAACTAAAGAACTACTATCCGTCGCCACATGACACTCTGTATACGTATAGCACCCAATTCCAAATACTACTTGAAAAAGTTTAAAGCCAGATTAACGAGCCGATTATGAGATATGATTTTTCAAATATCGTTAAAATATCCGGCCTAGCCCCGAAATGCCTATCCGTCCTAAATTTAAGGACGTGTAACTAAAGAAATACTAGCCGTCGCCACATGACACTCTGTATAGGTATAGCACACACTTCCAAATACTACTTGAAAATGTTTAAAGCCAGATTAACGAGCCGATTATGAGATATGATTATTCAAATATCGTTAAAATTTCCGGCCTAGCCCCGAAATGCCTATCCGTCCTAAATTTAAGGGCTGTAACTAAAGAACTACTATCCGTCGCCACATGACACTCTGTATAGATATAGCACCCACTTCCAAATACTACTTGAAAATGTTTAAAACCAGATTAACGAGCCGATTATGAGATAGGATTTTTCAAATATCGTTAAAATTTCCGGCGTAGCCCCGAAACGCCTTTCCGTCCTATATTTAAGGGCTGGAACTAAAGAACTACTATCCGTCGCCACATGACACTCTGTATAGGTATAGCACCCACTTCCAAATACTACTTGAAAATATTTAAAGCCAGATTAACGATCCGATTATGAGATATGATTTTTCGAATATCGTTAAAATTTCCGGCGTAGCCCCGAAACGCCTTTCCGTCCTATATTTAAGAGCGTGTAACTAAAGAACTAATATCCGTCGCCACATGACACTCTGTATAGGTATAGCACCCACTTCCAAATACTACTTGAAAATGTTTAAAGCCAAATGAACGAGCTGATTATGAGATATGATTTTTCAAATATCGTTAAAATGTCCGGCCAAGCCCCGAAATGCCTATCCGTCCTAAATTTAAGGGCTGTAACTAAAGAACCACTAGCCGTCGCCACATGACACTCTGTATTGGTATAGCACCCACTTCCAAATACTACTTGAAAATGTTTAAAGCCAGATTAACGAGCCGATTATGAGATATGATTTTTCAAATATCGTTAAAATTTCCGAACTAGCCCCGAAATACTTATCCGTCCTAAATTTAAGGGCTGTAACTAAAGAACTACTATCCGTCG
Organism: Locusta migratoria; assembly: GCA_026315105.1. Lineage (NCBI taxonomy): Eukaryota > Metazoa > Arthropoda > Insecta > Orthoptera > Acrididae > Locusta > Locusta migratoria. The sequence goes on from JAOYRU010000267.1 coordinate 552,681, forward strand.
CCACATGACACTCTGTATAGGTATAGCACCCACTTCCAAATACTACTTGAAAATGTTTAAAGCCAGATTAACGATCCGATTATGAGATATGAATTTTCGAATATCGTTAAAATTTCCGGCGTAGCCCCGAAACGCCTTTCCGTCCTATGTTTAAGGGCTGTAACTAAAGAACTAATATCCGTCGCCACATGACACTCTGTATAGGTATAGCACCCACTTCCAAATACTACTTGAAAATGTTTAAAGCCAGATGAACGAGCCGATTATGAGATATGATTTTTCGATTATCGTTAAAATTTCCGGCGTAGCCCCGAAACGCCTATCCGTCCTAAATTTAAGGGCTGTAACTAAAGAACTACTATCCGTCGCCACATGACACTCTGTATAGGTATAGCACCCACTTCCAAATACTACTTGAAAATGTTTAAAGCCAGATTAACGATCCGATTATGAGATATGATTTTTCGAATATCGTTAAAATTTCCGGCGAAGCCCCGAAACGCCTTTCCGTCCTATATTTAAGGGCTGTAACTAAAGAACTAATATCCGTCGCCACATGACACTCTGTATAGGTATAGCACCCACTTCCAAATACTACTTGAAAATGTTTAAAGCCAGATTAACGAGCCGATTATGAGATATGATTTTTCAAATATCGTTAAAATTTCCGGCCTAGCCCCGAAATGCCTATCCGTCCTTAATTTAAGGGCTGTAACTAAAGAACTACTAGCCGTCGCCACATGACACTCTGTATAGGTATAGCACCCACTTCCAAATACTACTTGAAAATGTTTAAAGCCAGATTAACGAGCCGATTATGAGATATGATTTTTCAAATATCGTTAAAATTTCCGGCCTAGCCCCGAAATGCCTATCCGTCCTAAATTCAAGGGCGTATAACTAAAAAACTACTAGCCGTCGCCACATGACACTCTGTATAGGTATAGCACCCACTTCCAAATACTACTTGAAAATGTTTAAAGCCAGAATAACGAGCCGATTATGAGATATGATTTTTCAAATATCGTTAAAATTTCCAGCCTCGCCCCGAAATGCCTATCCGTCCTAAATTTAAGGGCTGTAACTAAAGAACTACTAGCCGTCGCCACATGACACTCTGTATAGGTATAGGACCCACATCCAAATACTACTTGAAAATGTTTAAAGCCAGATTAACGAGCCGATTATGAGATATGATTTTTCAAATATCGTTAAAATTTCCGGCGTAGCCCCGAAACGCCTTTCCGTCCTATATTTAAGGGCTGTAACTAAAGAACTACTATCCGTCGCCACATGACACTCTGTATAGGTATAGCACCCACTTCCAAATACTACTTGAAAATGTTTAAAGCCAGATTAACGAGCCGATTATGAGATATGATCATTCAAATGACGTTAAAATTTCCGGCCTAGCCCCGAAATGCCTATCCGTCCTAAATTTAAGGGCTGTAACTAAAGAACTACTATCCGTCGCCACATGACACTCTGTATAGGTATAGCACCCACTTTCAAATACTACTTGAAAATGTTTAAAGCCAGATTAACGAGCCGATTATGAGATATGATTTTTCAAATATCGTTAAAATTTCCGGGGTAGAACCGAAACGCCTTTCCGTCCTATATTTAAGGGCTGTAACTAAAGAACTACTATCCGTCGCCACATGACACTCTGTATTATTATAGCACCCACTTCCAAATACTACTTGAAAATGTTTAAAGCCAGATTAACGATCCGATTATGAGATAAGATTATTCAAATGTCGTTAAAATTTCCGGCCTAGCCCCGAAATGCCTATCCGTCCTAAATTTAAGGGCTGTAACTAAAGAACCACTAGCCGTCGCCACATGACACTCTGTATTGGTATAGCACCCACTTCCAAATACTACTTGAAAATGTTTAAAGCCAGATTAACGAGCCGATTATGAGATATGATTTTTCAAATATCGTTAAAATTTCCGAACTAGCCCCGAAATACTTATCCGTCCTAAATTTAAGGGCTGTAACTAAAGAACTACTATCCGTCGCCACATGACACTCTGTATAGGTATAGCACCCACTTCCAAATACTACTTGAAAATGTTTAAAGCCAGATTAACGATCCGATTATGAGATATGAATTTTCGAATATCGTTAAAATTTCCGGCGTAGCCCCGAAACGCCTTTCCGTCCTATGTTTAAGGGCTGTAACTAAAGAACTAATATCCGTCGCCACATGACACTCTGTATAGGTATAGCACCCACTTCCAAATACTACTTGAAAATGTTTAAAGCCAGATGAACGAGCCGATTATGAGATATGATTTTTCGATTATCGTTAAAATTTCCGGCGTAGCCCCGAAACGCCTATCCGTCCTAAATTTAAGGGCTGTAACTAAAGAACTACTATCCGTCGCCACATGACACTCTGTATAGGTATAGCACCCACTTCCAAATACTACTTGAAAATGTTTAAAGCCAGATTAACGATCCGATTATGAGATATGATTTTTCGAATATCGTTAAAATTTCCGGCGAAGCCCCGAAACGCCTTTCCGTCCTATATTTAAGGGCTGTAACTAAAGAACTAATATCCGTCGCCACATGACACTCTGTATAGGTATAGCACCCACTTCCAAATACTACTTGAAAATGTTTAAAGCCAGATTAACGAGCCGATTATGAGATATGATTTTTCAAATATCGTTAAAATTTCCGGCCTAGCCCCGAAATGCCTATCCGTCCTTAATTTAAGGGCTGTAACTAAAGAACTACTAGCCGTCGCCACATGACACTCTGTATAGGTATAGCACCCACTTCCAAATACTACTTGAAAATGTTTAAAGCCAGATTAACGAGCCGATTATGAGATATGATTTTTCAAATATCGTTAAAATTTCCGGCCTAGCCCCGAAATGCCTATCCGTCCTAAATTCAAGGGCGTATAACTAAAAAACTACTAGCCGTCGCCACATGACACTCTGTATAGGTATAGCACCCACTTCCAAATACTACTTGAAAATGTTTAAAGCCAGAATAACGAGCCGATTATGAGATATGATTTTTCAAATATCGTTAAAATTTCCAGCCTCGCCCCGAAATGCCTATCCGTCCTAAATTTAAGGGCTGTAACTAAAGAACTACTAGCCGTCGCCACATGACACTCTGTATAGGTATAGGACCCACATCCAAATACTACTTGAAAATGTTTAAAGCCAGATTAACGAGCCGATTATGAGATATGATTTTTCAAATATCGTTAAAATTTCCGGCGTAGCCCCGAAACGCCTTTCCGTCCTATATTTAAGGGCTGTAACTAAAGAACTACTATCCGTCGCCACATGACACTCTGTATAGGTATAGCACCCACTTCCAAATACTACTTGAAAATGTTTAAAGCCAGATTAACGAGCCGATTATGAGATATGATTATTCAAATGACGTTAAACTTTCCGGCCTAGCCCCGAAATGCCTATCCGTCCTAAATTTAAGGGCTGTAACTAAAGAACTACTATCCGTCGCCACATGACACTCTGTATAGGTATAGCACCCACTTCCAAATACTACTTGAAAATGTTTAAAGCCAGATTAACGAACCGATTATGAGATATGATTTTTCAAATATCGTTAAAATTTCCAGCCTCGCCCCGAAATGCCTATCCGTCCTAAATTTAAGGGCTGTAACTAAAGAACTACTAGCCGTCGCCACATGACACTCTGTATAGGTATAGGACCCACATCCAAATACTACTTGAAAATGTTTAAAGCCAGATTAACGAGCCGATTATGAGATATGATTTTTCAAATATCGTTAAAATTTCCGGCGTAGCCCCGAAACGCCTTTCCGTCCTATATTTAAGGGCTGTAACTAAAGAACTACTATCCGTCGCCACATGACACTCTGTATAGGTATAGCACCCACTTCCAAATACTACTTGAAAATGTTTAAAGCCAGATTAACGAGCCGATTATGAGATATGATCATTCAAATGACGTTAAAATTTCCGGCCTAGCCCCGAAATGCCTATCCGTCCTAAATTTAAGGGCTGTAACTAAAGAACTACTATCCGTCGCCACATGACACTCTGTATAGGTATAGCACCCACTTTCAAATACTACTTGAAAATGTTTAAAGCCAGATTAACGAGCCGATTATGAGATATGATTTTTCAAATATCGTTAAAATTTCCGGGGTAGAACCGAAACGCCTTTCCGTCCTATATTTAAGGGCTGTAACTAAAGAACTACTATCCGTCGCCACATGACACTCTGTATTATTATAGCACCCACTTCCAAATACTACTTGAAAATGTTTAAAGCCAGATTAACGATCCGATTATGAGATAAGATTATTCAAATGTCGTTAAAATTTCCGGCCTAGCCCCGAAATGCCTATCCGTCCTAAATTTAAGGGCTGTAACTAAAGAACCACTAGCCGTCGCCACATGACACTCTGTATTGGTATAGCACCCACTTCCAAATACTACTTGAAAATGTTTAAAGCCAGATTAACGAGCCGATTATGAGATATGATTTTTCAAATATCGTTAAAATTTCCGAACTAGCCCCGAAATACTTATCCGTCCTAAATTTAAGGGCTGTAACTAAAGAACTACTATCCGTCGCCACATGACACTCTGTATAGGTATAGCACCCACTTCCAAATACTACTTGAAAATGTTTAAAGCCAGATTAACGATCCGATTATGAGATATGAATTTTCGAATATCGTTAAAATTTCCGGCGTAGCCCCGAAACGCCTTTCCGTCCTATGTTTAAGGGCTGTAACTAAAGAACTAATATCCGTCGCCACATGACACTCTGTATAGGTATAGCACCCACTTCCAAATACTACTTGAAAATGTTTAAAGCCAGATGAACGAGCCGATTATGAGATATGATTTTTCGATTATCGTTAAAATTTCCGGCGTAGCCCCGAAACGCCTATCCGTCCTAAATTTAAGGGCTGTAACTAAAGAACTACTATCCGTCGCCACATGACACTCTGTATAGGTATAGCACCCACTTCCAAATACTACTTGAAAATGTTTAAAGCCAAATGAACGAGCCGATTATGAGATATGATTTTTCAAATATCGTTAAAATGTCCGGCCTAGCCCCGAAATGCCTATCCGTCCTAAATTCAAGGGCGTATAACTAAAGAACTACTAGCCGTCGCCACATGACACTCTGTATACGTATAGCACCCACTTCCAAATACTACTTGAAAATGTTTAAAGCCAGAATAACGAGCCGATTATGAGATATGATTTTTCAAATATCGTTAAAATTTCCAGCCTCGCCCCGAAATGCCTATCCGTCCTAAATTTAAGGGCTGTAACTAAAGAACTACTAGCCGTCGCCACATGACACTCTGTATAGGTATAGGACCCACATCCAAATACTACTTGAAAATGTTTAAAGCCAGATTAACGAGCCGATTATGAGATATGATTTTTCAAATATCGTTAAAATTTCCGGCGTAGCCCCGAAACGCCTTTCCGTCCTATATTTAAGGGCTGTAACTAAAGAACTACTATCCGTCGCCACATGACACTCTGTATAGGTATAGCACCCACTTCCAAATACTACTTGAAAATGTTTAAAGCCAGATTAACGAGCCGATTATGAGATATGATTATTCAAATGACGTTAAACTTTCCGGCCTAGCCCCGAAATGCCTATCCGTCCTAAATTTAAGGGCTGTAACTAAAGAACTACTATCCGTCGCCACATGACACTCTGTATAGGTATAGCACCCACTTCCAAATACTACTTGAAAATGTTTAAAGCCAGATTAACGAGCCGATTATGAGATATGATTTTTCAAATATCGTTAAAATTTCCGGCCTAGCTGCGAAATGCCTATCCGTCCTAAATTTAAGGGTTGTAACTAAAGAACTACGAGCAGTCGCCACATGACACTCTGTAGAGGTATAGCACCCATTTCCAAATACTACTTGAAAATGTTTAAAGCCAGATTAACGAGCCGATTATGAGATATGATTTTTCAAATATCGTTAAAATTTCCGGCGTAGCCCCGAAACGCCTTTCCGTCCTATATTTAAGGGCTGTAACTAAAGAACTACTATCCGTCGCCACATGACACTCTGTATAGGTATAGCACCCACTTCCAAATACTACTTGAAAATGTTTAAAGCCAGATTAACGAGCCGATTATGAGATATGATCATTCAAATGACGTTAAAATTTCCGGCCTAGCCCCGAAATGCCTATCCGTCCTAAATTTAAGGGCTGTAACTAAAGAACTACTATCCGTCGCCACATGACACTCTGTATAGGTATAGCACCCACTTTCAAATACTACTTGAAAATGTTTAAAGCCAGATTAACGAGCCGATTATGAGATATGATTTTTCAAATATCGTTAAAATTTCCGGGGTAGAACCGAAACGCCTTTCCGTCCTATATTTAAGGGCTGTAACTAAAGAACTACTATCCGTCGCCACATGACACTCTGTATAATTATAGCACCCACTTCCAAATACTACTTGAAAATGTTTAAAGCCAGATTAACGATCCGATTATGAGATAAGATTATTCAAATGTCGTTAAAATTTCCGGCCTAGCCCCGAAATGCCTATCCGTCCTAAATTTAAGGGCTGTAACTAAAGAACTACTATCCGTCGCCACATGACACTCTGTATAGGTATAGCACCCACTTTCAAATACTACTTGAAAATGTTTAAAGCCAGATTAACGGGCCGATTATGAGATATGATTTTTCAAATATCGTTAAAATTTCCGGCGTAGCCCCGAAACGCCTTTCCGTCCTATATTTAAGGGCTGTAACTAAAGAACTACTATCCGTCGCCACATGACACTCTGTATAGGTACAGCACCCACTTCCAAATACTACTTGAAAATGTTTAAAGCCAGATTAACGAGCCGATTATGAGATATGATTTTTCAAATATCGTTAAAATTTCAGGCCTAGCCCCGAAACGACTTTCCGTCCTATATTTAAGGGCTGTAACTAAAGAACTACTATCCGTCGCCACATGACACTCTGTATAGGTATAGCACCCACTTCCAAATACTACTTGAAAATGTTTAAAGCCAGATTAACGAGCCGATTATGAGATATGATTTTTCAAATATCGTGAAAATTTCCGGCCCAGTCCCGAAATGCCTTTCCGTCCTCCATTTATGGGAGTGTAACTAAAGAACTGCTAGCTGTCGCCACATGACACTCTGTATAGGTATAGCACCCACTTCCAAATACTACTTGAAAATGTTTAAAGCCAGAATAACGAGCCCATTATGAGATATGATTTTTCAAATATCGTTAAAATTTCCAGCCTCGCCCCGAAATGCCTATCCGTCCTAAATTTAAGGGCTGTAACTAAAGAACTACTATCCGTCGCCACATGACACTCTGTATACGTATAGCACCCAATTCCAAATACTACTTGAAAAAGTTTGAAGCCAGATTAACGAGCCGATTATGAGATATGATTTTTCAAATATCTTTACAATTTTCGGCCTAGCCCCGAAATGCCTATCCGTCCTCCATTTATGGGAGTGTAACTAAAGAACTACTATCCGTCGCCACATGACACTCTGTATAGGTATAGCACCCACTTCGAAATACTACTTGAAAAAGTTTAAAGGCAGATTAACGAGCCGATTATGAGATATGATTTTTCAAATATCGTTAAAATTTCCGGCCTAACCCCGAAATGCCTTTCCGTCCTCCATTTATGGAAGTGTAACTGAAGAACTGCTAGCTGTCGCCACATGACACTCTGTATAGGTATAGCACCCACTTCCAAATACTACTTGAATATGTTTCAAGCCAGATTAACGAGCCGATTATGAGATATGATTTTTCAAATATCGTTAAAATTTCCGGCGTAGCTCCGAAACGCCTTTCCGTCCTATATTTAAGGGCTTTAACTAAAGAACTACTATCCGTCGCCACATGACACTCTGTATAGGTATAGCACCCACTTCCAAATACTACTTGAAAATGTTTAAAGCCAGATTAACGAGCCGATTATGAGATATGATTTTTCAAATATCGTTAAAATTTCTGGCCTAGCCCCGAAATGCCTATCCGTCCTAAATTTAAGGGCGTATAACTAAAGAACTACTAGCCGTCGCCACATGACACTCTGTATAGGTATAGCACCCACTTCCAAATACTACTTGAAAATGTTTAAAGCCAGATTAACGAGCCGATTATGAGATATGATTTTTCAAATATCGTTAAAATTTCCGGCGTAGCCCCGAAACGCCTTTCCGTCCTATATTTAAGGGCTGTAACTAAAGAACTACTATCCGTCGCCACATGACACTCTGTATAGGTATAGCACCCACTTCCAAATACTACTTGAAAATGTTTAAAGCCAGATTAACGAGCCGATTATGAGATATGATTTTTCAAATATCGTTAAAATTTCCGGCCTAGCCCCGAAACGCCTCTCCGTCCTATATTTAAGGGCTGTAACTAAAGAACTACTATCCGTCGCCACATGACACTCTGTATAGGTATAGCACCCACTTCCAAATACTACTTGAAAATGTTTAAAGCCAGATTAACGAGCCGATTATGAGATATGATTTTTCAAATATCGTTAAAATTTCCGGCCTAGCCCCGAAATGCCTATCCGTTCTAAATTTAAGGACTGTAACTAAAGAACTACTATCCGTCGCCACATGACACTCTGTATAGGTATAGCACCCACTTCCAAATACTACTTGAAAATGTTTAAAGCCAGATTAACGAGCCGATTATGAGATATGAGTTTTCAAATATCGTTAAAATTTCCGAACTAGCCCCGAAATACTTATCCGTCCTAAATTTAAGGGCTGTAACTAAAGAACTACTATCCGTCGCCACATGACACTCTGTATAGGTATAGCACCCACTTCCAAATACTACTTGAAAATGTTTAAAGCCAGATTAACGATCCGATTATGAGATATGATTTTTCGAATATCGTTAAAATTTCCGGCGTAGCCCCGAAACGCCTTTCCGTCCTATATTTAAGGGCTGTAACTAAAGAACTACTATCCGTCGCCACATGACACTCTGTATCGGTATAGCACCCACTTCCAAATACTACTTGAAAATGTTTAAAGCCAGATGAACGAGCCGATTATGAGATATGATTTTTCAAATATCGTTAAAATGTCCTGCCTAGCCCCGAAATGCCTATCCGTCCTAAATTCAAGGGCTGTAACTAAAGAACTACTAGCCGTCGCCACATGACACTCTGTATTGGTATAGCACCCACTTCCAAATACTACTTGAAAATGTTTAAAGCCAGATTAACGATCCGATTATGAGATATGATTTTTCGAATATCGTTAAAATTTCCGGCGAAGCCCCGAAACGCCTTTCCGTCCTATATTTAAGGGCTGTAACTAAAGAACTAATATCCGTCGCCACATGACACTCTGTATAGGTATAGCACCCACTTCCAAATACTACTTGAAAATGTTTAAAGCCAAATGAACGAGTCGATTATGAGATATGATTTTTCAAATTTCGTTAAAATGTCCGGCCTAGCCCCGAAATGCCTATCCGTCCTAAATTTAAGGGCTGTAACTAAAGAACTACTAGCCGTCGCCACATGACACTCTGTATAGGTATAGCACCCACTTCCAAATACTACTTGAAAATGTTTAAAGCCAGATTAACGAGCCGATTATGAGATATGATTTTTCAAATATCGTTAAAATTTCCGGCCTAGCCCCGAAACGCCTTTCCGTCCTATATTTAAGGGCTGTAACTAAAGAACTACTATCCGTCGCCACATGACACTCTGTATAGGTATAGCACCCACTTTCAAATACTACTTGAAAATGTTTAAAGCCAGATTAACGAGCCGATTATGAGATATGATTTTTCAAATATCGTTAATATTTCCGGCGTAGCCCCGAAACGCCTTTCCGTCCTATATTTAAGGGCTGTAACTAAAGAACTACTATCCGTCGCCACATGACACTCTGTATAGGTATAGCACCCACTTCCAAATACTACTTGAAAATGTTTAAAGCCAGATTAACGAGCCGATTATGAGATATGATTTTTCAAATATCGTTAAAATTTCCGGCCTAGCCCCGAAATGCCTATCCGTTCTAAATTTAAGGACTGTAACTAAAGAACTACTATCCGTCTCCACATGACACTCTGTATAGGTATAGCACCCACTTCCAAATACTACTTGAAAATGTTTAAAGCCAGATTAACGAGCCGATTATGAGATATGAGTTTTCAAATATCGTTAAAATTTCCGAACTAGCCCCGAAATACTTATCCGTCCTAAATTTAAGGGCTGTAACTAAAGAACTACTATCCGTCGCCACATGACACTCTGTATAGGTATAACACCCACTTCCAATTACTACTTGAAAATGTTTAAAGCCAGATTAACGATCCGATTATGAGATATGATTTTTCGAATATCGTTAAAATTTCCGGCGTAGCCCCGAAACGCCTTTCCGTCCTATATTTAAGGGCTGTAACTAAAGAACTACTATCCGTCGCCACATGACACTCTGTATCGGTATAGCACCCACTTCCAAATACTACTTGAAAATGTTTAAAGCCAGATGAACGAGCCGATTATGAGATATGATTTTTCAAATATCGTTAAAATTTCCGGCCTAGCCCCGAAATGCCTATCCGTCCTAAATTTAAGGGCTGTAACTAAAGAACTACTAGCCGTCGCCACATGACACACTGTATAGGTATAGCACCCACTTCCAAATACTACTTGAAAATGTTTAAAGCCAGATTAACGAGCCGATTATGAGATATGATTTTTCAAATATCGTTAAAATTTCCGAACTAGCCCCGAAATACTTATCCGTCCTAAATTTAAGGGCTGTAACTAAAGAACTACTATCCGTCGCCACATGACACTCTGTATAGGTATAGCACCCACTTCCAAATACTACTTGAAAATGTTTAAAACCAGATTAACGATCCGATTATGAAATATGATTTTTCGATAATCGTTAAAATTTCCGGCGTAGCCCCGAAACGCCTATCCGTCCTAAATTTAAGGGCTGTAACTAAAGAACTACTATCCGTCGCCACATGACACTCTGTATAGGTATAGCACCCACTTCCAAATACTACTTGAAAATGTTTAAAGCCAGAATAACGAGCCGATTATGAGATATGATTTTTCAAATATCGTTAAAATTTCCAGCCTCGCCCCGAAATGCCTATCCGTCCTAAATTTAAGGGCTGTAACTAAAGAACTACGAGCAGTCGCCACATGACACTCTGTATACGTATAGCCACCCAATTACAAATACTACTTGAAAACGTTTGAAGCCAGATTAACGAGCCGATTATGAGATATGATTTTTCAAATATCTTTACAATTTTCGGCCTAGCCCCGAAATGCCTTTCCGTCCTCCATATATGGGAGTGTAACTAAAGAACTACTATCCGTCGCCACATGACACTCTGTATAGGTATAGCACCCACTTCCAAATACTACTTGAAAAAGTTTAAAGCCAGATTAACGAGCCGATTATGAGATATGATTTTTCAAATTACTTTACAATTTTCGGCCTAGCCCCGAAATGCCTTTCCGTCCTCCATATATGGGAGTGTAACTAAAGAACTACTATCCGTCGCCACATGACACTCTGTATAGGTATAGCACCCACTTCCAAATACTACTTGAATATGTTTCAAGCCAGATTAACGAGCCGATTATGAGATATGATTTTTCAAATATCGTTAAAATTTCCGGCGTAGCCCCGAAACGCCTTTCCGTCCTATATTTAAGGGCTTTAACTAAAGAACTACTATCCGTCGCCACATGACACTCTGTATAGGTATAGCACCCACTTCCAAATACTACTTGAAAATGTTTAAAGCCAGATTAACGAGCCGATTATGAGATATTATTTTTCAAATATCGTTAAAATTTCCGGCGTAGCCCCGAAACGCCTTTCCGTCCTATATTTAAGGGCTGTAACTAAAGAACTACTATCCGTCGCCACATGACACTATGTATAGGTATAGCACCCACTTCCAAATACTACTTGAAAATGTTTAAAGCCAGATTAACGAGCCGATTATGAGATATGATTTTTCAAATATAGTTAAAATTTCCGGCCTATCCCTGAAATGACTATCCGTCCTAAATTTAAGGGCTGTAACTAAAGAACTACTATCCGTCGCCACATGACACTCTGTATAGGTATAGCACCCACTTCCAAATACTACTTGAAAATGTTTAAAGCCAGATTAACGAGCCGATTATGAGATATGATTTTTCAAATATCGTTAAAATTTCCGGCCTAGCCCCGAAATGCCTATCCGTTCTAACTTTAAGGACTGTAACTACAGAACTACTATCCGTCACCACATGACACTCTGTATAGGTATAGCACCCACTTCCAAATACTACTTGAAAATGTTTAAAGCCAGATTAACGATCCGATTATGAGATATGATTTTTCAAATATCGTTAAAATTTCAGGCCTAGCCCCGAAACGCCTTTCCGTCCTATATTTAAGGGCTGTAACTAAAGAACTACTATCCGTCGCCACATGACACTCTGTTTAGGTATAGCACCCACTTCCAAATACTACGTGAAAATGTTTAAAGCCAGATTAACGAGCCGATTATGAGATATGATTTTTCAAATATCGTGATAATTTCCGGCCCAGCCCCGAAATGCCTTTCCGTCCTCCATTTATGGGAGTGTAACTAAAGAACTGCTAGCTGTCGCCACATGACACTCTGTATAGGTATAGCACCCACTTCCAAATACTACTTGAAAATGTTTAAAGCCAGAATAACGAGCCGATTATGAGATATGATTTTTCAAATATCGTTAAAATTTCCAGCCTCGCCCCGAAATGCCTATCCGTCCTATATTTAAGGGCTGTAACTAAAGAACTACTATCCGTCGCCACATGACACTCTGTATACGTGTAGCACCCAATTCCAAATACTACTTGAAAAAGTTTGAAGCCAGATTAACGAGCCGATTATGAGATATGATTTTTCAAATATCGTTACAATTTTCGCCCTAGCCCCGAAATGCCTTTCCGTCCTCCATTTATGGGAGTGTAACTAAAGAACTACTATCCGTCGCCACATGACAATCTGTATAGGTATAGCACCCACTTCCAAATACTACTTGAAAATGTTTAAAGCCAGATTAACGAGCCGATTATGAGATATGATTTTTCAAATATTGTTAAAATTTCCGGCCTAACCCCGAAATGCCTTTCCGTCCTCCATTTATGGGAGTGTAACTAAAGAACTGCTAGCTGTCGCCACATGACACTCTGTATAGGTATAGCACCCACTTCCAAATACTACTTGAATATGTTTCAAGCCAGATTAACGAGCCGATTATGAGATATGATTTTTCAAATATCGTTAAAATTTCCGGCGTAGCTCCGAAACGCCTTTCCGTCCTATATTTAAGGGCTTTAACTAAAGAACTACTATCCGTCGCCACATGACACTCTGTATAGGTATAGCACCCACTTCCAAATACTACTTGAAAATGTTTAAAGCCAGATTAACGAGCCGATTATGAGATATGATTTTTCAAATATCGTTAAAATATCCGGCCTAGCCCCGAAATGCCTATCCGTCCTAAATTTAAGGGCGTGTAACTAAAGAACTACTATCCGTCGCCACATGACACTCTGTAGAGGTATAGCACCCACTTCCAAATACTACTTGAAAATGTTTAAAGCCAGATTAACGAGCCGATTATGAGATATGATTTGTCAAATATCGTTAAAATTTCCGGCCTAGCCCCGAGACGCCTTTCCGTCCTATATTTAAGGGCTGTAACTAAAGAACTACTATCCGTCGCCACATGACACTCTGTATAGGTATAGCACCCACTTCCAAATACTACTTGAAAATGTTTAAAGCCAGATTAACGAGCCGATTATGAGATATGATTTTTCAAATATCGTTAAAATTTCCGGCGTAGCACCGAAACGCCTTTCCGTCCTAAATTTAAGGGCTGTAACTAAAGAATTAATATCCGTCGCCACATGACACTCTGTATAGGTATAGCACCCACTTCCAAATACTACTTGAAAATGTTTAAAGCCAGATGAACGAGCCGATTATGAGATATGATTTTTCGAATATCGTTAAAATTTTCGGCGTAGCCCCGAAACGCCTATCCGTCCTAAATTTAAGGGCTGTAACTAAAGAACTACTATCCGTGCCACATGACACTCTGTATAGGTATAGCACCCACTTCCAAATACTACTAGAAAATGGTTAAAGCCAGATTAACGATCCGATTATGAGATATGATTTTTCGAATATCGTTAAAATTTCCGGCGTAGCCCCGAAACGCCTTTCCGTCCTATATTTAAAGGCTGTAACTAAAGAACTAATATCCGTCGCCACATGACACTCTGTATAGGTATAGCACCCACTTCCAAATACTACTTGAAAATGTTTAAAGCCAAATGAAGGAGCCGATTATGAGATATGATTTTTCAAATATCGTTAAAATGTCCGGCCTAGCCCCGAAATGCCTATCCGTCCTAAATTTAAGGGCTGTAACTAAAGAACTACTAGCCGTCGCCACATGACACTCTGTATAGGTATAGCACCCACTTCCAAATACTACTTGAAAATGTTTAAAGCCAGATTAACGAGCCGATTATGAGATATGATTTTTCAAATATCGTTAAAATTTCCGGCCTAGCCCCGAAATGCCTATCCGTCCTAAATTTAAGGGCTGTAACTAAAGAACTACTATCCGTCGCCACATGACACTCTGTATAGGTATAGCACCCACTTCCAAATACTACTTGAAAATGTTTAAAGCCAGATTAACGATCCGATTATGAGATATGATTTTTCGAATATCGTTAAAATTTCCGGCGTAGCCCCGAAACGCCTTTCCGTCCTATATTTAAGAGCTGTAAGTAAAGAACTAATATCCGTCGCCACATGACTCTCTGTATAGGTATAGCACCCACTTCCAAATACTACTTGAAAATGTTTAAAGCCAAATGATCGAGCCGATTATGAGATATGATTTTTCGAATATCGTTAAAATGTCCGGCCTAGCCCCGAAATGCCTATCCGTCCTAAATTTAAGGGCTGTAACTAAAGAAATACTAGCCGTCGCCACATGACACTCTGTATAGGTATAGCACCCACTTCCAAATACTACTTGAAAATGTTTAAAGCCAGATTAACGAGCCGATTATGAGATATGTTTATTCAAATATCGTTAAAATTTCCGGCCTAGCCCCGAAATGCCTATCCGTCCTAAATTTAAGGGCTGTAACTAAAGAACTACTATCCGTCGCCACATGACACTCTGTATAGGTATAGCACCCACTTCCAAATACATCTTGAAAATGTTTAAAGCCAGATATACGAGCCGATTATGAGATATGATTATTCAAATATCGTTAAAATTTCCGGCGTAGCCCCGAAACGCCTTTCCGTCCTATATTTAAAGGCTGTAACTAAAGAACTACTATCCGTCGCCACATGACACTCTGTATAGGTATAGCACCCACTTTCAAATACTACTTGAAAATGTTTAAAGCCAGATTAACGAGCCGATTATGAGATATGATTTTTCAAATATCGTTAAAATTTCCGTCCTAGCCCCGAAACGCGTTTCCGTCCTATATTTAAGGGCTGTAACTAAAGAACTACTATCCGACGCCACATGACACTCTGTATAGGTATAGCACCCACTTCCAAATACTACTTGAAAATGTTTAAAGCCAGATTAACGAGCCGATTATGAGATATGATTTTTGAAATATCGTTGAAATTTCCGGCGTAGCCCCGAAACGCCTTTCCGTCCTATATTTAAGGGCTTTAACTAAAGAACTACTATCTGGCGCCACATGACACTCTGTATAGGTATAGCACCCACTTCCAAATACTACTTGAAAATGTTTAAAGCCAGATTAACGAGCCGATTATGAGATATGATTTTTCAAATATCGTTAAAATTTCCAGCGTAGCCCCGAAACGCCTTTCCGTCCTATATTTAAGGGCTGTAACTAAAGAACTACTATCCGTCGCCACATGACACTCTGTATAGGTATAGCACCCACTTCCAAATACTACTTGAAAATGTTTAAAGCCAGATTAACGAGCCGATTATGAGATATGATTTTTCAAATATCGTTAAAATTTCCGGCCTAGCCCCGAAACGCCTTTCCGTCCTATATTTAAGGGCTGTAACTAAAGAACTACTATCCGTCGCCACATGACACTCTGTATAGGTATAGCACCCACTTCCAAATACTACTTGAAAATGTTTAAAGCCAGATTAACGAGCCGATTATGAGATATGATTTTTCGAATATCGTTAAAATTTCCGGCGTAGCCCCGAAACGCCTATCCGTCCTAAATTTAAGGGCTGTAACTAAAGAACTACTATCCGTCGCCACATGACACTCTGTATAGGTATAGCACCCACTTCCAAATACTACTTGAAAATGTTTAAAGCCAGATTAACGAGCCGATTATGAGATATGATTTTTCAAATATCGTTAAAATTTCTGGCCTAGCCCCGAAATGCCTATCCGTCCTAAATTTAAGGGCGTATAACTAAAGAACTACTAGCCGTCGCCACATGACACTCTGTATAGGCATAGCACCCACTTCCAAATACTACTTGAAGATGTTTAATGCCAGATTAACGAGCCGATTATGAGATATGATTTTTCAAATATCGTTAAAATTTCCGGCCTAGCCCCGAAATGCCTATCCGTCCTAAATTTAAGGGCTGTAACTAATGAAATACTAGCCGTCGCCACATGGCACACTATAGGTATAGCACCCACTTCCAAATACTACTTGAAAATGTTTAAAGCCAGATTAACGAGCCGATTATGAGATATGATTTTTCAAATATCGTTAAAATTTCGGGCCTAGCCCCGAAATGCCTATCCGTCCTATATTTAAGGGCGTGTAACTAAAGAACTACTATCCGTCGCCACATGACACTCTGTATAGGTATAGCACCCACTTCCAAATACTACTTGAAAATGTTTAAAGCCAGATTAACGAGCCGAATATGAGATATGATTTTTCAAATATAGTTAAAATTTCCGGCCTAGCCCCGAAATGCCTATCCGTCCAAAAATTTAAGGGCTGTAACTAAAGAACTACTAACCGTCGCCACATGACACTCTGTATAGGTATAGCACCCACTTCCAAATACTACTTGAAAATGTTTAAAGCCAGATTAACGAGCCGATTATGAGATAAGATTATTCAAATATCGTTAAAATTTCCGGCCTAGCCCCGAAATGCCTATCCGTCCTAAATTTAAGGGCTGTAACTAAAGAACTACTATCCGTCGCCACATGACACTCTGTATAGGTATAGCACCCACTTTCAAATACTACTTGAAAATGTTTAAAGCCAGATTAACGAGCCGATTATGAGATATGATTTTTCAAATATCGTTAAAATTTACGTCCTAGCCCCGATACGCGTTTCCGTCCTATATTTAAGGGCTGTAACTAAAGAACTACTATCCGACGCCACATGACACTCTGTATAGGTATAGCACCCACTTCCAAATACTACTTGAAAATGTTTAAAGCCAGATTAACGAGCCGATTATGAGATATGATTTTTGAAATATCGTTGAAATATCCGGCCTAGCCCCGAAATGCCTATCCGTCCTAAATTTAAGGGCGTGTAACTAAAGAACTACTATCCGTCGCCACATGACACTCTGTAGAGGTATAGCACCCACTTCCAAATACTACTTGAAAATGTTTAAAGCCAGATTAACGAGCCGATTATGAGATATGATTTTTCAAATATCGTTAAAATTTCCGGCCTAGCCCCGAAACGCCTTTCCGTCCTATATTTAAGGGCTGTAACTAAAGAACTACTATCCGTCGCCACATGACACTCTGTATAGGTATAGCACCCACTTCCAAATACTACTTGAAAATGTTTAATGCCAGATTAACGAGCCGATTATGAGATATGATTTTTCAAATATCGTTAAAATTTCCGGCCTAGCCCCGAAATGCCTATCCGTCCTAAATTTAAGGGCTGTAACTAAAGAACTACTATCCGTCGCCACATGACACTCTGTATAGGTATAGCACCCACTTCCAAATACTACTTGAAAATGTTTAAAGCCAGATTAACGAGCCGATTATGAGATAAGATTATTCAAATATCGTTAAAATTTCCGGCGTAGCCCCGAAACGCCTTTCCGTCCTATATTTAAGGGCTGTAACTAAAGAACTACTATCCGTCGCCACATGACACTCTGTATAGGTATAGCACCCACTTTCAAATACTACTTGAAAATGTTTAAAGCCAGATTAACGAGCCGATTATGAGATATGATTTTTCAAATATCGTTAAAATTTCCGTCCTAGCCCCGATACGCGTTTCCGTCCTAAATTTAAGGGCGTGTAACTAAAGAACTACTATCCGTCGCCACATGACACTCTGTAGAGGTATAGCACCCACTTCCAAATACTACTTGAAAATGTTTAAAGCCAGATTAACGAGCCGATTATGAGATATGATTTTTCAAATATCGTTAAAATTTCCGGCCTAGCCCCGAAACGCCTTTCCGTCCTATATTTAAGGGCTGAAACTAAAGAACTACTATCCGTCGCCACATGACACTCTGTATAGGTATAGCACCCACTTCCAAATACTACTTGAAAATGTTTAAAGCCAGATTAACGAGCCGATTATGAGATATGATTTTTCAAATATAGTTAAAATTTCCGGCCTAGCCCCGAAATGACTATCCGTCCTAAATTTAAGGGCGTATAACTAAAGAACTACTAGCCGTCGCCACATGACACTCTGTATAGGCATAGCACCCACTTCCAAATACTACTTGAAAATGTTTAATGCCAGATTAACGAGCCGATTATGAGATATGATTTTTCAAATATCGTTAAAATTTCCGGCCTAGCCCCGAAATGCCTATCCGTCCTAAATTTAAGGGCTGTAACTAATGAAATACTAGCCGTCGCCACATGGCACACTATAGGTATAGCACCCACTTCCAAATACTACTTGAAAATGTTTAAAGCCAGATTAACGATCCGATTATGAGATATGATTTTTCAAATATCGTTAAAATTTCCGGCCTAGCCCCGAAATGCCTATCCGTCCTAAATTTAAGGGCGTGTAACTAAAGAACTACTATCCGTCGCCACATGACACTCTGTAGAGGTATAGCACCCACTTCCAAATACTACTTGAAAATGTTTAAAGCCAAATGAACGAGCCGATTATGAGATATGATTTTTCAATTATCGTTAAACTGTC
This sequence comes from Locusta migratoria, assembly GCA_026315105.1. NCBI lineage: Eukaryota > Metazoa > Arthropoda > Insecta > Orthoptera > Acrididae > Locusta > Locusta migratoria. The sequence goes on from JAOYRU010000267.1 coordinate 571,949, forward strand.
CGGCCTAGCCCCGAAATGCCTATCCGTCCTAAATTTAAGGGCTGTAACTAAAGAACTACTAGCCGTCGCCACATGACACTCTGTATAGGTATAGCACCCACTTCCAAATACTACTTGAAAATGTTTAAAGCCAGATTAACGAGCCGATTATGAGATATGATTTTTCAAATATCGTTAAAATTTCTGGCCTAGCCCCGAAATGCCTATCCGTCCTAAATTTAAGGGCGTATAACTAAAGAACTACTAGCCGTCGCCACATGACACTCTGTATAGGCATAGCACCCACTTCCAAATACTACTTGAAAATGTTTAATGCCAGATTAACGAGCCGATTATGAGATATGATTTTTCAAATATCGTTAAAATTTCCGGCCTAGCCCCGAAATGCCTATCCATCCTAAATTTAAGGGCTGTAACTAATGAAATACTAGCCGTCGCCACATGGCACACTATAGGTATAGCACCCACTTCCAAATACTACTTGAAAATGTTTAAAGCCAGATTAACGTGCCGATTATGAGATATGATTTTTCAAATATCGTTAAAATTTCGGGCCTAGCCCCGAAATGCCTATCCGTCCTATATTTAAGGGCGTGTAACTAAAGAACTACTATCCGTCGCCACATGACACTCTGTATAGGTATAGCACCCACTTCCAAATACTACTTGAAAATGTTTAAAGCCAGATTAACGAGCCGAATATGAGATATGATTTTTCAAATATAGTTAAAATTTCCGGCCTAGCCCCGAAATGCCTATCCGTCCTAAATTTAAGGGCTGTAACTAAAGAACTACTATCCGTCGCCACATGACACTATGTATAGGTATAGCACCCACTTCCAAATACTTCTTGAAAATGTTTAAAGCCAGATTAACGATCCGATTATGAGATATGATTTTTCGAATATCGTTAAAATTTCCGGCGTAGCCCCGAAACGCCTTTCCGTCCTATATTTAAGGGCTGTAACTAAAGAATTAATATCCGTCGCCACATGACACTCTGTATAGGTATAGCACCCACTTCCAAATACTACTTGAAAATGTTTAAAGCCAGATGAACGAGCCGATTATGAGATATGTGTGGTGTCGCACAAGTACAAAGTGCGCGCCACCTACTTTCGCCGCGCGCCGCCATGCATGCACGGCGCGGCGTTCTTCCGACGACAGCCACGAGCGCCCTCTGGTACAACGCCGCTCGTGGCCACCACTGAAGGACATCGGCCACTTCGCACTTCGCACTTCGGACTGAGCTAGCAAACCGTTACGACCTTCGTAATCAGATAGGCACGATTGAAGACTTTGCTATTGTACAGGCACTAGGCAGGCCTCCAACAACTATGTATCAACATTCTGCAGTACTATGTAAAAGTTAAGTATTGTTACATTCTGTGCAATATATATCTTTCTAATTTACTCGAGTGTTTATAGTTTCTGGCTGCTCCCCTCCGTACCTGCACCAGCGTGTCGGTCTCGTTTTACTCGGCTACCGACACCTACGACGAGGCTGGGACACAAAAGCGGCGACGAAGTCGGGACACAAAAGTGGCGACGAGGAGTGATAGAACCTTGGACCAGCCCGCTAGCAGCAGCCAGACAGCAGCAGTCGGAGCACGCAGAAATTGCTCCCGCCCACCCACCCTTAATATAAGAATTTTGGGGGAAGATATTTTGTTACGTGTTTTGTGGACTTTTTTGTTGCAGAGTGTCCTCTTTCATATTGCATTTGTGTTTTGTTATAAGTTACTTGTATGCGCGGCGCCTAATCGGTCAGCATGGCCACTACCCCGAACCCAAACTTAATGGAAATTATTCAGTTACAGACGGCGCAAATCGCCCAGTTGCTCCAGGCTGTGTCGCAGCTCACAGCGCAGGCAGCTAACCAACAACAGCCGCCGCTTCAGCAGCCCACACCTGCCGCCGCAACACTTCCTACGTTTCGCCAATACAACGAACGTGAGGAAGAATGGAGTGATTATCTGGCGCAGTTTCAGGAACTCGTCGCGGCTCATCAACTTACAGGTCAGACTGTTAAGCATCTTTTATTGTCTGTGGTGGGCCCCAAAACTTTCGTGTTACTGCAAAAACTATTCCCGCACGCATCTCCTCGTGATGTAGACTTCGAACAAATTGTAGATGCACTGAATGCTCATTATGAGAGAAAAGTTCTTGTAGCCGCTGCACGGTACCGATTTTTCAGACTTAAAAAATTACCGCAGCAGTCACACCAAGAGTGGATTACGGAATTGAAGGGCTTAACCCGCCAATGTAAATTTACTTGCTCTTGTGGACTTTCGTATAGTGACGTGATGTTGAGGGATGCGATTACGCAGAATATTCAGGACCCCAGAATTAGAGCAGCAATTCTGAAACAGTCTGACCCCTCATTAGACAGTGTACTGCAGCTTATAGAAGCGCATGATACTTTTGACTTAGCAGATGTAGAAATGCAAAGCCACAGTGTAAATTCAGTGCGCCGCAACGGACGCTTTCCTAGCCGTAGTTCTCAGTATAGCACTAGTGATTCTTATTTGTCTACCGGCCGTTCTGAACAGACAGTGAACAGTAGCCAGTGTAAAAGTGCGACGCAAAGGTCGCCCCGTCGTGTTAGAAACAGTAATTTGAATAACGGGCGCCAACGCTCAGTTCAGAAAAATGTACGTAAATCTTGCCCCCAGTGTGTGTCTCGCCACAAGCGTGCTCATTGCCCTAGTCGCAACGCAACCTGTTATCAATGTGGCAAATTGGGACATGTGCAGTCTGTGTGTATGCAAATTAAAAACTCGAACAGTAACGTTAGAAACAGTGCTTCGCATAGTGCGAGAGCAGTGCATACAGTCAATGTCATCGACGCTGTGGAGTTTAACAGTGCTTTAGTTGGTTCTCCATTGCAAGAAAGTAGTTCTGCGCCTATGGCAAAACTATATAGTGCGCCACGTAGCAAGCGCCGACGAGCGCGAAAAACAGTGCAACGGAAACGGGTTCGGGACACGCAAAATGACTATGAACAGTGCATTCCTGTAGTGAACCTAGTGCCTTCTGCAACTTCTTATTGTAAAAGTGCCCAGTACTGTGTAGCTAGTGACAGTAGAATTGGTGTAGCTACTCAAAGTAATTTTAGTGCAGTAGCCTCGCATTACGCGGACGCCGATCCGGCGGTAGTGTCATCTAGTGACAGTGTTGTTAATCCGCTGTGTGCCGAGTCTGAGCCGCTTCCTTCACAACGCGGCCCGCGCATACGCAGCACACAAACCGTAGCAGACGTTGCCCACATTCGCGCACCTGTCGAGCGCCGCAAGCAAAAACTTTTTGTGAATCTTTCCATTGACAATAAGACTGTGCAATTTCAGCTCGATACTGGTTCCTCTGTCACGTTAATGAATAAAGAGACGTATGAACTTCTGGGTTCGCCAAAATTGTCGCCGTCACAGCAAGTGTTAACAGCTTATACAGGTGAAAATATTCCCGTGCTAGGAACGTGTAGCATGCCTGCCTCTTTTCAAGGTGTTACGAAAACAGTTGCTTTTGTTGTTCTTCAGGCCAAATCGACACAGAACATTTTTGGACTAGATGCTTTTGACTTGTTTGGTTTATCAATTCAAAGAGATGTGCTTCAAATTTCGTCAATAGTGCCTCAGGATAAAATCAATGCATTGTGTGACAAATATAGTGACTTGTTTTCACCGGAACTAGGCTGTGCAAAAGACTTCGTGGCACATGTAACTTTAAAAGAATCTGCAGTTCCAAAATTTCGTAAAGCTAGACCAGTGCCTATCGCCTTGCGTGATACAGTTGCCGAAGAACTTAAACGTTGGCAAGATAGTGGGGTGATTTCTCCTGTTTCTGCGAGTCAGTGGGCCTCGCCTATAGTAATTATACCCAAGCCGTCAGGAAAACTTCGTCTCTGTGCGGACTTCAAATCAACAGTGAACAGTCAAACAATTGTAGACACTTATCCCTTGCCCAGACCTGACGAACTAATGGACAAATTAGGACAGTCTCGCTTCTTTTCTAAGATTGATTTAGCAGAGGCATACTTACAGATTCCACTTGATGACGAGTCAAAAAAATTTTTCGTCATTAATACTCACATGGGCCTTTTTCAATTTCAACGCCTACCCTTTGGCAGTTCTTCCGCTCCCGCTATTTTTCAGCGTTTCTTGGAGCAGCTGACAGTTTCTGTACCGTGTTGTTCGAACTATTTAGATGATATTGTGGTATCCGGACGTACAGTTGAAGAACATTTAGCAAACCTGGAGTGCCTTTTCAAAGTTTTGACTGCAGCAGGTCTACGTTGTAATAAAGCAAAGTGTTCGTTTTTTCAAACTGAAATAGAGTACCTAGGCCATGTGATTAATGCCCAAGGAATTCATCCCTTACAGTCACATCTTCGAGCAATCAAAGACTTGCCTCCTCCTAAGAATGTGCATGAATTGCAAGCAGTAATGGGAAAGCTTAACTATTATTTCAGGTTTATTCCCAATGCCTCTCAGATTGCAGCTCCACTGCATCACTTACGTCGGAAGAATGTTCCTTTTGTATGGTCCAAAGATTGTCAGGTTGCCTTTGACAAACTAAAGTCTGCACTACTCAGTGATGCATGTTTGATTCCCTTTGACCCACAGAAGCCTGTAGTGTTAGCAGTTGACGCCTCATCGTACGGTGTCGGCGCAGTTCTGTCACATCGTATTGGATGTCATGATCGTCCTATTGCCTTTGCATCCAAGCTACTGACGCCGACGCAACAGAATTACAGTCAGATAGAAAAGGAGGCCTTATCAATCATTTACGGCGTCACAAAGTTTCATCATTATCTGTATGGCAGAAAATTCTATTTGTTGACAGACCACAAGCCTCTCACGTCGTTGTTCTCACCCACAAAGCCAATTCCGCCACGAACGGCACAAAAGCTTCAGAGATGGTCCTTGATATTGTCTAATTATCAGTATGAGATTTTGTACCGACCTACCACAAAACATGCTAACGCGGACACACTTTCCCGACTTCCGGTTGGCCAGGATGTATCATTTGATTCTTCAGAAATGGCATGTTGTCAGATAGACTCCAGAGATGCTTCCGCTGTCGCAGACTTTCCTTTGAACTCTCGTCGGGTTGCACAGGAAACAGCTGCGGATGCAGACCTAAGTGTGGTAGCACGTTTTGTTCGCTCAGGGTGGCCTGCCAGAGCCAAAGACATTGATCGGCCTCTGGTTCGACGTTATTTTGCACAACGTCATGCATTGTCTTTAAATCAGGGTGTACTGTTGTTGCATACCGACAACGACCAAGCAAGAGTGATTGTTCCTCGTTCCCTGCAACGAGAAGTGTTACGCCTCCTGCATCAAGGACATTGGGGCATTGTTAGGACAAAGCAATTGGCCAGACGTCATTGTACCTGGGTTGGTATGGACGCTCAGATAGAGAGCATGACGTCACAGTGTACGGTTTGTGCGGAGCATCAGGCGGCTCCTCCGCAACGTTTCTCAGACTGGCCACGCCCCAAGGGACCATGGCAACGTTTACATATTGACTTTGCCGGACCTTTCTGGAATACGCGCTGGTTAATCGTTGTAGACGCTTTCAGCAAGTTTCCTTTTGTGATTGCCATGAACTCAACGACGGCGTCTAGTACAATCAGTGCCTTAACATCAGTGTTTTGCATCGAAGGCTTGCCTGAAACTATCGTCAGTGACAATGGACCTCAGTTTGTTAGTGCGGAATTTCAACAGTTTTGTCGTGTGAATGGCATTCAGCATATCACCACCGCACCTTTTCACCCTCAGTCCAATGGTGAAGCAGAACGTTTCGTTCGAACATTCAAGTCTCACATGGAGAAGATGAAAGGTCAGCACTCCAGGCAGCAAGCTCTTCAAATTTTCCTGTCTACGTATCGGTGCATGCCACGTGACGGCCCGTCTCCTGCCGAGCTGCTACACGGCCGCCGTCACCGCACTCTCCTTCACCTGCTGCAGCCTCCCACGCACCGAGTCGGTTCGTATGGCGCTACGCGTTTTCAGGTTTCCACGCCGGTGCTGTACAGGGTGTTTGCTGGAAACAAGAAGACATGGTTGCCGGGCACCATTCAACGCGTGCTTGGGCGCAATATGTTTGTTGTACGTTCTTCCACAGGGTCGGAGCTGCGGCGCCACGCAAACCAATTGCGCCTGCACAGACCGCGCGATCCTGTCTCCGGTTTCTTGATTCCAGACCCAGTTCACCGCCAGGGAGCACAACCACATCGTTCGTCCCCGGACTACGAGATCCCTATGGACGTCGACGTACATCCGACGCAGTCGTCGCCGCCGCTGTCGCCGCCGCAGATGACAGCGTCACCGAGAGGGACTCCGGGACCGTGCGGGCCCCCCCAGCTTGGGCCACGCACCTCAGAAGAAGATGACCTGCTCCCTCTGGGCGGGGGCGGGCGCCCTTCCCCAGGTTTCGGCGGGTTCCCTGGAGGATCGCAAGGCGGATGCCGGGGCGCGGACGGCGTCTCGATCCCGGCCTCCGCTACGACGCCCGTCCCACCAGTAACGCCCCCGTCCAGGCCCTCCTCCCAGTGCCGTCGCCGTGGCCCTCAGCCCTACGCCACGACGGCGCGGCGGTTTGGGGGGGAGGGGTGTGGTGTCGCACAAGTACAAAGTGCGCGCCACCTACTTTCGCCGCGCGCCGCCATGCATGCACGGCGCGGCGTTCTTCCGACGACAGCCACGAGCGCCCTCTGGTACAACGCCGCTCGTGGCCACCACTGAAGGACATCGGCCACTTCGCACTTCGCACTTCGGACTGAGCTAGCAAACCGTTACGACCTTCGTAATCAGATAGGCACGATTGAAGACTTTGCTATTGTACAGGCACTAGGCAGGCCTCCAACAACTATGTATCAACATTCTGCAGTACTATGTAAAAGTTAAGTATTGTTACATTCTGTGCAATATATATCTTTCTAATTTACTCGAGTGTTTATAGTTTCTGGCTGCTCCCCTCCGTACCTGCACCAGCGTGTCGGTCTCGTTTTACTCGGCTACCGACACCTACGACGAGGCTGGGACACAAAAGCGGCGACGAAGTCGGGACACAAAAATATGATTTTTCGAATATCGTTAAAATTTCCGGCGTAGCCCCGAAACGCCTATCCGTCCTAAATTTAAGGGCTGTAACTAAAGAACTACTATCCGTCGCCACATGACACTCTGTATAGGTATAGCACCCACTTCCAAATACTACTTGAAAATGTTTAAAGCCAGATTAACGATCCGATTATGAGATATGATTTTTCGAATATCGTTAAAATTTCCGGCGTAGCCCCTAAACGCCTTTCCGTCCTATATTTAAGGGCTGTAACTAAAGAACTAATATCCGTCACCACATGACACTCTGTATAGGTATAGCACCCACTTCCAAATACTACTTGAAAATGTTTAAAGCCAAATGAACGAGCCGATTATGAGATATGATTTTTCAAATATCGTTAAAATGTCCGGCCTAGCCCCGAAATGCCTATCCGTCCTAAATTTAAGGGCTGTAACTAAAGAACTACTAGCCGTCGCCACATGACACTCTGTATAGGCATAGCACCCACTTCCAAATACTACTTGAAAATGTTTAATGCCAGATTAACGAGCCGATTATGAGATATGATTTTTCAAATATAGTTAAAATTTCCGGCCTAGCCCCGAAATGCCTATCCGTCCTAAATTTAAGGGCTGTAACTAATGAAATACTAGCCGTCGCCACATGGCACACTATAGGTATAGCACCCACTTCCAAATACTACTTGAAAATGTTTAAAGCCAGATTAACGAGCCGATTATGAGATATGATTTTTCAAATATCGTTAAAATTTCGGGCCTAGCCCCGAAATGCCTATCCGTCCTATATTTAAGGGCGTGTAACTAAAGAACTACTATCCGTCGCCACATGACACTCTGTATAGGTATAGCACCCACTTCCAAATACTACTTGAAAATGTTTAAAGCCAGATTAACGAGCCGAATATGAGATATGATTTTTCAAATATAGTTAAAATTTCCGGCCTAGCCCCGAAATGCCTATCCGTCCTAAATTTAAGGGCTGTAACTAAAGAACTACTATCCGTCGCCACATGACACCCCGTATAGGTATAGCACCCACTTCCAAATACTACTTGAAAATGTTTAAAGCCAGATTAACGAGCCGATTATGAGATATGATTATTCAAATATCGTTAAAATTTCCGGCCTAGCCCCGAAATGCCTATCCGTCCTAAATTTAAGGGCTGTAACTAAAGAACTACTATCCGTCGCCACATGACACTCTGTATAGGTATAGCACCCACTTCCAAATACTTCTTGAAAATGTTTAAAGCCAGATTAACGAGCCGATTATGAGATGATTTTTCAAATATCGTTAAAATTTCCGGCGTAGCCCCGAAACGCCATTCCGTCCTATATTTAAGGGCTGTAACTAAAGAACTACTATCCGTCGCCACATGACACTCTGTATAGGTATAGCACCCACTTTCAAATACTACTTGAAAATGTTTAAAGCCAGATTAACGAGCCGATTATGAGATATGATTTTTCAAATATCGTTAAAATTTCCGTCCTAGCCCCGATACGCGTTTCCGTCCTATATTTAAGGGCTGTAACTAAAGAACTACTATCCGACGCCACATGACACTCTGTACAGGTATAGCACCCACTTCCAAATACTACTTGAAAATGTTTAAAGCCAGATTAACGAGCCGATTATGAGATATGATTTTTGAAATATCGTTGAAATTTCCGGCGTAGCCCCGAAACGCCTTTCCGTCCTATATTTAAGGGCTTTAACTAAAGAACTACTATCTGTCGCCACATGACACTCTGTATAGGTATAGCACCCACTTCCAAATACTACTTGAAAATGTTTAAAGCCAGATTAACGAGCCGATTATGAGATATGATTTTTCAAATATCGTTAAAATTTCCGGCCTAGCCCCGAAATGCCTATCCGTCCTAAATTTAAGGGCGTGTAACTAAAGAACTACTATCCGTCGCCACATGACACTCTGTAGAGGTATAGCACCCACTTCCAAATACTACTTGAAAATGTTTAAAGCCAGATTAACGAGCCGATTATGAGATATGATTTTTCAAATATCGTTAAAATTTCCGGCCTAGCCCCGAAACGCCTTTCCGTCCTACATTTAAGGGCTGTAACTAAAGAACTACTATCCGTCGCCACATGACACTCTGTATAGGTATAGCACCCACTTCCAAATACTACTTGAAAATGTTTAAAGCCAGATTAACGAGCCGATTATGAGATATGATTTTTCATATATCGTTAATATTTCCGGCGTAGCCCCGAAACGCCTTTCCGTCCTATATTTAAGGGCTGTAACTAAAGAACTACTATCCGTCGCCACATGACACTATGTATAGGTATAGCACCCACTTCCAAATACTACTTGAAAATGTTTAAAGCCAGATTAACGAGCCGATTATGAGATATGATTTTTCAAATATAGTTAAAATTTCCGGCCTAGCCCCGAAATGACTATCCGTCCTAAATTTAAGGGCTGTAACTAAAGAACTACTATCCGTCGCCACATGACACTCTGTATAGGTATAGCACCCACTTCCAAATACTACTTGAAAATGTTTAAAGCCAGATTAACGAGCCGATTATGAGATATGATTTTTCAAATATCGTTAAAATTTCCGGCCTAGCCCCGAAATGCCTATCCGTTCTAAATTAAAGGACTGTAACTAAAGAACTACTATCCGTCGCCACATGACACTCTGTATAGGTATAGCACCCACTTCCAAATACTACTTGAAAATGTTTAAAGCCAGATTAACGAGCCGATTATGAGATATGATTTTTCAAATATCGTTAAAATTTCCGAACTAGCCCCGAAATACTTATCCGTCCTAAATTTAAGGGCTGTAACTAAAGAACTACTATCCGTCGCCACATGACACTCTGTATAGGTATAGCACCCACTTCCAAATACTACTTGAAAATGTTTAAAGCCAGATTAACGAGCCGATTGTGAGATATGATTTTTCAAATATCGTTAAAATTTCCGGCCTAGCCCCGAAATGCCTATCCGTCCTAAATTTAAGGGCTGTAACTAAAGAACTACTAGCCGTCGCCACATGACACTCTGTATAGGTATAGCACCCACTTCCAAATACTACTTGAAAATGTTTAAAGCCAGATTAACGAGCCGATTATGAGATATGATTTTTCAAATATCGTTAAAATTTCCGGCCTAGCCCCGAAATGCCTATCCGTCCTAAATTTAAGGGCTGTAACTAATGAAATACTATCCGTCGCCACATGACACTCTGTATAGGTATAGCACCCACTTCCAAATACTACTTGAAAATGTTTAAAGCCAGATTAACGAGCCGATTATGAGATATGATTTTTCAAATATCGTTAAAATTTCCGGCCTAGCCCCGAAACGCCTTTCCGTCCTATATTTAAGGGCTGTAACTAAAGAACTACTAGCCGTCGCCACATGACACTCTGTATAGGTATAGCACCCACTTCCAAATACTACTTGAAAATGTTTAAAGCCAGATTAACGAGCCGATTATGAGATATGATTTTTCAAATATCGTTAAAATTTCTGGCCTAGCCCCGAAATGCCTATCCGTCCTAAATTTAAGGGCGTATAACTAAAGAACTACTAGCCGTCGCCACATGACACTCTGTATAGGTATAGCACCCACTTCCAAATACTACTTGAAAATGTTTAAAGCCAGATTAACGAGCCGATTATGAGATATGATTTTTCAAATATCGTTAAAATTTCCGGCCTAGCTCCGAAATGCCTATCCGTCCTAAATTTAAGGGCTGTAACTAAAGAACTACTAGCCGTCGCCACATGACACTCTGTATAGGTATAGCACCCACTTCCAAATACTACTTGAAAATGTTTAAAGCCAGATTAACGAGCCGATTATGAGATATGATTTTTCAAATATCGTTAAAATTTCCGGCGTAGCCCCGAAACGCCTTTCCGTCCTAAATTTAAGGGCTGTAACTAAAGAACTACTATCCGTCGCCACATGACACTCTGTATAGGTATAGCACCCACTTTCAAATACTACTTGAAAATGTTTAAAGCCAGATTAACGAGCCGATTATGAGATATGATTTTTCAAATATCGTTAAAATTTCCGGTGTAGCCCCGAAACGCTTTTCCGTCCTATATTTAAGGGCTGTAACTAAAGAACTACTATCCGTCGCCACATGACACTCTGTATAGGTATAGCACCCACTTCCAAATACTACTTGAAAATGTTTAAAGCCAGATTAACGAGCCGATTATGAGATATGATTATTCAAATGTCGTTAAAATTTCCGGCCTAGCCCCGAAATGCCTATCCGTCCTAAATTTAAGGGCTGTAACTAAAGAACTACTATCCGTCGCCACATGACACTCTGTATAGGTATAGCACCCACTTTCAAATACTACTTGAAAATGTTTAAAGCCAGATTAACGAGCCGATTATGAGATATGATTTTTCAAATATCGTTAAAATTTCCGGCGTAGCCCCGAAACGCCTTTCCGTCCTATATTTAAGGGCTGTAACTAAAGAACTACTATCCGTCGCCACATGACACTCTGTATAGGTATAGCACCCACTTCCAAATACTACTTGAAAATGTTTAAAGCCAGATTAACGAGCCGATTATGAGATATGATTTTTCAAATATCGTTAAAATTTCCGGCCTAGCCCCGAAACGCATTTCCGTCCTATATTTAAGGGCTGTAACTAAAGAACTACTATCCGTCGCCACATGACACTCTGTATAGGTATAGCACCCACTTCCAAATACTACTTGAAAATGTTTAAAGCCAGATTAACGAGCCGATTATGAGATATGATTTTTCAAATATAGTTAAAATTTCCGGCCTAGCCCCGAAATGACTATCCGTCCTAAATTTAAGGGCTGTAACAAAAGAACTACTATCCGTCGCCACATGACACTCTGTATAGGTATAGCACCCACTTCCAAATACTACTTGAAAATGTTTAAAGCAAGATTAACGAGCCGATTATGAGATATGATTTTTCAAATATCGTTAAAATTTCCGGCCTAGCCCCGAAATGCCTTTCCGTCCTATATTTAAGGGCTGTAACTAAAGAACTAATATCCGTCGCCACATGACACTCTGTATAGGTATAGCACCCACTTCCAAATACTACTTGAAAATGTTTAAAGCCAGATTAACGAGCCGATTATGAGATATGATTATTCAAATGTCGTTAAAATTTCCGGCCTAGCCCCGAAATGCCTATCCGTCCTAAATTTAAGGGCTGTAACTAAAGAACTACTATCCGTCGCCACATGACACTCTGTATAGGTATAGCACCCACTTTCAAATACTACTTGAAAATGTTTAAAGCCAGATTAACGAGCCGATTATGAGATATGATTTTTCAAATATCGTTAAAATTTCCGGCGTAGCCCCGAAACGCCTTTCCGTCCTATATTTAAGGGCTGTAACTAAAGAACTACTATCCGTCGCCACATGACACTCTGTATAGGTATAGCACCCACTTCCAAATACTACTTGAAAATGTTTAAAGCCAGATTAACGAGCCGATTATGAGATATGATTTTTCAAATATCGTTAAAATTTCCGGCCTAGCCCCGAAACGCCTTTCCGTCCTATATTTAAGGGCTGTAACTAAAGAACTACTATCCGTCGCCACATGACACTCTGTATAGGTATAGCACCCACTTCCAAATACTACTTGAAAATGTTTAAAGCCAGATTAACGAGCCGATTATGAGATATGAGTTTTCAAATATCGTTAAAATTTCCGAACTAGCCCCGAAATACTTATCCGTCCTAAATTTAAGGGCTGTAATTAAAGAACTACTATCCATCGCCACATGACACTCTGTATAGGTATAGCACCCACTTCCAAATACTACTTGAAAATGTTTAAAGCCAGATGAACGAGCCGATTATGAGATATGATTTTTCAAATATCGTTAAAATTTCCGGCGTAGCCCCGAAACGCCTTTCCGTCCTATATTTAAGGGCTGTAACTAAAGAACTAATATCCGTCGCCACATGACACTCAGTATAGGTATAGCACCCACTTCCAAATACTACTTGAAAATGTTTAAAGCCAAATGAACGAGCCGATTATGAGATATGATTTTCCAAATATCGTTAAAATGTCCGGCCTAGCCCCGAAATGCCTATCCGTCCTAAATTTAAGGGCTGTAACTAAAGAACTACTAGCCGTCGCCACATGACACTCTGTATAGGTATAGCACCCACTTCCAAATACTACTTGAAAATGTTTAAAGCCAGATTAACGAGCCGATTATGAGATATGATTTTTCAAATATCGTTAAAATTTCCGGCCTAGCCCCGAAATGTCTATCCGTCCTAAATTTAAGGGCGTATAACTAAAGAACTACTAGCCGTCGCCACATGACACTCTGTATAGGTATAGCACCCACTTCCAAATACTACTTGAAAATGTTTAAAGCCAGATTAACGAGCCGATTATGAGATATGATTTTTCAAATATCGTTAAAATTTCTGGCCTAGCTCCGAAATGCCTATCCGTCCTAAATTTAAGGGCTGTAACTAAAGAACTACTAGCCGTCGCCACATGACACTCTGTATAGGTATAGCACCCACTTCCAAATACTACTTGAAAATGTTTAAAGCCAGATTAACGAGCCGATTATGAGATATGATTTTTCAAATATCGTTAAAATTTCCGGCCTAGCCCCGAAATGCCTATCCGCCCTAAATTTAAGGGCTGTAACTAATGAAATACTAGCCGTCGCCACATGACACACTGTATAGGTATAGCACCCACTTCCAAATACTACTTGAAAATGTTTAAAGCCAGATTAACGAGCCGATTATGAGATATGATTTTTCAACTATCGTTAAAATTTCGGGCCTAGCCCCGAACTGCCTATCCGTCCTATATTTAAGGGCGTGTAACTAAAGAACAACTATCCGTCGCCACATGACACTCTGTATAGGTATAGCACCCACTTCCAAATACTACTTGAAAATGTTTAAAGCCAGATTAACGAGCCGAATATGAGATATGATTTTTCAAATTTTGTTAAAATTTCCGGCCTAGCCCCGAAATGCCTATCCGTCCTAAATTTAAGGGCTGTAACTAAAGAACTACTATCCGTCGCCACATGACACTCTGTATAGGTATAGCACCCACTTCCAAATACTACTTGAAAATGTTTAAAGCCAGATTAACGAGCCGATTATGAGATATGATTATTCAAATATCGTTAAAATTTCCGGCCTAGCCCCGAAATGCCTATCCGTCCTAAATTTAAGGGCTGTAACTAAAGAACTACTATCCGTCGCCACATGACACTCTGTATAGGTATAGCACCCACTTCCAAATACTACTTGAAAATGTTTAAAGCCAGATTAACGAGCCGATTATGAGATATGATTTTTCAAATATCGTTAAAATTTCCGGCCTAGCCCCGAAACGCCTTTCCGTCCTACATTTAAGGGCTGTAACTAAAGAACTACTATCCGTCGCCACATGACACTCTGTATAGGTATAGCACCCACTTCCAAATACTACTTGAAAATGTTTAAAGCCAGATTAACGAGCCGATTATGAGATATGATTTTTCAAATATCGTTAAAATTTCCGGCGTAGCCCCGAAACGCCTTTCCGTCCTAAATTTAAGGGCTGTAACTAAAGAACTACTATCCGTCGCCACATGACACTCTGTATAGGTATAGCACCCACTTTCAAATACTACTTGAAAATGTTTAAAGCCAGATTAACGAGCCGATTATGAGATATGATTTTTCAAATATCGTTAAAATTTCCGGCGTAGCCCCGAAACGCTTTTCCGTCCTATATTTAAGGGCTGTAACTAAAGAACTACTATCCGTCGCCACATGACACTCTGTATAGGTATAGCACCCACTTCCAAATACTACTTGAAAATGTTTAAAGCCAGATTAACGAGCCGATTATGAGATATGATTATTCAAATGTCGTTAAAATTTCCGGCCTAGCCCCGAAATGCCTATCCGTCCTAAATTTAAGGGCTGTAACTAAAGAACTACTATCCGTCGCCACATGACACTCTGTATAGGTTTAGCACCCACTTTCAAATACTACTTGAAAATGTTTAAAGCCAGATTAACGAGCCGATTATGAGATATGATTTTTCAAATATCGTTAAAATTTCCGGCCTAGCCCCGAAACGCCTTTCCGTCCTATATTTAAGGGCTGTAACTAAAGAACTACTATCCGTCGCCACATGACACTCTGTATAGGTATAGCACCCACTTCCAAATACTACTTGAAAATGTTTAAAGCCAGATTAACGAGCCGATTTTGAGATATGATTTTTCAAATATCGTTAAAATTTCCGGCCTAGCCCCGAAACGCCTTTCCGTCCTATATTTAAGGGCTGTAACTAAAGAACTACTATCCGTCGCCACATGACACTCTGTATAGGTATAGCACCCACTTCCAAATACTACTTGAAAATGTTTAAAGCCAGATTAACGAGCCGATTATGAGATATGATTTTTCAAATATAGTTAAAATTTCCGGCCTAGCCCCGAAATGACTATCCGTCCTAAATTTAAGGGCTGTAACAAAAGAACTACTATCCGTCGCCACATGACACTCTGTATAGGTATAGCACCCACTTCCAAATACTACTTGAAAATGTTTAAAGCAAGATTAACGAGCCGATTATGAGATATGATTTTTCAAATATCGTTAAAATTTCCGGCCTAGCCCCGAAATGCCTATCCGTTCTAAATTTAAGGACTGTAACTAAAGAACTACTATCCGTCGCCACATGACACTCTGTATAGGTATAGCACCCACTTCCAAATACTACTTGAAAATGTTTAAAGCCAGATTAACGAGCCGATTATGAGATATGAGTTTTCAAATATCGTTAAAATTTCCGAACTAGCCCCGAAATACTTATCCGTCCTAAATTTAAGGGCTGTAATTAAAGAACTACTATCCATCGCCACATGACACTCTGTATAGGTATAGCACCCACTTCCAAATACTACTTGAAAATGTTTAAAGCCAGATTAACGAGCCGATTTTGAGATATGATTTTTCAAATATCGTTAAAATTTCCGGCCTAGCCCCGAAACGCCTTTCCGTCCTATATTTAAGGGCTGTAACTAAAGAATTAATATCCGTCGCCACATGACACTCTGTATAGGTATAGCACCCACTTCCAAATACTACTTGAAAATGTTTAAAGCCAGATGAACGAGCCGATTATGAGATATGATTTTTCAAATATCGTTAAAATTTCCGGCGTAGCCCCGAAACGCCTTTCCGTCCTATATTTAAGGGCTGTAACTAAAGAACTAATATCCGTCGCCACATGACACTCAGTATAGGTATAGCACCCACTTCCAAATACTACTTGAAAATGTTTAAAGCCAAATGAACGAGCCGATTATGAGATATGATTTTCCAAATATCGTTAAAATGTCCGGCCTAGCCCCGAAATGCCTATCCGTCCTAAATTTAAGGGCTGTAACTAAAGAACTACTAGCCGTCGCCACATGACACTCTGTATAGGTATAGCACCCACTTCCAAATACTACTTGAAAATGTTTAAAGCCAGATTAACGAGCCGATTATGAGATATGATTTTTCAAATATCGTTAAAATTTCCGGCCTAGCCCCGAAATGTCTATCCGTCCTAAATTTAAGGGCGTATAACTAAAGAACTACTAGCCGTCGCCACATGACACTCTGTATAGGTATAGCACCCACTTCCAAATACTACTTGAAAATGTTTAAAGCCAGATTAACGAGCCGATTATGAGATATGATTATTCAAATATCGTTAAAATTTCCGGCGTAGCCCCGAAACGCCTTTCCGTCCTAAATTTAAGGGCTGTAACTAAAGAACTACTATCCGTCGCCACATGACACTCTGTATTGGTATAGCACCCACTTCCAAATACTACTTGAAAATGTTTAAAGCCAGATTAACGAGCCGATTATGAGATATGATTATTCAAATATCGTTAAAATTTCCGGCCTAGCCCCGAAATGCCTATCCGTCCTAAATTTAAGGGCTGTAACTAAAGAACTACTATCCGCCGCCACATGACACTCTGTATAGGTATAGCACCCACTTTCAAATACTACTTGAAAATGTTTAAAGCCAGATTAACGAGCCGATTATGAGATATAGTTTTTCAAATATCGTTAAAATTTCCGGCGTAGCCCCGAAACGCCTTTCCGTCCTATATTTAAGGGCTGTAACTAAAGAACTACTATCCGTCACCACATGACACTCTGTATAGGTATAGCACCCACTTCCAAATACTACTTGTAAATGTTTAAAGCCAGATGAACGAGCCGATTATGAAATATGATTTTTCAAATATCGTTAAAATTTCCGGCGTAGCCCCGAAACGCCTTTCCGTCCTATATTTAAGGGCTGTAACTAAATAACTACTATCCGTCGCCACATGACACTCTGTATAGGTATAGCACCCACTTTCAAATACTACTTGAAAATGTTTAAAGCCAGATTAATAAGCCGATTATGAGATATGATTTTTCAAATATCGTAAAAATTTCCGTCCTAGCCCCGAAACGCGTTTCCGTCCTATATTTAAGGGCTGTAACTAAAGAACTACTATCCGACGCCACATGACACTCTGTATAGGTATAGCACCCACTTCCAAATACTACTTGAAAATGTTTAAAGCCAGATTAACGAGCCGATTATGAGATATGATTATTCAAATATCGTTAAAATTTCCGACCTAGCCCCGAAATGCCTATCCGTCCTAAATTTAAGGGCTGTAACTAAAGAACTACTAGCCGTCGCCACATGACACTCTGTATAGGTATAGCACCCACTTCCAAATACTACTTGAAAATGTTTAAAGCCAGATTAACGAGCCGATTATGAGATATGATTTTTCAAATATCGTTAAAATTTCCGGCCTAGCCCCGAAATGCCTATCCGTCCTAAATTTAAGGGCTGTAACTAATGAAATACTAGCCGTCGCCACATGACACTCTGTATAGGTATAGCACCCACTTCCAAATACTACTTGAAAATGTTTAAAGCCAGATTAACGAGCCGATTATGAGATATGATTTTTCAAATATCGTTAAAATTTCGGGCCTAGCCCCGAAATGCCTATCCGTCCTATATTTAAGGGCGTGTAACTAAATAACTACTATCCGTCGCCACATGACACTGTATAGGTATAGCACCCACTTCCAAATACTACTTGAAAATGTTTAAAGACATTAACGAGCCGATTATGAGATATGATTTTTCAAATATCGTTAAAATTTCCGGCGTAGCCCCGAAACGCCTTTCCGTCCTAAATTTAATTGCTGTAACTAAAGAACTACTATCCGTCGCCACATGACACTCTGTATAGGTATAGCACCCACTTTCAAATACTACTTGAAAATGTTTAAAGCCAGATTAACGAGCCGATTATGAGATATGATTTTTCAAATATTGTTAAAATTTCCGGCGTAACCCCGAAACGCCTTTCCGTCCTATATTTAAGGGCTGTAACTAAGGAACTACTATCCTTCGCCACATGACACTCTGTATAGGTATAGCACCCACTTCCAAATACTACTTGAAAATGTTTAAAGCCAGATTAACGAGCCGATTATGAGATATGATTATTCAAATGTCGTTAAAATTTCCGGCCTAGCCCCGAAATGCCTATCCGTCCTAAATTTAAGGGCTGTAACTAAAGAACTACTATCCGTCGCCACATGACACTCTGTATAGGTATAGCACCCACTTTCAAATACTACTTGAAAATGTTTAAAGCCAGATTAACGAGCCGATTATGAGATATTATTTTTCAAATATCGTTAAAATTTCCGGCGTAGCCCCGAAACGCCTTTCCGTCCTACATTTAAGGGCTGTAACTAAAGAACTACTATCCGTCGCCACATGACACTCTGTATAGGTATAGCACCCACTTCCAAATACTACTTGAAAATGTTTAAAGCCAGATTAACGAGCCGATTATGAGATATGATTTTTCAAATATCGTTAAAATTTCCGGCCTAGCCCCGAAACGCCTTTCCGTCCTATATTTAAGGGCTGTAACTAAAGAACTACTATCCCTCGCCACATGACACTCTGTATAGGTATAGCACCGACTTCCAAATACTACTTGAAAATGTTTAAAGCCAGATTAACGAGCCGATTATGAGATATAATTTTTCAAGTATCGTTAAAATATCCGGCGTAGCCCCGAAACGCCTTTCCGTCCTATATTTAAGGGCTGTAACTAAAGAATTACTATCCGTCGCCACATGACACTCTGTATAGGTATAGCACCCACTTCCAAATACTACTTGAAAATGTTTAAAGCCAGATTAACGAGCCGATTATGAGATACGATTTTTCAAATATCGTTAAAATTTCCGGCCTAGCCCCGAAATGCCTATCCGTTCTAAATTTAAGGACTGTAACTAAAGAACTACTATCCGTCGCCACATGACACTCTGTATAGGTATAGCACCCACTTCCAAATACTACTTGAAAATGTTTAAAGCCAGATTAACGAGCCGATTATGAGATATGAGTTTTCAAATATCGTTAAAATTTCCGAACTAGCCCCGAAATACTTATCCGACCTAAATTTAAGGACTGTAACTAAAGAACTACTATCCGTCGCCACATGACACTCTGTATAGGTATAGCACCCACTTCCAAATACTACTTGAAAATGTTTAAAGCCAGATGATCGAGCCGATTATGAGATATGATTTTTCGAATATCGTTAAAATTTCCGGCGTAGCCCCGAAACGCCTATCCGTCCTAAATTTAAGGGCTGTAACTAAAGAACTACTATCCGTCGCCACATGACACTCTGTATAGGTATAGCACCCACTTCCAAATACTACTTGAAAATGTTTAAAGCCAGATTAACGATCCGATTATGAGATATGATTTTTCAAATATCGTTAAAATTTCCGGCGTAGCCCCGAAACGCCTTTCCGTCCTATATTTAAGGGCTGTAACTAAAGAACTAATATCCGTCGCCACATGACACTCTGTATAGGTATAGCACCCACTTCCAAATACTACTTGAAAATGTTTAAAGCCAGATTAACGAGCCGATTATGAGATATGATTTTTCAAATATCGTTAAAATTTCCGGCCTAGCCCCGAAATGCCTATCCGTTCTAAATTTAAGGGCTGTAACTAATGAAATACTAGCCGTCGCCACATGACACACTGTATAGGTATAGCACCCACTTCCAAATACTACTTGAAAATGTTTAAAGCCAGATTAACGAGCCGAATATGAGATATGATTTTTCAAATATCGTTAAAATTTCCGGCCTAGCCCCGAAATGCCTATCCGTCCTAAATTTAAGGGCTGTAACTAAAGAACTACTATCCGTCGCCACATGACACTCTGTATAGGTATAGCACCCACTTCCAAATACTACTTGAAAATGTTTAAAGCCAGATTAACGAGCCGATTATGAGATATGATTTTTCAAATATCGTTAAAGTTTCCGGCGTAGCCCCGAAACGCCTTTCCGTCCTATATTTAAGGGCTGTAACTATAGAACTGCTATCCGTCGCCACATGACACTCTGTATAGGTATAGCACCCACTTCCAAATACTACTTGAAAATGTTTAAACCCAGATTAACGAGCCGATTATGAGATATGATTTTTCAAATATCGTTAAAATTTCCGGCGTAGCCCCGAAACGCCTTTCCGTCCTATATTTAAGGGCTGTAACTAAAGAACTACTAGCCGTTGCCACATGACACTCTGTATAGGTATAGCACCCACTTCCAAATACTACTTGAAAATGTTTAAAGCCAGATGAACGAGCCGATTATGAGATATGATTTTTCAAATATCGTTAAAATGTCCGGCCTAGCCCCGAAATGCCTATCAGTCCTAAATTTAAGGGCTGTAACTAATGAAATACTAGCCGTCGCCACATGACACTGTGTATAGGTATAGCACCCACTTCCAAATACTACTTGAAAATGTTTAAAGCCAGATTAACGAGCCGATTATGAGATATGATTTTTCAAATATCGTTAAAATTTCCGGCCTAGCCCCGAAATGCCTATCCGTCCTATATTTAAGGGCGTGTAACTAAAGAACTACTATCCGTCGCCACATGACACTCTGTATAGGTATAGCACCCACTTCCAAATACTACTTGAAAATGTTTAAAGCCATATTAACGAGCCGATTATAAGATATGATTTTTCAAATATCGTTACAATTTCCGGCCTAGCCCCGAAATGCCTATCCGTCCTAAATTTAAGGGCTGTAACTAAAGAACTACTATCCGTCGCCACATGACACTCTGTATAGGTATAGCACCCACTTCCAAATACTACTTGAAAATGTTTAAAGCCATATTAACGAGCCGATTATGAGATATGATTTTTCAAATATCGTTAAAATTTCCGGCGTAGCCCCGAAACGCCTTTCCGTCCTATATTTAAGGGCTGTAACTAAAGAACTAATATCCGTCGCCACATGACACTCTGTATAGGTATAGCACCCACTTCCAAATACTACTTGAAAATGTTTAAAGCCAGATGATCGAGCCGATTAAGAGATATGATTTTTCGAATATCGTTAAAATTTCCGGCGTAGCCCCGAAACGCCTATCCGTCCTAAATTTAAGGGCTGTAACTAAAGAACTACTATCCGTCGCCACATGACACTCTGTATAGGTATAGCACCCACTTCCAAATACTACTTGAAAATGTTTAAAGCCAGATTAACGAGCCGATTATGAGATATGATTTTTCGAATATCGTTAAAATTTCTGGCGTAGCCCCGAAACGCCTTTCCGTCCTATATTTAAGGGCTGTAACTAAAGAACTAATATCCGTCGCCACATGACACTCTGTATAGGTATAGCACCCACTTCAAAATACTACTTGAAAATGTTTAAAGCCAAATGAACGAGCCGATTATGAGATATGATTTTTCAAATATCGTTAAAATGTCCGGCCTAGCCCCGAAATGCCTATCCGTCCTAAATTTAAGGGCTGTAACTAAAGAACTACTAGCCGTCGCCACATGACACTCTGTATAGGTATAGCACCCACTTCCAAATACTACTTGAAAATGTTTAAAGCCAGATTAACGGGCCGATTATGAGATATGATTTTTCAAATATCGTTAAAATTTCCGGCCTAGCCCCGAAATGCCTATCCGTCCTAAATTTAAGGGCGTATAACTAAAGAACTACTAGCCGTCGCCACATGACACTCTGTATAGGTATAGCACCCACTTCCAAATACTGCCTGAAAATGTTTAAAGCCAGATTAACGAGCCGATTATGTGATATGATTTTTCAAATATCGTTAAAATTTCCGGCCTAGCTCCGAAATGCCTATCCGTCCTAAATTTAAGGGCTGTAACTAAAGAACTACTAGCCGTCGCCACATGACACTCTGCATAGGTATAGCACCCACTTCCAAATACTACTTGAAAATGTTTAAAGCCAGATTAACGATCTGATTATGAGATTTGATTTTTCAAATATCGTTAAAATTTCCGGCCTAGCCCCGAAATGCCTATCCGTCCTAAATTTAAGGGCTGTAACTAATGAAATACTAGCCGTCGCCACATGACACACTGTATAGGTATAGCACCCACTTCCAAATACTACTTGAAAATGTTTAAAGCCAGATTAACGAGCCGATTATGAGATATGATTTTTCAAATATCGTTAAAATTTCGGGCCTAGCCCCGAAATGCCTATCCGTCCTATATTTAAGGGCGTGTAACTAAAGAACTACTATCCGTCGCCACATGACACTCTGCATAGGTATAGCACCCACTTCCAAATACTACTTGAAAATGTTTAAAGCCAGATTAACGAGCCGAATATGAGATATGATTTTTCAAATATTGTTAAAATTTCCGGCCTAGCCCCGAAATGCCTATCCGTCCTAAATTTAAGGGCTGTAACTAAAGAACTACTATCCGTCGCCTCATGACACTCTGTATAGGTATAGCACCCACTTCCAAATACTACTTGAAAATGTTTAAAGCCAGATTAACGAGCCGATTATGAGATATGATTTTTCAAATATCGTTAAAATTTCCGGCGTAGCCCCGAAACGCCTTTCCGTCCTATATTTAAGGGCTGTAACTAAAGAACTACTATCCGTCGTCACATGACACTCTGTATAGGTATAGCACCCACTTCCAAATACTACTTGAAAATGTTTAAAGCCAGATTAACGAGCCGATTATGAGATATGATTTTTCAAATATCGCTAAAATTTCCGGCCTGGCCCCGAAATGCCTATCCGTCCTAAATTTAAGGGCTGTAACTAGAGAACTACTATCCGTCGCCACATGACACTCTGTATAGGTATAGCACCCACTTCCAAATACTACTTGAAAATGTTTAAAGCCAGATTAACGAGTTGATTATGAGATATGATTTTTCAAATATCGTTAAAATTTCCGGCCTAGCCCCGAAATTCCTATCCGTCCTAAATTTAAGGGCTGTAACTAAAGAACTACTATCCGTCGCCACATGACACTCTGTATAGGTATAGCACCCACTTCCAAATACTACTTGAAAATGTTTAAAGCCAGATTAACGAGCCGATTATGAGATATGATTTTTCGAATATCGATAAAATTTCCGCGGTAGCACCGAAACGCCTGTCCGTCCTATATTTAAGGGCTGTAACTAAAGAACTACTATCCGTCGCCACATGACACTCTGTATAGGTATAGCACCCACTTCCAAATACTACTTGAAAATGTTTAAAGAGAGATTAACAAGCCGATTATGAGATATGATTTTTCAAATATCGTTAAAATTTCCGGCCTAGCCCCGAAATGCCTATCCGTCCTAAATTTAAGGGCTGTAACTAAAGAACTACTATCCGTCGCCACATGACACTCTGTATAGGTATAGCACCCACTTCCAAATACTACTTGAAAATGTTTAAAGCCAGATTAACGAGCCGATGATGAGATATGATTTTTCGAATATCGATAAAATTTCCGCGGTAGCCCCGAAACGCCTGTCCGTCCTATATTTAAGGGCTGTAACTAAAGAACTACTATCCGTCGCCACATGACACTCTGTATAGGTATAGCACCCACTTCCAAATACTACTTGAAAAAGTTTAAAGCCAGATTAACGAGCCGATTATGAGATATGATTTTTCAAATATCGTTAAAATTTCCGGCCTAGCCCCGAAATGCCTATCCGTCCTAAATTTAAGGGCTGTAACTAAAGAACTACTATCCGTCGCCACATGACACTCTGTATAGGTATAGCACCCACTTCCAAATACTACTTGAAAATGTTTAAAGCCAGATTAACGATCCGATTATGAGATATGATTTTTGGAATATCGTAAAAATTTCCGGCCTAGCCCCGAAATGCCTATCCGTCCTAAATTTAAGGGCTGTAACTAAAGAACTACTATCCATCGCCACATAACACTCTGTATAGGTATAGCACCCACTTCCAAATACTACTTGAAAATGTTTAAAGCCAGATTAACGAGCCGATTATGAGATATGATTTTTCGAATATCGTTAAAATTCCGGCATAGCCACGAAATGCCTATCCGTCCTAAATTTAAGGGCTGTAACTAAAGAACTACTATCCGTCGCCACATGACACTCTGTATAGGTATAGCACCCACTTCCAAATACTACTTCAAAATGTTTAAAGCCAGATTAACGAGCCGATTATGAGATATGATTTTTCAAATATCGTTAAAATTTCCGGCCTAGCCCCGAAATGCCTATCCGTCCTAAATTTAAGGGCTGTAACTAGAGAACTACTATCCGTCGCCACATGACACTCTGTATGGGTATAGCACCCACTTCCAAATACTACTTGAAAATGTTTAAAGCCAGATTAACGAGCCGATTATGAGATATGATTTTTCAAATATCGTTAAAATTTCCGGCCTAGCCCCGAAATTCCCATCCGTCCTAAATTTAAGGGCTGTAACTAAAGAACTACTATCCGTCGCCACATGACACTCTGTATAGGTATAGCACCCACTTCCAAATACTACTTAAAAATGTTTAAAGCCAGATTAACGAGCCGATTATGAGATATGATTTTTCAAATATCGTTAAAATTTGCGGCCTAGCCCCGAAATGACTATCCGCCCTAAATTTAAGGGCTGTAACTAAAGAACTACTATTCGTCGCCACATGACACTCTGTATAGGTATAGCACCCACTTCCAAATACTACTTGAAAATGTTTAAAGCCAGATTAACGAGCCGATTATGAGATATGATTTTTCAAATATCGTTAAAATTTCCGGCCTAGCCCGGAAATGCCTATCCGTCCTAAATTTAAGGGCTGTAACTAAAGAACTACTATCCTTCGCCACATGACACTCTGTATAGGTATAGCACCCACTTCCAAATACTACTTGAAAATGTTTAAAGCCAGATTAACGAGCCGATTATGAGATATGATTTTTCAAATATCGTTAAAATTTCCGGCCTAGCCCGGAAATGCCTATCCGTCCTAAATTTAAGGGCTGTAACTAGAGAACTACTATCCGTCGCCACATGACACTCTGTATAGGTATAGCACCCACTTCCAAATACTACTTCAAAATGTTTAAAGCCAGATTAACGAGCCGATTATGAGATATGATTTTTCAAATATCGTTAAAATTTCCGGCCTAGCCCCGAAATGCCTATCCGTCCTAAATTTAAGGGCTGTAACTAAAGAACTACTATCCGTCGCCACATGACACTCTGTATAGGTATAGCACCCACTTCCAAATACTACTTGAAAATGTTTAAAGTCAGATTAACGAGCCGATTGTGAGATATGATTTTTCAGATATCGTTAAAATTTCCGGCCTAGCCCCGAAATTCCTATCCGTCCTAAATTTAAGGGCTGTAACTAAAGAACTACTATCCGTCGCCACATGACACTCTGTATAGGTATAGCACCCACTTCCAAATACTACTTGAAAATGTTTAAAGCCAGATTAACGAGCCGATTATGAGATATGATTTTTGAAAGTATCGTTAAAATTTCCGGCCTAGCCCCGAAATGCCTATCCGTCCTAAATTTAAGGGCTGTAACTAAAGAACTACTATCCGTCGCCACATGACACTCTGTATAGGTATAGCACCCACTTCCAAATACTACTTGAAAATGTTTAAAGCCAGATTAACGAGCCGATTATGAGATATGATTTTTCGAATATCGTTAAAATTTCCGGCGTAGCCCCGAAATGCCTATCCGTCCTAAATTTAAGGGCTGTAACTAAAGAACTACTATCCGTCGCCACTTGACACTCTGTATAGGTATAGCACCCACTTCCAAATACTACGTGAAAATGTTAAAAGCCAGATTATCATGCCGATTGTGAGATATGATTTTTCGAATATCGTTAAAATTTCCGGCGTAGCACCGAAACGCCTTTCCGTCCTAAATTTAAGGGCTGTAACTAAAGAACTACTATCCGCCGCCACATGACACTCTGTATAGGTATAGCACCCACTTCCAAATACTACTTGACAATGTTTAAAGCCAGATTAACGAGCCGATTATGAGATATGATTTTTCGAATATCGATAAAATTTCCGCGGTAGCCCCGAAACGCCTGTGCGTCCTATATTTAAGGGCTGTAACTAAAGAACTACTATCCGTCGCCACATGACACTCAGTATAGGTATAGCACCCACTTCCAAATACTACTTGAAAATGTTTAAAGAGAGATTAACGAGCCGATTATGAGATATGATTTTTCAAATATCGTTAAAATTTCCGGCCTAGCCCCGAAATGCCTATCCGTCCTAAATTTAAGGGCTGTAACTAAAGAACTACTATCCGTCGCCACATGACACTCTGTATAGGTATAGCACCCACTTCCAAATACTACTTGAAAATGTTTAAAGCCAGATTAACGAGCCGATTATGAGATATGATTTTTCGAATGTCGTTAAAATTTCCGGCGTAGCCCCGAAACGCCTTTCCGTCCTATATTTAAGGGCTGTAACTAAAGAACTACTATCCATCGCCACATAACACTCTGTATAGGAATAGCACCCACTTCCAAATACTACTTGAAAATGTTTAAAGCCAGATTAACGAGCCGATTATGAGATATGATTTTTCGAATATCGTTAAAATTTCCGGCATAGCCCCGAAATGCCTATCCGTCCTAAATTTAAGGGCTGTAACTAAAGAACTACTATCCGTCGCCACATGACACTCTGTATAGGTATAGCACCCACTTCCAAATACTACTTGAAAATGTTTAAAGCCAGATTAACGAGCCGATTATGAGATATGATTTTTGGAATATCGTAAAAATTTCCGGCCTAGCACCGAAATGCCTATCCGTCCTAAATTTAAGGGCTGTAACTAAAGAACCACTATCCATCGCCACATGACACTCTGTATAGGTATAGCACCCACTTCCAAATACTACTTGAAAATGTTTAAAGCCAGATTAACGAGCCGATTGTGAGATATGATTTTTCGAATATCGTCAAAATTTCCGGCGTAGCCCCGAAACGCCTTTCCGTCCTATATTTAAGGGCTGTAACTAAAGAACTACTATCCGTCGTCTCATGACACTCTGTATAGGTATAGCACCCACTTCCAAATACTACTTGAAAATGTTTAAAGCGAGATTAACGAGCCGATTATGAAATATGATTTTTCAAATATCGTTAAAATTTCCGGCCTAGCCACGAAATGCCTATCCGTCCAAAATTTAAGGGCTGTAACTAAAGAACTACTATCCGTCGCCACATGACACTCTGTATAGGTATAGCACCCACTTCCAAATACTACTTGAAAATGTTTAAAGCCAGATTAACGAGCCGATTATGAGATATGATTTTTCAAATATCGTTTAAATTTCCGGCCTAGCCCGGAAATGCCTATCCGTCCTAAATTAAAGGGCTGTAACTAAAGAACTACTATCCTTCGCCACATGACACTCTGTATAGGTATAGCACCCACTTCCAAATACTACTTGAAAATGTTTAAAGCCAGATTAACGAGCCGATTAT